>JANPWX010000020.1:109690-378085 GCA_024734555.1 Trochalopteron elliotii
GGCCATGGGAAGGAAGGAAGAGAGGAAGGAAGGAAGGAAGGAAGGAAGGAAGGAAGGAAGGAAGGAAGGAAGGAAGGAAGGAATTTTGTTTGAAGCAAGACTTTTAAGAAAAGAGTTGAAAAAACTTCCCATGGGTAAATATATCTTAATTTTAATGTTTTGCTTTAGGAAATTAATGTTTTAAGAATTTTTTTATTTGCATTTTGCCCTCTTTTTACAGTTAAAAATGTATTGCCTTACTTTTTTTTTTTGATCATGATGGGTGTGTCTACATTTTAAATGTATATACATATCAACATGAAGTTCTGCCAATTTTTTTTCAGAGCAAGAGACACTTGGGAGAAAAAAGGGGGAATATTTTACTTAGTAGCAGTTGCCTACAATTATTTTAAAAATGCACTAAAATAGAAACAAAAAAGAGAACAATTTGTGAAATTATGACATGATAGCAATAGCAGTGATAATAGCATACCCTAATCCTATGGCTATACATAAAGAAATAGAAAAAAATGTGAGATATATAGAGTGAAATGATATTTAAAAGACACCTAGAAAAACTGCACTTTTTTAAAAAAGCTATTTTCTGTCTTTTTTTTTTTTTTTTTTTTTTTGAAAAATATAAGCACCTTTATGTATGAGGGGAAATTAAAATAGTGACAAACAAAGGATTTCTAGAAAAAATCCTGAAACTAGAAACTGAAACTAGGGCTGAAACTAGACCAGGTATTATAAGCCAACTTTTAAATTTATCCATAAAAAGATGTATATTTAGAGGCTTACCAAAACTCCTATCTAACTGCCCTGCAACAAACTCCCCCATAACTACCTCAGGACTAATGCAGAGCAATTTTGCAGCCACATCCTTGGAAAGAGCATCCATAGGCTGTCCTTACTTTTGCCACTTTGTGCTGAACAGCAGCAAGTCAAGGAACCAGAAAAAGTCTTCTTCCACACCAGTGCTTTGCCTTACCAGCTTCAAACTCTCTCAAAACCACATGAGAAGGATGCCTGCTTCCAATATTGACTTTTGCCTTTTTGCTGTTAACACCAGAAGACAAGAATTGTCGACGTCCCTAATTTTAAGACTCTTCCTCATATACCTCTAGCTTGTCAGCCTTGACATCCAAGATGTGTTACAATTGAAGAAATTAAGCCATTTATTCATTACACTTAAAATATCAAGTGGGAGGAGGTCTGCAGAAAGGCAAATGTGTACAGAGGGCTTTGGTAGAAATGACCTTTAAAATGCCCCTCCCAACTTAGACTATTCTATAATTCTATATAAGGAAAAAAGTTTTAAATATTTGCATTTACAGCTAATTCCCCAGAAGCTTCATTCCTGCTTTATTCAGCCAACCAGCTGCTATAACAAATGATCAGGGACTCCCAGCTGGCTACCCAACCTTCACCTGGAGACATTTCTCCACTGGAGCACATCTTTGTTAAGACACACATAAACCTTCATCTTCAAAGCCTCCCCTGGATGCTCCTCACATGCAGACCTTCCACCCATGAATATTTCACAATTTATGACTTAATCAGGTCAATTTTATCACTTTTCTAACAAAACTATCAACTGTCCTGGCCTAATTTAAGAAATATGTGTTCCTATTAGAAATGGCAAGTTGGAACCAATAAATCTGTATAATGTTAAAAGATGTGACCTCTTTTTAAATTGAACTCAATCTCATACTAACATATGAATATAATATACTGTATAGTCCTATGCCAGAAAAAAAAATATTCATAAGCTTCATTGTCTTTTATTTTGGAAGTTAAAAGCACTTGTTAATTTAGAGTAAATAACCTCTTACGTGCTTTTTTATTTATACACTTCCTTGTGATGTTTTGGGTTAGAAAGATACTAAATTTTCTTTCCACAGAAAATATCCATATCATGGATTTTGTAGATTAATGCAATTTTAGGGAGTGTCAGAATACATTGCATAATTATTTATAACTTTTTCAGCTGTAAAAGCTGTTAAAAACAGAATCTGTAGAAGGAAAAAAAAGTTAAAAATCTCAGGCTGTAATTCATAGCATAGAAGGCTACCATAAATGCAAAAAAGACTCTTAATTTCATGCTGTTTTGTAGAAAGAATAACTTAGGAAAGAAGGTGCTAGGGGAATTCACTAGAAATAAAAGAATATCTTTGCCTCATAGCCATGCTTAATGAAGGTACTAAATTTTTCTCTTCTGAGGCTGTCAACTTACCTTGCTGAGATTCACAAATTCTCCCTTAAGAGACATTTGTGTAGCATGCATATCAAGAAAATGAGCTGGAAGATGGATATGAAGAGGGTGTCTGGTGAACAGCATGTGGGGAAGCTGAATAAAGCACAAGGATTTGGCTGCTGCAGTGTTGTTTTCTCCCCTTACTTTGTTAAGGTACCACCATTGCTCTTGCATAGACTTAAAAGCAAAGACCAGATGAAAGTTAGGGAAAGCTGAATATGCCAGTGGGTAAAAAGAAAAAAAATCCATGAAACAGAGGATAAAGATACAAAAAACCCTGGGAATTAATAGGAGAGAAAAATTAAAACAGACATGAAGATAGCAGAAGACTCTGTAGCAAAAAAGTGGTAAGGGAGAGAGGAAAGAACCAGATACAACTGGAAATATTAAAAGAAGGCAAAATTTTAAAGAATACAAAAGTGAGTTTGGAATATAAATCACTTGATGGGATTAGCTTCATATTTAGTTCAATGATTCTCCAAGTGAAAAGGCTTCTAAGTAATTATATCTTCTGAATATGGGTCTTGAGCTACTTTGAAAGTTTTATTCAAGGACAGAAATTATCTTGAGGAAAGCAAAGGGATTTTTGGAGAGAATAACAGCTTTAAACAACATGTACAGCTACAGAAAGGTTAAAATGGGAAAAATGAACTAAAAAAGATCAAAGAGAAATTAAGATAAGAAAGTCAGCAAGAATAAGGGACTTTTTAAGCTTTTACACAAATGCAGAATGAAGAAAGGGAACAAGAAATGAATACAAATCAGGGACTTTCTTGACACAACAAACTTGAGCATTAAAGGCAAATCTGTCATCTCAAACTCAGGTGTTTGCACTGAGTTTTGGTATTTTAATTTTTAGACATGACATTAAAATAGAGAATTCTCATCGAATTATTGACTTTAAGCAAAATACATTTCTTAATTCAGCATGTTTCTGGGGCAAGATTGTGTTTCTACATGTGCCAGAATGTCATTACATTGCTGCAAAAAAAAGTCCATGAACAGGAGGGTGGCTCAGCTATATAAACCTTTCCTATTTTCTGGCTGGCATGCAGGACAAGGTACTACCATTGGCTATTAAAAAAAAAAAAAAAAAAAAAAAAGGAAAAGAAAAAAAAGAAAGAAAAAAAATTCATTTCATTTTGTAGGAATACACAAATTCAAGTTCAGACAACCTTAGCCTGCAATGGAGCAGAATAAATGCGTTGCTTATTGTCCTCAGTTTTCTTCAGAAGTTTCCAGAACAGCAGTATAAGAGAGGAGTGCCAGCCAGTGAAAGCTGACCCCTCCCTCTCTTAACTTCAGGCCATGCAAAAAAATAGACTGCAGAAAGGCTGTGTGGAGTCAGTGACCTTTCTAATTTCTAGCATAAGGTTGAAAGAGGTAAGTTTTGAAAGTATTTGTTGAAGTACCCTAACTAAAATATTTCAAAATGTCAAGGTATACCAGTGAAAGCGTTTTGTACCAGTAATTATTTCAAACCATTTCTTCTTTCACACTACCTTAAAATAGATTTTAAAAAAATGGCTTTCATAAGGATGGTTTGTTCATCTACACCAAAGTAAAGGATTTAAGTCAGGGACCATAATCAGTGATAGCAGTCTTGATTATAATTTGTAGGAAAATAGTCTGGAGACAGAGAATAAAAAAAATGAGCAGAGGCAGCCTGAAGAACAAAGAGGAGAAACCATGACCTGTGGAGGCAATGTCAACCTTAAAAACCTCCCAGCTCAGCAAAAGACTTCCATGGATGGAAGTGATGCAGGCTCAGTAGGGTCTGTAGGGCCATGGTGCACAAACCCAATCTGTAATTAGGGATGGTGATTAGATAATCCACCACCAGGACATCTGCTATCCTATCAGTCAGGGCTAGGAAATGATACAGCAGTGTAGGCAAACCTTTTTTGTACAGTAAGGATTCAGTCTCCACCCCCCTTCTTTTTTTTTTTTTTTTACCAACTTGCATGATTTTCATAATCATTTCCATCTGTCTTAAAACTGCTTGAAATATAATGTTGCAAATGAAAGAGTCCTGCATCTGCAATTACATTTTCAGCGTAGCTGAAACCAGAAGCAAAAATCTTGATGACAGAATTCACAGAGTGAAATCTTAGTTTAACCTTGGGAAGATGAAAATGCCTTCATTTAATATTCATTGACCCACCATCCTAGGTTTGATCAATATTAATTTCTGATGCTAATAAATCTTTACACTCTGCCAAGGACAGGGGAGTCAATAATTGCTTATTATAGTTAGAAATGAAAATATAATCTGGTATTTTTATTCATTTCACACACAGCAATTATCAGGCTATTAAAGTTTATAAAAACATCTATCTCAGGATCCACCAGGCAAAAACAACTTAAAACTTCCTAGACCATGGTTAAATCAACCATGGTTGATTTAAACACTATGGAAAAATTGAATTTTTGCTCAGTGACCAACCAAGTACCACCCCATTTAATACCTGTTATGTTTCAAGGAGATTATATCATATGGACAATCCATAGACACATCTCCCAAAACAGCTTCTCACGGAGAAACTGTTTTGTAGACTTGGACGTTATAACTGAACACCATTCTTAAATTTTTAGGCTAAACATTTCTTTTCAAGGTTTCATTCCCTACATCCATTTAGGCATCAGGCACTGAAAGGGAGCTCTTGACTATTCTTAGTGCAGTACCAAAACTCCTATTGACTTCAACTTTGACAGGGTCTTACTTTTGGGAAATGATGATGACTTTCAGCAATATTGGGAGAGAAACCCGAAGGTTCAAGTAGCCAATGGTGGATAATTGTATTTAATTTCAAAAGTATCCTGGTTTTGCCTCTGAAAACTGATGCCTGCTCCATCAGAAGTGTCACTTCTGGCCAGCACCAGCAAATGAATATGTTTTAATGGGGTGGTGGTGTCATGATAGCAGGTCATGCAGATGAGAAGCCAATATATAATGACTTGACATATTGATGGCCTGGTTCCTCTAATTTCACTCCTAAAAGGAATTTTTAAGCCCACATGTGAGGCTATACACAAATCTTACTGCACAATTAACTTTAGCTGGCAAGTCCACATTTTCAGTTAGATTCCATATAAGTTAGTGACTTTTGACTTTGATAATTAAGCTTTTTAATGGGATGCCACATGCTCATAGGGGCAAACAATCAATCAGTGCAATATTCAAACCATTTCATCAATGACTGCAGCAATTGCTTTTTATCAAACAGTCAGCAATCTCCTGCTTTTAGCCATCAGCCACACAAGAGCAGCTTTAGTCCACTGCCATTTTTGCCTCTTTGACACATCATAGTGTGTCATTTGTACTTAGAAAAGAGGCAGTTATGGATTCTCAGCTTTCTAATGCTTGTCTTTTGGTAGAATCTTTGTCTTTTCACTAAAAAAAATGAAATTGCCATCCAATTTTACTGAAATCTAATTTATACCTATGTTAATTATGCAGCCAACGAGCCTCAAGGGATTATGTGGTACATTCTTTATCATCATAAATATTGCATTACTTCAAATGCACTTTGGAAATTCCATTCTCAGCATTTCTTAATGATATTCAGCATTCCAGAAGAGAGCACACTCTTATCTCCTGATGTTACAAGTTCTACTGCTTGTGTATTACTTTTCAATTAGTGCAATATCAATCTTCTTTTATATTTCAATAATCCAGTAAAAATTAATATTATTCTTGCTAATCAAAGGTTTGCTGAAATTTCTATTTAAATGCTTTTGATCAAAAAAATGTTAACAGTTGCAAAGATGTTACCATTGGAAGAAAAGGCCTCTACATGTTTTAATCAAAGGAAATCCATTGGTTGTGGAGGAAGATTTTATATCATGCCTGTAAAATTAGTACACCATGTAACTTAAGTGCAATAATTATTTTATATATATAGAAGGGATTTTTGATGGACTTCTAATCATGATTTCCTTCACTATGTTTCTTAAGCTGACTCCTTCAATTTTAGGGATATGTTTGCTCATGAAACTGCTAAGCTTCTCAACTATTGAAATGCTTCACTGTTAATTCATTGCTGAGTACTGACATGAAAAAAACCCCACACCTTCACACAAACACCTGATGTGTATTCCTTTTCCTTTATGGCAAAAATGGAACTTGTTTCTACTATAAAGCAAATAATGCAAGCACTCTAAAAGGTAAGAGAAATGCAAATCTCCTAGCTCCAGGCAGAAGAGAGAAATCACCTGCGAATTGTATTTTCTCTTTAAACTCACTGCTGTTCATGATGAGGGCTCAAAACAGAAAATGTGAGCTGAGAAAATGATGAAAAAAGACACTGTGAGAGTGTCATATAGAATTCTACCTGAGTGTTTGGTGATGGACTGCATAGAGAACACGTGAAGCTGTGCTGTGGAAGGGTCACACACTCGCTGTGCACTGTAGATTACTTTCATACTCCACAGTTTATGTACCTCTCACTTATATAAATGCTGGTTTTCTGTGCCACAAACCACATTAAAACCCTGACCCACAGCTGTGGCTTCCTCCCTGGTTCTTCAGGGACTGGACAAGGGTTGGGAGCGGAACTGGACTTTGCCTTCATGGCTTCCCTCTGACCCCCTCAGCACATACGTGTGGTTTCCTCTCAGCTGCACACAGCTCTGATAAGCACAACTAGTGGGACTAACCGCATCCCAAAAGCCCTGTGGAAACAGTGCTGAAAGCTTCTTAAAATTCAGATACCTGCCCTTGCATTTCAGAAACAGTTGTGGGGAAGAGGAGATCTCTTTATAAAGAACGTCTTTTTATGTGGGTTGAAATGGATATATCCATTCCTCCAAACCAACACGGAACAACGTGGCAATTCCAAATTCAACAGGGCATTAGAACGACAACATCTAGAAATCTCTAACATATTGTGTCCCTGCCATAACTTGAGCTGCAAGTGGAAGTCGTGTGTCTCAAAGAGGAGATGGAAAGAATGAAGCATGCGGTGTTTCTGAAATTAATTTAGGACAGAGTTCCAAATGGAGTGAGTTCTCAAGTCTCACTTGCTTATCAATTCTTACACCCACTCTCAGCACATTTCAGATTTCAATGTAAACTTAACTGTATTTCATCTAAAGCAATTTCATCTGTGGCAACTAATATTATTCAGGTAAAGTGCATGTTTAAGATTTAGTTGTGCAATAGGAGATAATAAGCAAGTAATAAGAAAATGAAAGTTCAATGGTAAAAGCAAATACATTATACAAAAATGAAGATTTTTTCCCACATTCCAAGGTTAGAAGTTGGTTTGTTAAAACGGGCTTTTGTTTCTGCAGTTGAACAGAGAAAGCTCCATTTAGGTTTTCCCTATACTTTCAGATAGGGGCTACTTCTTTAAAGATTTTTATTAATCATTAAAAACCACATTCAATATTAGTCAAATGGAGACTTCCATAAAAGAGTTGGTAGAAAGAATATTTCAGGTAGAAAGAATATTTTCTCAAGTAGGAAGAATATTTTCTTTTTTAAACAGAAAGTGGCTCCACTCTTGGAAGGTTCTTGTAGTGTCCTTCATTTTTTGGGATACCATATTGCATTCCTTCATCTCCAGATACCCTAAATCTCTTCATCCAAGGACACTGTCTGTCTGCACAATACAGTCATCTGTTACTTTCAGGATCTAGAGCAGTTATTCAGGATTTTCCTTCCTAATCCATTATTTATTCTTCATTAGATATGCTTTTTCTAAATTGGTATGATTTTGGTGTGATGGCTATTTTGGCAAGGAAAGCTGCAAATAATCTGGGGGTTTTTTTACAGGTCAGTCGGGATTGAGAGTCCTAAAAATTGCAGAAGAAGACCAAAATCTTAGCTATACAGTTAAAAACAGCTGAGGAATCATCAAAAACTTAGAAGATTGAGATAGGAAACCATTCACTGCCTTCACAGTGCTCCATCCTGGCTTTGTGCTTCATTTCACTGGGTTTTAGTCTGTTACCTAAAACACGGATTTATCTGTGGGAAGGGGAAGCTTTCTAGTTAAGCCAACTCCCACATTTAGCTTCATCTCAAGCTCCTTTCCTCCCTTCCCACAAAAACATCAGGCCAACTCCAGTCCGTGCACTGAAATGCTCTGTCCACACAGCACTCCTAGTCCCAGCACCTGAAAAAACTCTGAGTGTTTTCATCAAGTGAACTTACTCCAAGTCAAAATTCAAGCAGGAGGTTTGACCAAAGCTGCAGCAATTCTGTTCTTTCCTGCCTCAGTCTGCACCCCTGGTGCCTGCTGGCCATGCTGCCCTGAGCTAAGGGTTAAGGAGCTCATGCCAGACCTCATGTCACACCTCATCGCTGTCCATCCTCCATGGAAAATGCAGTTGGAGAGGTTTCTGTCCTGTGCCTAAGTCTCATCAACTTGTGCTAGTTGAAAGCCTCACCTGTGATGACATATAACACTAACTCACCCACTGCTAACCCAATGTCACTTCTTCTAAATAAAAAAAAATAGCCTTAAATTCGCTGATATGAGAAGGTACTGCTGCCCACTCATTGTGTAGTATTAGATTTTATTAATAAAATACCACAGATTTACATAGTCCTTTTCAAACATGTCTTTTTAAAACCTTGTAAGAGTTGTATGACCACAATGGGAGCTACTTATCTGTCACAGAATTGCTGATTCAACATCCATAAGTTCTCAGAGTCTTTCTTGATTTGTGCTGACATCGTACTTTTTATACTGCATACCTCTTCCTTTATTATGTATTGATTTTTATTCCTATTAACTATACAATTGTTTTCATCTTTTTTATTTTAATTTATAAGGTGCTTATGTCACATTAATTCATCTGTCATAGTTGAAGGCAGTCGACCACAATAAAATATGATTGACTTCTAATATTTGAAAACAGTGGTTTTGTACAACATTCAATTTCTATGAAAAAAACAGCAGAAGTTAAAGAAATTAGAAGTGCTTTCATACAAATGTAGATATTTTCAAACTGCTTTTTTTACAGCTTAGGTATCCAATCAAGATACTTCAAAATAGAATAGCTACTATTACAGGCTGCAATCCACAGAATGAAGAGTTTGAGTCCTACTCTTTATAGACACGAAGACATGACAATTTGAATTCTGCAATTAACACCACAACTTTATTGTGTTGAGCATAAGACATGTTTTCCAAAATACATAAATAACTGGCATTTAAATCACATCAAATCACTGAATGCCAAGTTCTTGAACACCTTAAAAAAGCAATGCTATAGGGTTGTCTCTGGCAGGCATAAATTGAAAGTGGGATGGGATGAACAGTAACAGAGCACAAAAAACACAATTATTTCTCTGATAATAATTCTGTTTTCAGAGCATTATCAGGGTGCAGCTAAGGAAGATGATGTTCACAAGTGATGGGCCTCTGAGGCAGCACACAAGGAGACAGCCATGAGGAGGATGTGCCAATTCTCATCCAACACCCTTTGCAGTAACTTCTCCCCACTGATTCTGAAATCAGCTGGACCTTCTCAACTGCAGTTTGAACTTTGGACCCTCAGCACACACAATATAAATTTCTTAAAAAAATTGGACATGAAAATGACTAACATTCATGAATGAAGAAACAGAATAATCCCTAAGCTAAACAAAATGCTCCATTTAATTTTGTGCTGTGGGGTATTATTGAAAAGTGAGACAATGAAATTACCTTAAATGTTACCTTAAAAATCAGCTTTGGGGTAAACACACAATATGATCTTTGCACATTTGTGATTTTTTTTTTTTTACTCTGTACCCTCTGAACCTGCACCAAATTGAAAACCCTGAGGGCTAAAAAGTGTCTTACTGGTTTGGGTAAGCAGGTTTTCCTCTCTCCCTTTCATCCAAGATATGCACTTGGCTATTTCCACATCCCTTACAAAGCCAGGATGGGGAAAGTGGGACTTGTGCCCTCCTTCTTTAGAAGACAATGCTCATCTCTGACCAAGGAAAGTGAATGTTCTGTCTCTTGGGCTCACCACGTTGACTTTTTGCCTTCAACTCTTCAAGATGGCTGATCACTAAAAGAGCAGTGTTCCTCTAAGCCTCCTGGCATGAGACTCCTAATTTTGCTTTAAATAAATTATCCAATAATTATCTAGGGTAACAATAAAATCTCACAAGAAAAAATACAGACTTTTAAAAATACTGAATTATCTGACTGGGGATATTTTATCAGCTTTTTCTATAATTTCACAAATCACCCAGACTAATGGAGCTTAGTTAATAATATTGCAGGAAATTAGAATTTGGCATCTAATGTTCTGGAAGAGAAGATTTTTGAATAAAAGCAATATTTCTTTGAAAAATGTTTTGTACAGTAAATTGTAGCAAATTATTTCTCCTATCTGAAAATTTTCCTATTACAATGTTCACAAAAGATATTCTAGCAGTACTAAATACTACCCTTAAGTACCTTTGAGGACACAACTCCAAGTTAATGAAAACATCAAGGAAGGCAAAAAAAAAAATCTACTAACCACAAATCCTGCTAGAAAAATACTGAAACATCCACAGACCCTGTCTGCTTGTAGGGCTATTATATGCAGGCAGTATCCGAAACTATTATTTGAATCCAAGAAATAAAAATGCAGACCCAGCTATTTTCAAGTTTCGTGTCATGAGAAAAAAAACTGCAGAACTGGAAAGGAAAGGGACAGTTTGCACTGCTGTGTTTTATTAGGTTTTTATTTATATTTTTTTCACACTATTCTCCCCCACCCCACCATCCTGGAGAAGAAATACAACTCATTTGCTGTATAGCCTTGCTACAGCTATTTGAAATTGTAGATGCACACGTAACAAAAGCAAACAAACAAAAAAAAAACCAACCCCAAAAAACTCCAGAAAAACAACCATAACAACAAAAAATTCTATTTTTCTTTTGAAGCCAAAGGGACCATCTATGTTCTCCTGGTACCTCAGGTCTGACTGACCTACCTTTAATGTTAAGACCATTTTTGGTGACCGTTTTGGAAGTTTGTCAGCTTTCTCATCACCTGGGGTCAGGAGCTCAAATCTTGCCACTTTGATTTTGCCTTGGGAGCTTGGGTAGTATAAAGTAAATATTTGGATTAAAATCAGTAGTCATGCAGAATAGCCCCAATCTTATTTACAAATGAAATGCCAGATGTACATTCCACACAGATATATCCCACTAATTGAAGATATTACTTTGATGAATGCACCATTAGGAATTTCACCTAATAATTACACTCAAAATTGTTTAAAAAAAAAAAAAAAGACACCTTAGGAGATACAACCAAAGACTGCATCTAGATAAAAAACCCAGTTATTTAATGTTTGGTATTTGAAAAGTATCTTAAGCCCACTGTAACAATAAAATAAATTACTTTAATTCAACATCATCCATGTACTAATTATGTTGCTAAGATATTAACAGGGAAGAATTTGGTTCTATGGCTCTTAAAAGCTTGATTGTTAAATTCATAAGATTATGGGACCTGTCTTTCATTGAGCAGAGAAAAATGAAAACCAACAAAAACCAGATCCCTAAAATGAATATGTTCAGTTGAGGAGCCTAGTTTACTGTCACTGAATTTTATTCTCCTTTTCATTTTCAGTAATTGCAACAAAATAGCTGCTCTTCAGGGACATATTAGGAAAAGAATAGTAATTAAGCTTAGGAAGGTATAATCTGTATAAAAATGAATTACAACTGACTCAGTCTAAAACTAATGTATTACAGATTCAAATGAAAACCTAGCTGTATCCTGTGAATAGCTTATTCAAAAACACTTCCAGATTTTTAGATGTCAGCTCTGTCACTTTGGGCACATTTATTATCCTCTTCAAAATGTGTAACCCTTCAATGTGAAAAATGACATCACTGAGGAGTCAACACGTTTCCTTCCCCAAGGAGCCATGCCTGGGAATACAAGCAAAAATCCTAAAAACAGATAAATAGAAGCTTTCTTTATGAATGAGCCTGCATGGTTTATCAAGAGAACCACTTAAATGGCCCACATTATTTTAGCAAAACACATAACCCAGCCGAAAGAAGAGAAATAAACATCCCAAGGGCTTTTAAAAGTTAATTTTCCAGCACCAGATTTTGAATTGAAGCCTTTTATTAAAAATAAATAAATCCACTGATGAATAGTTCCTATAATTTGTTTCCAGAGAGTGAACAGCAAAAGGAGGACAAACAATCCATAAACAGTCAGGAGATTTTCCACAAAATGTGCTTGACAAAGCAAAGCAGTAAAATATGTTGGATGCACATTATGGGAACATCTCTCCTGCTCCAAAGAAACTGAACAAAAATATTTGTGGATTATTAGAATATACTTTACCAACCAAAATTTTAAAAAATGGCTCAAACACAAAAAAAGATACCATCAAGTCCACTAGACTTTGCCTTCGTGTGAGCTCAGAAGTGGTATACTTCCAGCTTCATAGGACTTTGGGAGAAAGGAAAGCAACATTCTTTCAACTCCAGTTTTAGGCCTTCTCTTTTTTATGGGATTAGAAACCCACAGCTTATTCTGTCAAGTCTACCTACTGGATTTATCATTAAAATTATTTTAGTCAATATTTGCACAGAAGAAAATAAAAGGGCTTTAAACAAACCTCTTGGATGTCTTTGCTCCAAATTATAAAACCAGAAATCAAATTAAACAGAAAGCAAAATAAAGCGTGACCCTCCCTAGCCACTAAATCATCTGTGGCAACCTGTACAGATGGATGTATTTTGGAATGTTCCCAAAGCCAAACTGTTGAAGTTAGCTTTAAAACAAGATATGAATTAGCTTGGCATGCTCCACCCTTGACTTAACCCTCAAGGACGTGGTCAAAAACTTACTAGACAAGCAGTGAGGGAAGCAAGAGCAGTTTCACTGTGAACAACTAGTACAACTTCTTCCCTAGAATTTTGCACAGCTCTGCCCTTTCTGTTGGAAATTTAAGAAACAGAGCACATGAAATGCTCTACTACCCCCAGAAAAATATCCTGTGAGATGATATTACTGCTTAATTTCAATGGAAAGTTATATTTGATGATTATCATGTTACTTTGCATTTTTGAGCATCATGCACATTTTTCAACTTCCATCTTTGAATAACATATGAAAATCCTGTGTATAAAAATTGATAAGCCAGTAGAGAAAACATTCAAGAATGGCTTCTAGGATACAGGCCTAAGACTTAAAAAAATGCACGCTATTGTGTATGAAATTATTGCAAGAAAGGAGGGGTAGTAAATATTTACTATCCAACTAGAAATACTGGTTTTAATTACTCTAAGGACATTTGCAGCAGAATTGTCTGAAACCAAGGAGATCTGAAATTTTGTGCAGTAACATTCTGGTTTATGGATATACACAGAAAACAGCTCTGGGTCTCTTAATGCTGATGGATAAGGCACTGGCACAGTTCCAGCCTGACACACATGGGCATCCATTACAGCATGTCCTGGAAAACAGGCAGTTGGTTTGGAGAATGCAGGGCTAGAGAACATCTACCTTCTGTAGAATGCAAGACAGTAAAAGAGGTTTAAAATATAAAATAACAAGGAGTCCATAAAGTAGTCTTAGTTTTATTTATTAAACATTTGGCAGTGGATATCAAATGCTGGAGTATATCACAAGTGGTTTGACTGCATCATTTATTTGTAGTGCAATACAAAATGAGAAACATGCCCCAGCTCCTTATTGTATGTTAATATTAAATCATTACACATGGCAGCTGTTTTGTGTTCCATGTGGTTTTCAGTTTCTTGCTGACAGGTGTCCAAATCACAGAAACTATCCCCACATGTAGTGGCAGCTGGCCACACTGTCATCTCTGAGATACCAGCAGTGAATAAAGAAGCAGTTTGTATACTGGAATGATTAATACAATCATTAGCTGGCTCTCTGTTTGGTTTGAAAACCAGACAGAATTTGGAATAGTATATTTTTTGGTATTCAAGGAAACTCGCCTTTCTGAAAGTACAAGCAAGATCTTGGTTTTGTATGGGGGAAAAAAAACCCAAACCCCTGACAATCACTTGAAATATTTGGTCAAAAGATGATGTACAATTTGCTGAGCTTTCCTTTAGTTTAGTAACCTTTCCATAACATGGCTGTGCTCAAGCTGGGTAATCCTATCATTGTAAAGTTCATTATAGCACACAAACACACCATGTCATTCCTATACATCCAAATCCAGATTGTTGTGTACCTTTGGAGATTGTAGTCATTTTTCTGGTAATAACTGAGAAGAGTTAGAGGAAGAAAGAGGCTTAAATTACAGAGTAGCATTAGGTCAAACATGTATTCTCATGTTTTTACTTCACTTGCACCGGGCACACAAATCAACATTATTATTTTCAGCTGCCTTCTGTAGCTTTTGTAGCAACAGTCTATTACACAAGAACTGTTGATACGCCATAAAAGATGTTGCAGCAACACTTGCAACTCCCCATAAGGCAGAAGGTGAGCCCTGGGTGTTGGTGGGATACCCACATGGTGCTGGTCCTTGTGACAAAGGCAGGAGATGCCACTGAAGCGACAACAGGGACAGACAGTGACTGGCCTTAGAGCTCAGTGAAGGAACAGGGGCTGAAGAGAAAACCTCAGGCTGCTTCCCTGGGCAGCCCTTCCCAAACATGATGCCTGCCCAACATGCCACTATCCAAAGCTTTTCCAAAGCTTAAAATTAGAAAAGAGAAGTTGAAGGCCAAATGGGCTTCAAGTCATACAGACACTCTGTTTTCCCTGTAAACTTCCAGGCTTTAAAGGGTTTACCAAACTGTTAACCATCTTGGTTGCAAGTCTCAGTCCCTTAAGAAATTCTAAACCTGATATTGCAGAAAGCCATGGATATTTCATCCTCACACCTGCTAACCCTGGAGGGAAATATCTTTAAAGCAATCTTCTGGGAATGCTTAAAGAAAAAAAAAATCTTTAGAGCACATTCCCAAGAAATTTTAGCAATCTTCAAGCAGCACTGTGCCTTTGAAAAGAAAAGGAAGCAAAAACCCCCAGCAAAAAAAAAAAAAAAGGCAAGTTAATTCAAAGCATATTCTAAAGTATCGGATGTGCTTGAGTATAATAACTTTTGCTTCTATCACATTAAGTTACAGTTGAGCAGTGCCATTGACATGCACATTTTAAAAAAAAATCTAAGCAAAAGAATAGCTTACTTTTTATTTTAAGTGGTTACAAGAGAAATAAGTGGACTCTTTTTAAACACCAGTTCTAATTTTGCTAATAGGTGTATGTATAAGAATTAATGAATTCTAATTATCTGTAGTGCACTGTGAAAATTACTTTTCAAAACATACAGAAAATTCTACAACTGCAGCTCACAAAGTAGGCTACTTTTTACTCAGCATTATGTTTAGAAATAATTATTATGGGGAAGTTTTTAATTAAAAGGTATGTACACTTATAACAAGCATTGAGAAATCCACTAAATATGGCAGGAGCCCAAATTACATGAATGGTGCTCAGTTGCATACTATTTACAGAACATTTCTAGTCAGAGGAGGGAGAAGCAGGTCTCCCTTTTTTCCTGAGTAGCTGCTGAGGCAGATGGATGCCACATGCAGGAAGATCCTCAGTGGCATTATATTCCTCCCCTCAATCCAGTGTCAGCTATGGCTGCATCAGGAATCATTCCTCAATATACTAGCAGCAATTTAGCCCAGAAACCAGCATTTCTGCTCCAAACACACATTATTTGACCTGACGAAGCCCCAGTCCCCCAGTGTTTGCTGTGTCTGTGCCTTAGAAAGAGATAAATCATGTACCTATAGAAGACAGAAAGAAACAAGCTCGGATGAGAATTGCTTCTCAGCAGTCGGAGTCACGTGCTGATAAGCAATCCAAAACTCCAGTTTTGGATCCATATGAAACCAAAGAGAACAGATGCAGAATCCACTGGTCTGGCAATAAATCTCCCCTACCCCCCAAGCCCTGTGGTTTGCTTTATGGAACTGGCTCCCTTAGAAGTTCACAGCTGCCCCCTGAGCCTGACCTTCAACCTTCTGCCCAAGTTGGTGCTGCAAGTATATTAACATTTGCACTTTTAGTGCACACCAGCAGTTCCTGTATTTTATTTTTAGGAACTTACTCTTTTCTCTTTCAAGAGGAAACATATCTGTTGAGCATGCCACAAACATTCAAGTAATTATTGCTGCCCCATTCACGAGTATGTTCTGAAAAGGGGCACTGATGCTTGGCATGTTTAATATCATAGATCAGATTAATGCTGTGAGAACAGCCTGTTATGTGGTTACAGGAAGCCCATTCCTAAGGGCTACTGAGAACAAGATGTGCAAATGCAAATCAGAATTTAAAAATGTGCACATTAAAGTTGGAAAAGTTCCATTTATTTATTTATTTTAATTAATAAAAGGAAACCCTTTTATTAAAAGCTGACTCTTTCCAGCACCCCCACCCTCGACAATGAGAACAAATGCACAGGAAATAAGAGCACATGTTCTGTCCTCACTGCTGGTAGAGAATCCTCACAGATATAGAATCTGAGGCAGAAAAGTGAATCTTGCTACCACTAGTCTCAAACAGTCTGGGCAGGTTTCAGACTACCTGACCACATTCTATATATGATGATGTTTCAATTAGTTGTTTTTTTTTCCAGTAGGGCAACTCTGGTTTACCTGGCAAAGCTGGAGAAGCTCACAGAACTACTTACTGAGGAGAGACTCCCATTTTTGCTATTACAAAGTTATCTTTGTGCTTTCATAATGGTAGAACACCCATCTGCACACATCGTTAGCCAGCATTTAAAAGTATTAAAGAAAATGAAATATGAGTAAATAATCTATTTTACATAAATCTATGGTTCTGTCTATTTAAAGTGATTGGCAATATGATCTGATTCTGAACTATAAACATTTTTTCCCATTCTGAGCATAACACTCCCTCTAATTTTGTTTGCAATATAACAATTATCCCTCTCTATCCCAGCACATGCTTTAAAGCACATTTTTTCCCTGTATGTGAAAATAGCTACTTAAATTTCTACTTTCCATAAATGCATAATTCAAAATTATTTACTAGATATTTTATACTGCTTCTCTGTGACCAGAAGAGATTTAAGCAACAGTTCAAGGAAATTAATCTTTAGACTCAGCTTGCCATTTTAAAATACCCCTATATATCTCTATTAGGCCAAAGTCAAAAGTCAACAGAAGTGCAGTCTGCCTAACCTCCTTATTCCTACATTAATCAAATCTCATCCCACTTAATTTTCTTTTTGGAATAGGAAAAAAGTGAAATAAGAGAGGATCTAAAGAAAAAAGGAAAAGAGATGATTACACAAACATACACTTCAAGGAGATAGATCCTCTGTAGCTACACTGTTGAAAAATATTCAATAAAATAAGGTAGGATAATGCTTTCTTTATGTAAAGGAAAGATCAGTCACATTAATGAAATAGCCAAATGGAACCTTCAGGCCCAATGTAGTAAATCTCCAGTAAATTCCAATTAGTATTGAAGTAATAAGTCTGGAAATTATTTTTCTCCCCTTTAAGTAATGCATATACTTACAGGAAATATAAACAAACCAACAAAAACCAAAACTAAACAAAAAACCAAACAAAAAAAAAAAAAGAAAAAAAGAAAAAAAAAAGAAAAAAAAAAATCTTGGATGACTTGGATGCCATCAAGGACCAGGTCTTTAGATAGCTAAATTCATAATTTGTACATACTGCATGATTCAAGATGTGCCTTTAAAAAAACCAAACAAACCCAAACCAAACCAACAACAGCAAACTCACACATCAGTAAATCAGGACCATAATGGTGGCCCTTGGAATGGTGCCATTTGATGGCCACATTGAAGCTGGCAGTGCCTTTCACTGACAAATGAAATATTCTGTATCCAGCAGAAGAGAAATCACTGATAAAAACGGAAGTCTTCAACAAAAAAAAAAATAGTAATACAAAAAAAAAAAACCCAAACAAAACACAGAAACACAACCCCCCCCCAAACAAAACCAAAAAACAAACAAAACCCAAAATCAACAGCCACGTTGTACTAGTGCTTTGTGAAACAGTGTATAAATAAACTAAAATTATCTCTGCTGAAGAAAGCACTTTCAAAAAATACTTAGTGCAAAACTAATTTTTGATCACTTTGTTCATAAGGGTATTTTTAAATATCAAAATCTGTGACTAAATGATGCTCGCATTCTAATAGGCAAGTGCTTTTGACAAATAGTAGACTTTTGACAAATACTATACTGAATATTCTTAACAACAAGTGAACCTAGGATCTGATTCCATCTTCATCAAGTGATGATGAAACTGGAAGACAGAGATGATTACCACTCTCTTTCACATATTCCTACTCCATTCTCATATGTGTAACACAAAGGTGGAGAGAAATCCTAGTTTAACCTGAACTGGACATAAAATCTTATGGAATCCATAAGAATCAAGACTTCAGGACTGGGCATGAAGCCTTGAGAGGCTCAACTCAATACTCAAGTGTCTTTTTTAAATAACTGTTCTGCACAATTTTGCACAACACAGAACACACCCACACAACAAACAACCCAATGAATCACCTAATACCTTTGATCAGTAAAATAAATAATAATGGCTCCTTCCCTAGCCTTTGCTTTCTTTCCACATCCTGGCCAGTAAATCAGAGCTAATACAAAGAAAATACTGCCCAAGAAAATCTGTCCCCAGAAGGGACAAAGAAGAGTTCATGCATCCTTCCCAAGACATCTCTGTAGAAGGCTTTTCACCTTTCCATGCATTTTGCCATACAAACAGTCCAGTCACAGACCAGAAAAGTAAAGCAGTAGCTGTTTACCTCTCCCCAGCTGCTCTAATAATTCAATTTTTTAGGTAGTATAGACTGAAAACCCACTCATTGTGCTCCTTTATCTGCTTCTATAGACATATTTAACACAGAAAGGAAAATGGGTTTAACTCTTGCTTCTCCTTGGCTCCTCATGTTTATGCCAGCTCACTAATGTGCTCTTCCAAAGACCTGGGCACTCACAGATTGCATTTTTATGTCCCTGTGATTTACAGAGTGCAAGGGGGACAATTACATAACTGTTTACTTAAACTCATAATTTCTCGGAAGCCCTACACAATCCTTTTGTTATCATAATCTCCAACAGGCATAAGTAGCATGGATATATCATGGCATGAAACTGGATACAGCTGACTTTGCCTGTCTGACTGCTGACTTACAGAGTCCTGCATATCTGAACTTCTGGGAAACAGCTGCTGGTCCCACACTGAAATTAGAACATTTGAGCTCGTCTGATTTATGTTAATTCCCATGGGAACAATGACATGAAAAATGAACACCACTTGTAAATAAAGTACCAGTTCTCTAGTGATGAAAAAAAAAAAATGAAACAATCTATTTCAGTACACACTGATCTATTTACCACCTTGCTACACTGAAACATTGGCAGTCTAATGGTTATCAGAAAAAAAAATGGAGCCTTGAGTATATAGCTATTCAAAGGTTACCTGTCTCTATCTTGCCATAATTTGAAGAATTAGTTTGCAATTATCTTGCCATAATTTGAAGAATTAGTTTGCAATAGTTATTGGGCTGGTTTTGGTTGAGGAAGAAATATTTTGATGTTGTCAGGCTTGAGGGAGGTGAACAGAAATGAAGTTTATGTAGAAAAAGGCAACGTATAGGAAATATGTTCAAGCGACCCAATTGTCAAGGAGTGCATATTCTCCAAAACCTAAAAGTCATTACAGTTTACCTAGTCCTGATTGTTCAGCCTGACAGGTCAAATATTTAAAATCTGCTTTTTAAACATACTGGGCTCTCATGGGATGCTCCACACAACATTATATTGTCCACAGATCAAAGCTGGCATTCATAAGACCAAGACCAAGGTGGCTGGAAATGACTCCTGAAGGATTTGATAGTTTTCCTGTAGATGAGAAGAATAATCCCTCCAAATGTTTAGTGTACTCACAAAAAGAAGTTTAAGCCAAGCAATCAGTTGTCTCTGAGACCAGACTGGGTGACCTGGTAGCATAACTGAGATACTGCTCAGACATGCACATGTAACAGCCATGATGTCTTAGGTTTGGTGACCTTTTATCATTCAGGATTTGTTACTTCTGAAGCACTAGCAAGAAAATCTCCAGCTGAAAGTCTTTAAGTTTTACCTTACGAGCACAGACAACCTTTAATTGACTCTGGAGATCCTGCTGCTTGAGCTACATGAGGTAGCAGAGCACAGGCAGGATTGCTAAACAAGAAATTACTCTTAATTTAAGGAACTTCCCTTCATGACAAAGTCCTTTGCTAGGCTAGCTTGGAAAAGGAGGGTCAGGGGAGGAAAGAGGAACCCTCAATGTGTTTGCAGCTACAGGTAGAGCCATCTCAAAGGACAGTGCACTAACAGACTGCTACTACTTTTCGTTTCCCTTTGAGTTTTCCACGACAGGCAAAAATTTCTTCCCATCCCCCAGGTTTTCTGCTGTCAGAAATTCATTTCATTTGTCACCTTTGTGTTTAAAAAGTCCTAAGATATACAGAAGAGACCTACAATGATATATTTGTGAAAATTGCAGATTGTTTACTTAAGGACCTCCATGAAAAGTTGTTAATTTTCAAGACTAAAATTTGGAAGTGACAGATGACAGTTTTACTGTGGTGTGTAAATGCTAATATGGATAGGAACACTGAAGCCAAAAAGCAGGATGGTGCCTTCATAAAATGTGCTGATACACTGTAATGCTTAAGAAAAACCAATCCACTCCAAAAAAAAAATAAATATATATATATATATATATAAAACTGACCAACTACCTCCTCATTCTGTAACTCTTTAGATGAGACTTCATAGCAGGCACAGAGTGACCTGAATTTAAATTTTGATGTGGTCTGGCACAGTGTAATTTGAAAACCTAGCTGACTAATCTGCAATGGCATAACTGCAAACAGCTCTGAAAAGGAAAGGAGAAAAAGATGGCTTTGCCAAAGGAATAGGGAAACCCACAAATATCAAAGGACTGAAGCAAGGGCAAGGGAACAAGATACAGCACTTCATACAGATGTTTCATTAATGATTGCCAATCCAATTGTGTCCCTCTTCAATGTGCTAAAGGAGATTAAAGACTTTACTACAGTCTTCAGGTTTTGGAGGTAAATTAATGTGAAATAGGACTTATTGGATCTGGGAATTAGACTAAAACAAAACATAAACAGAGGGAAACTGTTACCAATAGAGACTATTAATAACAACTGAAATTTGGATTTTTAATTTTGCTTTTATTTTGCTTTCTAACTGCACCAACTGAGGAGAAAAAGGATCAGAACGCATGCTGGAAAGAAAGTTAAACAAAAAGCAAGAAGAATCTACCATGATTTAAAGTCTTACTGCCCCAATTTTTCTCACAAATGTAGGAATGACAAGATGTACTACAACTACTTGGTTATTTCAGGATGTAAACCATGGGGGAAATCAGTTGAGGCACAGTATTATTTTGAAAGGTGTAATTACAATTTTTAACCTTACTTTAATATTTATATGCTTTCCTTTTCAAAATTTCCAGCAAAAGAAAGGGGAGAATGTGGGAGGCAGAACAGACACACATAACCCAAACGAATATTCAATTCACTTCTGTTTCACTACCCTCACACTGCTTTTTATGGATTCCCTGAAATTACATTTCATACTTCATGATGTCAGTTTTCCAATCTCTAAAAACCATATAAAAGGAGTTTTTGCCTTCTGAATTTTGAAAACTCTTAAGGAATATTTCTTGGACCATCGGTACAAGATCTTATTCCTTTTTTTCTGGGTGCATCCATTAAAGAACTACATAAATGTTGAAGTACTTCACAGTCATCACAAAGCTGTTCCCAGGCACAGATGGCTTCCTTACTTTTAGCCACAGAAAAATTCCTCAGGAACTCAGAACCACAGAATTACAAGATAAATCCCTCCAGAAGCTTTGTTTTCAGCCTTTGTGTCAGCACTGATTTTGAGGGAATGCATTTTGTTCTTGGCTGTCACACGTGGCATCCTCTCACTGATGAAGCATTCCAGTCAGCAACAAAGGAATATAGATACTTTATACATATATTACCTGTTAAGCTACAAGTTATCTACTTTTTTTAGTAAGTAGCATATCAATTCTCCCTCTAGTAACCAGCCCAGAATAAGAGCAATTAGAGCTTATGCTCTAATTAGTGCTTATGCACTTCATCAAGGAAGCTGGAGTCCATTTGCTCATTGAAAATGTAATAGCTACAAATCTGAGGACTGAAGACCAGATTTTTTTTTTGTGTCCTAGTGCTTTGTTTCCTGCAGGAACAATGCTCAAAAAGCAAATTTCATGGAAATTCACACCATCACTTCATCAACTTTTGGAGGAGACACAAGAGAAACAATTATACTCCAGAATTCTATCAGTTCTTATTCCTGTTGTTTCACAGGGCAGACACATGAGGGAAACAGTTATTTAAGAGAAGAGAACAATGAGACATTAAAATTTTATGTCCATAAGTTGACTTGAACCTCAGAAGTAGAAATATTCAACCCCATCTATTTCATGGCCAATGCATCCATGAGTACTCATGCAGTGCAGACAAATCCTGTTGCTGGATGCACTGGAGCAACATGTAGTTTTTCTAGATTTGCTGGAGCTACTGGAGCAGCTAAATAGAAAAAGGGATTAACAAAATGAAAATAACCTGAGAAAGCCATCCTTATGCCTAGCAGATAATATTATCATCAGGTATTAATTTTCAGAAACAGGTTATAGATTCCTCTCTTGCAATCTAACAGTTGAAGGTATGTTTACAAAAATCAACCATAGAAGTAGAAAATGGGAGAAAAAAAACCCCACAAATATTCCACCAAACAAAAAACACCCCCCTCTCAAATATTCAGACCAAACTGAAGAAATAACATGAAATATTCTTGTACAACAGGTGTGGTAACACCCTTATCTGGGTAACACTACACAGCAACAGCACAAAGTGCTCCCCTCCTTTTTCCCCATTTATATTCTCGAGGACGTGTTTCCTGAAATGGTCCAGAAAAAAAGTTAATAACCTATGTTTCTTCTTTTTTAATTAAGTATTGAGGGCAAATTCTAAGATCAAAATACTGCTGAGAGCAATTTTAAAAATAGTTATCCAAGTATTAATGATTAGACTACTCAATCATTTTTTAATTATAAATTGACAGGTATATGTGCTTCCATTGTGCTTGCTTTC
The DNA here is from genome assembly GCA_024734555.1 of Trochalopteron elliotii. Taxonomy (NCBI): domain Eukaryota; kingdom Metazoa; phylum Chordata; class Aves; order Passeriformes; family Leiothrichidae; genus Trochalopteron; species Trochalopteron elliotii. The sequence goes on from JANPWX010000020.1 coordinate 133,120, forward strand.
AAAGATTTTTACTCAGTGCAGTTGAACATTGAGCATTTTTGCCCTCAAACTGAGTAGTTCTCTATCATGACAAGGAATGTAAGTTGCTAAGAATTTGACTGGTTTTTTTTAATATTCTTATTTATTTACTAATAAATCTTGAGACAAGATTTACTGTATTTTGTTTTAAGTTGTAAAGGCTGAGGATAGTACTGAGAAGTTTTTTTTTTTCCCAATTTCTTTTCAAATAATTTCTTTTTTTCACCTTAGATAAGACCCTTGAAGTCTTGAGTATGCTGCTTTGCTTTAACAAATGACATAATAGCTTTTGCACAAGATCCTTTTATACAAGGAATGCTTTATTTGTTAAGATAGAACAGGCAGCCACAGTGGTGGAGCTGCACATGACACAATCCTCCTTTCTCTCCTCTCTGCTTAGAGAATTGGTGTTTCCATAAGATGCACCATCCCCAAGCTCACAGGAAGCCACTCTATCATCTAACAATGGAACCAACATTCAGTATCTCACTTTTCCTTCAAGAAATCCATCCACATCTTTTTTTTTTTAATTTAACATTTCTATTTTGTAAATCTATACTAATCTACACCTGAGGGCTGATAAGACTTCCAAGGAACTATTATTAACCATATTTTTCCTGTATCTTTCCCATCTTAAAAGTGCTCCTGGAGCAAAAAAGAAATGGAAAGATGCATGCTTATAACTAACACGTCAATATTCCTGCTTTACCTTGATCCATTATCCTACTATAGCTGCTGTAATTCCTGACATTTATGATGCAATTATAATCCAGTTGCTCCCAGCAGAATAATCTTTTGTTTCTACCATGTCCCCATAAATAGTGCTACTTGGATGCAGCTATAAGTAGTCCAGAAACACAGTGAGAGGGAAAAAGGAGCCTGGATTGAAAGACCAATATATAATTTTCACAAGCCCTGGTGAAAGAAATTTGAAAGTGGAACATGTAGGATTCATCTATTCCTCTGTTTGATTCTCTGAGTTTTGACCAAAACCAACATTTTTCTACAGATTGAGACCACTAAACAGCTTCCTGCTGGTACATCTAAAAACATTCCAGGTACTGTCTTGTGAGGGAAATGATAAATAAAGTATATCCTTAACCTGATATGTAGTTTTTGCACACGGTGCTACTCAGCTGTTCCTTAGAGCCTTTCCCTTTCAAACAGACATTAATCTTCCTGCCACAGAGCAAACATTCAATATTTTGCACACTGTCTTATTTTCACCGTGTTTCTCTTTGGCTTGGGCGTCCTCAATATGGAGGACATGCCCAGGCAGAAAAAAATCAAAACAAAACAGGAATTGAAACCATCCTTGAACAGAGTCCTAGTTAAAAGAAAAAAAAAAAAAGGAAAAAAAAAAGAAAAAAAGGAAAAAAAGAGAGAGAGAAAACAAAAGCCTAAACCCCACAAAACAAACATACCAGTGAAGAACTAACACTCAGAAGTCTGCAAGATCAGCTGAAGTCCTTCACACAAATTAAGTATTTTTTTTTCCCCTACTGTAATTTGCTGAGGAAAACAAAGTCCAGTTGAAAGAAAACAGAAAAGAAAATGCTATGTCCGTCCCACATGAAATATTGATGATAACTCATGTGGAAAAGACTACAATGTTGAAGTTTATCAGCATTTGACATATGATACATTCTAAATAATTAGGAATTAGTGTAGGTGATAAATAGACCAGACCACAGTGTCAATAGGAAGGGTCAGTGTCATAACAGCCTTAATCTGTGCAGGCACAGTCACAAAGAAATATATTAAAAAAGAGAAATGTGAATTCCCCATCAAAAAGAAAAAAGAAGAAAAAATACACAGACAGACAAATAGTTTTTCTTTCCAAGTGAGACTTGATTCACACAGGATACCAAAAACAACAGGAAGACATACAAAGCTGCAAATGCCTTTACACACAGATCAAGGTTTCAGTGGCTGCAGCACCAAATTAATTAAAACTAATTTTTAGAAAATATATGGGACTGGCAAAAGCTCTTAAAATCTTTTCAGCTGCAGAATCAAAGAATATCTTCTTAACCTCTTGTATCTTTATCTAACCTTTTTCCTAACCTCTCCTGTCTTTATAGAAGGGTTAGGACATTAGAGCAATTCATAGACAGGCTAATAATTTTAGAATGCCCAGTTCTGTAGAAAATAAGTTTTAAATCATATTAAATATACACCTTTGATATTGTTTTGCACAAAAATATAGAATAGTTTGGAAGGTGCAGAGGTGCAAAGGAGCTTAGAGCTTCATTTCTGTAATTCTGAAGAGGAATATGATCTGAATAAATACATATTATAAAAAAAAATAGACGCTTATGATACTTCACAAAATATGCTGTTATGCAAATTTCTAAGAGATTGTTTAAATAGAACATGGAAACATCTGTCTGTGTGTTTTTCACTGCACTTTTAAAAGGAATGTTGATTCTACAAATAGCTTTCTATGAAATGTCCTTGTGTTTTATTACAGAAATAAGTGTTCTCAATTAAAGTCATTCTTACCTTCCCATCACTTATTATACAGCACTGACTCCCATCATTATCTGTTCCCTTCTTCATAGACTCTTGGAATAGTTCATTCTCCAAAATGCATTTGATCACTGTATCATATTTGTAACTTTGGGACAAGAGAAGGAAAGAACAAAGTCTTGGAGATCTTTTCTAAGAACAAAAATTACTGAACGTTGTTTGGCAACAACCAAGCAATAGGCCTGCACCTTTTACTCTAAACAATGTTATTTACAGCATATCTTGAATCATCAGCACAAAGGGACAATAACTGAGTGTCAGGGATCCTTTTCAAACCTGCTGAAAGTACAAGTCAGGCTTTCTTCAAAAAGCCTCAGCTTGGAGTCCCTTGACTGTGACTGTAAAAGAATGACAGAAGAAGGACAGAGCACACACAGAACTGGCACAAAGACCTGGCAGAGTGTTGAGCAGATGGAAGTGAGCACGTGTCCTGCAGGTGTGGACACAGCTCCTACTCGGACGGGGATATGGGAACAGCCACCTGCAGCTGCCTGCCCCTGGCTAACTTGGCCTTGCTGGGGTTGCCTCTCTCAGCCTCCTATATCTGCTGTGGGGCTGACAGAGGCTTGCACAGACCATGCAAGGCTGCAGACTGGAGCAAAGGGCTTGGTTCCTAACCCCAAACAGCTACCATTCCTAACACAGCTCCCTCCTGCTTCCTGTGTGCTCCAGCTCCCGCTGCATGGATGGGTGGGGATGGCTGCGTTGCTGTCGGACAGCCAGAACTATAAATAAGCCATGCTCTTGTTGTCTGGCCACACACTCAAATCTCAGCCACTCAGTATTTTGAAATTTAAACCAAAACCTCCAGAAAGATGTATGGGAATCAATGCAGTTGTGTGTTATTCAGGGGTGGGGTTTTTTGCGTTTTCGTTTGAAATTTCATTTCCCAGGCAGTTACAGCTATTGCTAAATCAGCACAAGAGAGGCTCAACATAATTATTTGCCATCTCTCAGGCTGTCTAATCCCCCGAGTGAGGGGGCAAGCCTGTTGTGCAGCCCTAGGAAGATAGGGAAGTGAGAGCCTTCTGGCAGCAGATCAAAGAGTTACCCTGCTAGCTTGAAATGCGTACAAGTCAGAAGCATCCCAGGCTTTCATTAAGGCAGTGAAGGTTTTTCCTGTTCTGCCTCTTAGCTGGCCATTGAGTTGACTCTGCTGATCACCTGAGGGAGGCACGAGTCAGGAGACAAGGAGGGTATACACAAAGAAACCTGTCTTTCCATCCATCAGAGAAAAAAACATCCAGCCAGCGCTGGTTTGGCAAACCAGCCATTGATTGATGTGAAGTTTGCACCACTCTGCACTTATTTGGCTACTGCTACAAAAGCAAGTCACAGCATTTTGTGTTTCTTTTTTTTGAAGTATGCAGTGGGTGCAGATGCCCAGGGGCTGACACAGGACAGGCTGCCAGCTGGCTTCTGTGTGGAGGGGCTGGGATCACTCTGTGCTGGACAAGGATGGTTCCAGACAACCCAGCACAGGGCACAGCTGAGCTCACAGCTCAGCGTTTCCCACAGGGAAAGCCTGGGTAAGGAAAGGCAGAACACAGCTCATAGCCAAGGATGAGGAATAAATGTGACAAACAGGAGAGGCAACACACACCAAAGTCAGCAAAGAAGGAGATGTTCCATATGGTGCCCAAGCAGAGGATTCACTCCAGGCTGCAGAAAGCCCACATGTGTAGATGAAAAATCTGTGAAAGGGAAGAAGTTTCAGGGAAATCTCTGTGCTGACTGTACCCTCCATACAACCCCCTGCAGGCTGCTCAGGGCTGAATGCAGAGAATTTGGGAGCCAAGGACTGATGCTGAACCTGGGCAGAAGAGGCAGCATGGAGAGAAGCTGGTTTTGCTTTTTTCTTTTTTTCTCAACCTCTATTTTTTCCTTATCATTATACATTTTATTTATTTTCCCAAGCCAAGGTTTTTTTTTTTTTCCTGTGACAGTACCTGTAAGATACCTTGCTGTCTTTCTCCTCCTGTGTCCTCCCTGTCCTGCTCATGATGGGGAGAAATGGTGGGAACTTGACTGCTAGCCAAGCTGATCCAACACCACACAGGTGTTATGGTCACATTGCTCTGCACAATGAAAAGGCTTCACAGAGCTTACACAGGCTTTTGAAATTCAATTTGGGTAAATAGCAGAATAAGAGAACTCTTCAGGAATGTTTTTAAAAAATATATGGAAAAGTCTAGATGAAAAGTATGATGTAATACTGGAATTCCCTGTAGATTGGGAAAAAGTTAGCAATCTTCATTGCTAACACATGCCAAGCAATGCAGTTTTAGGCTCAGAATTTCTCTTATTCATGCATACATTTGCATGCTACATGCAGGAGCCCACTGGACTCAAAGCAGAACCCTCCACAATAGTAGCACTTTCCAATACACTTTGTGTGTGTATCAATGACTTCTCAAGGTAGAGTGAGAACTCCTGTTTTATAACAAAGAATTGCAGAGATGGTATCATAAACAGAAATTATTGAATTCAGATCCATAAATTCTGCACCAGACAAAAAGGGAGATCAGAACTGTGCAAACTGGGCATGACACAATCTATGGTAATTTATGATAATTTATAAGACCATATGTCAAGTCATACTTAGAAATGAAGGTACCACAGTCTTTAGAATGAAAAAGCCACTCCACAGCACTTTGCTTGATAGTGATAGATGGAAGCTAGAAAATATGGCCACCACATTTCATCTATCATACTGCTGACTGATGCATGCTCATACTGCACTTTGGAAAACATCCACAGTATTTTCACCTCATGATAAAATCATCTAGGAGCCCTTTGACTTGCTGTATAACAAGACAAGTTATGACAAATAAAGCTAACATCAAACCAACAAATGGCTTATTTGTATATATTTAGCAAATCTCCATGAATGGAATTCACCAAGATATTGAAAATTCATATAGGGTTTTTTTGAGCCATGTGCAACTGTCACGTGCCTTTTTTTTTTCCCCCTTTAAATGCACAGCTGTCTAATTGAGCATTAACAATCTAATAAGGTACACAACAGGACCTGAAATGCAACTTTTCTTTCAGGCCCAGCAGTGCACAGGTTCTGTATCGCTCTCAGCTTTTCAATTAGATCATAATTATAACATGCCTCATTTAGAGCTACAGGAACCCTGACCTTGTCAACAGTACTGGACCATAACATGTCTGTCTTAATTAGATCTGATTAGTTCTGGGCCCAGATTTCATTGTAAATCTCAGCTCCGTTAAAAACTGCTCATCTGTTTGGCAGCTGCGGGTGCTGCTGAGCCTTTTCCATCACCCTGCATGGGTGTGCTTGGCTCTTCCTGACTCTCCTGGGACAGCAAGACACTCTTGCTGGGCCCTCAGAATAAGGCAAATTGTGGAAAATAAGGAAAAAGAGGTAAAAGAGAAGTCTTTGCTTCATGGACTATTTTATACCTTATCACATGGGGCAATCGCTGCTTAAAAAGGCTTAAAATCTGTAGCAGAAAGTCTTATACTGGGGAAAAAAGGAATGATTTTTGTAAAAAGTAATCACAGATATGCTGAGATTGAAGACAAATGACAATAATAGATTGCATACACCATTTATGAGCGACAAAGTCCACAAATAAATGGTGTTGCATTTTGGTGCTTTGTTACTATTTGGGGAACTGTTGGTTTGTGGGTTTGGGGTTTTTTGCTGCTTTTTTGCCTTTTTTTAACATCAAAAGCATTAAAAGTTACAGCATTACAATTCTGGGGTTATTTCTCTACTACAGTATTTTGAGCATATTTTAAATCTTAAATGCATAAAATCCTTTGTTTTCTATAATGATTTAATCTAACCTTGCGTTTTTACAACATACAATCTATACAAACAAGAGAAATCACATCCTTCTTAATACCTTTCCCTCTTCTAAATTGTAATGGCTGATTTTTCTTCTGTATCACATTTTTTGGGTGATATTGAAAGACCAGTATGACTTTTTTCCTCTTATTGAGACAGTTACAACAGCCATTTCCTCAGAATTAGTTAGGACTCTACACCAAAAGTTCTATTTCCAAAATCAACTATCATAACCATGTGTACTAACGAAAAACTAGCAAATTTCAAAAACTTAGTTTGCAAAGAATCCTGCTACAATCTCATGCTGTTAAAATTTATTCCATATCCAACGACTTTGGCTGCAAATCCCCTCTTCTTAACTCCCACATTGATTCTCATGTACTGGCTGTAATTGCAGTGGAAAGCTGAAAAGTCCTCAGCGTTATAAATACAGACTTCAAAAGCTGTCACTGTGTACAATACGCCTACAAATGCATTGGCTAGGAAAGGCATTTCCAAGAGCTTCTACTGTTGTCAAAAATACAGACTTTTATTTAAATAAAGAGACAGCTTGGGCCCCTCACAGAAGGCTCGTCTGTACTACAGACAAGCAGCATCATTTCCAGACAAGAGCTGTGTTTTCCAAGCCTCACTCTCTGCATATCTCATGTTCTTAGGAAATGAAGATATGTCCTATGTACTAATGGATTGTTTTACATGCATTCTGTATCACAGCAAGAGTAATCTGCACCTATCCGAATATTGCTAGTTTAGTATTAATTCCCGAGATTTGTAAAAGTTAGGCATATCTGAATAACTTCACTCATGAAAGCATGGTGTCAGAAAACTTACTGATCAAATTAAAGTTTAAGAATAAATAGAAGCTGCAGTGAGAGATCTTTCAGAAGTCAGAGCTAATCAATAAGCTGGCATAAGAGATTAGATCAGAGTAAAACCAATTTGTTTTTAAAACCCCACAAATAATAGTACATGCTTCATTATCAAGGCCACACGTGGCTGAATTTAAAAGTCTGAATTTTCTTAATTCGGTTTTCCTCATAAAACTAGTCCTTCTGTTGGTGGTTTTTTTTTTTTTTTATCTTCTATACATCACAATAGGTACTGCAGGAAGTACAAAAAGCCTCAATTACAAAACATCCATTATAGCTCCCAGAAGTCCATCTTGTTTTGAATATGAAAATATTTAGCAGGAGGTAAGGAAGAGAAATATTTAACTACTACCATAGTATCTGTGTAAAAAGAATTAAAATAAAACACATGAACTACATGGGTTGTAGACATGTTAAACAGTAATTACAGTTTTGCTACTGACCCAAGTGAGTTGCAAGTGCTAATTTAGGGAAAATTTTCATCTTATTTGCATTAAAGGGGTCACCATTAAAATCTCTACAAGTGATTACACAAACATAATATTTATTAGGTATTAAATACAGAGAATGCCATGGTAATCTTTGCATGTTTACCCCAGTGAATATATATGAATTATTGTACATCTGTGCAGATTTCTGCCTGTTCTCTATTAAGAGTGTCATAATGCTTGCAGAAACAGAATATTTACTAGATTCCATGCATGGAATTTACTATAAATTAACACAAATCTATTTTGAATAATGAGTTCACCAATTTTGCAAAACATTGCTATAAACATTAAAAGTTAAATAACTCACTATTTCAAGATCCTGTGACATCACTACAGGAAGTATCATAAAAACAGAGAGATTTCCAAAGTTTTATGCAATACTTTTTGCCACTAATCATAGAAAAAAAATATTTGCATGGAAAGATCCATGTGTTTTGTTTAATAAACTGTAAATAAAAATGATCATTATAAATCACCGGGAATTATTTTCCTGAAATTATATTAACTAACAAAATACAGTACAAGTTAATACTCATGGAATAAAATCCAGAACTCATGCTGTATTGTTAATTCATTTATCTACATTCTTCTTGGTTCTGTTGAAACTTCAGCAGTATTGTTTTCCACACATTCTTAATTTCAGCTGACAGTGTTGTGCTCAAGCACTCAATGCTCTAACAGTAGTTCACAATCACAGAATGGTGGGGGTTGGAAGGGACCTCTCACAACGATCTAGTCCAACCCCACTGTAGCTTCATCTTCAGCCGGTTGCACAGCAGAGTTTCCACACGGGTTTTGGACCTCTCCAGAGCAGATTCTACACCATCTCTGGGTAACCTTAGTGCTCTGTCACCCACACACAAAAAAAACGAACCAAAGAACAACAACAACAAAAAAAACCAAACCACCACACACACACAAACCCCAAAAAACAACAACAACAACAACAAAAACCAAACCAAAAAAAAAAAAAAATCCAAAAAAACCCCATCAAAACCCCAAACAAAAGAATTCTTTATATTCAGAGGGCACTCCCTGAGTTTGTGCCACTCGCCCCTTGTCTCGTCCCTTCCTCTTGACACCCACCTTACAGAAACTGGCACATGTTGATGAGATCCAGGCTATACAGCTCCAGCTCCCTCAGTTTCTCCTCATAAGAGATGCTCCTGTTCCTTAACCACTCTCCACTGGACCCCCTCCAGTAATTCTTTGTATTTCTGATTTTGAGGAGCCAGAACTGGACACAGCACTCCAGGAACCCCAGCAGGGTTGAGCAGAGGGGAAGAATCACCTCCCTTACCTGCTGGCATTGCTCTTCCTAACACACCTCAGGATATCATTGGATTTCTTGACCACAAGGACACCCTGCTGGCTTATGGACAGCTTGGTGTCCACCAGGACAACCAGGTCTTTCTCCACAGGGCTGTTTTCTAGCAGGTCACCCCCCAGCCTGTGTCTGGGGTTGTTTTTCCCCAGGTTCAGGACCCTGCATTTGCATTTCCTGAGCATGGTCCAGCCTATCCAGGTCTTCCTCAATGGCAGCATGGCCATTCTGGTGGATCAGCCACTCTTCCCAGTTTTGTAGCATCAGAAAACCTGGTGCAGGTCTGCTCTGTCCCTTCATCCAGGTCCGTCCCTTCATCCAGCTCACTGAGGAATCAGTTGAAGAGGACTGGACCCAGGAATGCCCCCCAGGGAACACTGCTAACCCCAACAGGACCCTGTGCTGCTGATCACAAGCCTCTGAGCTGATAAAAAAGTCTGCCAGAGGTAAGAGGACAGGTTTTTTTCAATAAAAACTTTCAGAACTCTCTTTGAAGGCAGCACACTGGACACATGCCTGCTAAACCCAAAGTAATGAAAGTGAATTTGGAAGTATGAATGTCTTATGTCTAGACAAGCAGGTGAGAGTTATTGAGAATGTGATTACTGGGATGAACATCCAGCCATTCCATCACCTATTCCTACAATAGCTTGTCTGCAGGTTTGCAACTGACCAAGGGAAGGAGGGTGGATGTCAGAACCTAGAACAGCAACAAAGAATTTAGTCCTGCAGAATCTACCATTCCTTTTGACAGTGTAATTAATGCCCCATTTGGATAAAAGTTTCACTTGATGGAGAAAATGAATAATTACTAAAAGTGCTCCTTTTGTCCCCAGTGATACAAATATTTAGTATGACAGTAGGCAGGGACATGGGGGAAGAAATGCAGGGATCAAATATACAGATTTTTTTCTTCCCTTAAAGGTAAGCCAAAACTACAGTGTTTAAGTCAATAAGCTATTAAAATTGCCTACGAGCTACTGAAGCAAGAAAACATCTTGATGATAAAATAAATTAAAACAGTACTGTCAGTTTCTCTCCACAGTTAGCTTAAAATATTCCAAGAATTACCATTAGGAAATGCCAAGCCTCTTTCCCTTATTACTGTTGTCATCATCTCTTCCATTCCCCCAGCATTCCCTCTCCCTTTCTTCCCTGCCCACATAAAACCACAAATGCAAAACTAAAGGAGCCTTCTCCAGCCAAGAGCATAAAACCATACTGTCAAAATATACTTCTAAATATAAAAAATAAATATAAATATATACATCTAAATATACTTGTAAATGAAAAAAATACCTGCAGTGTAGGAGAGGGGTAGCACATGGGGGTTTTCATTTATTTACTTAGTGGTTTTTCTGTTATTTCCTTTGTGATTTTGCTTAGTTTTTGTTGGTATGGGTTTTTATTTTGAAACACAAAGGTGATCATGGAAATGTGTTTTAATCCATAACATGGTGCATAAAATAAATTAAGATGTGTTTTAAATGTTAACAAATTGTTAGATCTACATACTGCCATTCTCAATGTTATCCCCCCAAAATGGATGCCAGGCTTCATCTATGTAAATATAGAGCAAAAATAAAACTGATCCATCATAAGGGAAAATAAATTGTCCCTAAAATATAAGGAATTCTGGAAATGATGAGGAAGAGAGAGTTCTGACAATCAGGTAGATTAATAGTGTGAAAATAAATTAAACATAAACCTCCAATCCCAGCTGCCTGTGATCTAATGGTCACTCAGGGACATTGCAGAGCTTTAACATCTGGTGCAAAGAGGGCAAAATTACCACTACACTGGCCTTTCACCTTCTAAAGACACTGGGATTGCATATGGCACAGTTGCATGTGTGCCAGATGCTCGCTCAAAGTGTGCAACAAACCCTTCCTAGCGAGCCCACACAGTTTAAGTGACTTTAGTCCAAACTAAATCACAATGATTTCTAAAGTAAACAAAACCAGAATACTATTTTTCCCATACAATATTTCTGACTTTGGAGATCTACACTTAGATAAGAGAGGCACTTGTTTTCCTCCAGGTCAAATGAGAGGGCTGGCCCTTAAATCCTGGGAAAAAGCTTTGAAAAGCATTGTATAACAGTCAGGTCTCTTCAGCACATTTTCAGTATATCCCTTTCAAATGAAAATGGCTATGCTTGAAAGCACAAAGTTGCAATTTAAAAAACTAATGCCACAGCACACAAAAACAATGACGTCGAAACCAATAAAAATGTAAATCCAAATATAATGAGAGATTAAATACATTGGGAAATCAACATTAAAGCAACAATTTTATCTTGCATACAATATATTATGTTTCACTCTTTCTTAACATTTGGGAAAAATAACGTGTGTAGAAGATTGACTGACAATACAATGTAATATATCATTGTGTTCAGTAGCTCTGCAGCATTTAATCCTTATGTAATGGCTTATTTCATTTCTCCACTCAAATTATAACTTGTATCAACATGACACTACTATATCAGACTGGAAGTACTCGTTTTCATATAAGTCTGCCTTTCACCAATAGGCATGGGATTATTACAAGCTTTTGTCTTTTTGTGGTTTTCCTTTTCCTTCTTTTTGGAATTGTTTTGGAATATCTTATTACTCAAACTCTCCTTTATTATTTAGCCAACAATTAACTGTCTTTCTAAATATTAGTACTAATAACTAACTGATTCAGCTCAGGAAGTAGAAATTAACTGGACAAAATAGTAAATTCTTAACGATGCCTTCCCAAGCTGAACAAACAGACCCCACCCTCAAGAGTCCATGAGTGTTCCATGGTACATGGCAATAGGATTTCATTTCAAACAGGTTTTTGGATGGGCATAACTTCTGTGAGAACTTCACGCACAACTGACTTCATGGAAAAGGTAGTTTAAGTCTATGTAAATCTTTCCAGAAATCGCATAAAAGCTCAATTTGTTCTCTCATTATGAGTTTTCTTCTTGTCATTCATTGCAGTGTTTGTACAGCACCTTACATAATGAAAAAACATTGGGCCTAAGTAACCATCTGCAATACCACATTATAAAAAGAAATCCAAACATTTTCTGTTGGTGAAGAACTGCAGACAATCATGGGACTGTTTGCTTCCACGCCACAGCAGGTGTTAAGACAGGCATTTTGTTAATCATGTCAAATATGAAACTTTTAAGCTTGTAAGATTGTGAAATCATCAGAACTCAGTTGATTCCTCCAAAAGGAGAGATGGGGTCTCGCACCATTTTTACTCTTCCTCCTTTTAGGGGAGGATGATGAGAGGAAGGGATATGTGTTTTGTGGGGGAGAAAAAAGGGCTTACAAAACTCTAGTTGTTGAATTAGGGACATTTTTAGGAGACAGTGCCCTACATTATTAATCTATTGGGTGTTGTTGTTGGTTTTTTTTTTTTTCTTCCTCACTGTGCAAATTCAAATAACTCAGAAGTTTAAAAAAAAAACAAAACAAAAATATATATATTTCAAAACCATCTTCCCCCAAAAGGCCTAATACAGCACAGTACACATGAAAAGTGGGCCTATTTGACTTAGTAACTGTGAACCAAACCCTATTTTTTATAGATGTAGTTAATCTCTAATTCCAAACACTATCCAATATAGTTCAAGACAACACTGTTCCGCATCACTATCAGAAATTAATGCAGATATACCCCATACTGCTCAGGTTTTTATCACATGTTTATGACCATGAGCCAAAATTTCCTCAAAATCAAAGATGGAGGCTTTAGTATTGACAAAAAAAGAGATGATCAGTGATTAAATCACAATTTTACAATTACCATGAATTACCCTCTGAGATCTTGCAGCATTATCTAAAGTCGGTTTTGCATTTAATATTTTAAAATTTTATGTTCAAAGGCAAGTGTCATGTAAAAAGATAAAAATTTGGGTAATGTATTTTTCAAACTGGAATACACTTAAACTGACTCCTGAGCTTACTCCCCATTATTTGAAATCACTCAAGTAGAATCCCACCATACTAGTTGGGTTTTCTCAGCAAGAACATATCCTGACCTAAACCGCCAAAGGAAAGAATTTTGTATTGAAAACAGGAAGGGAAGGGGCTATCATGGCAATTAAAACCAAACAAGTTTTAGCATCTCTTGTTGGTTTTATTTTATTTTTGTTTTATGGTTTCTTGTAGAATCATATTACTAAGGGAATGCTTTGCCTATGAGCTAAATGCATGAGACAACATCTGGATGTTACATTCCACCTAATAGCATTTGCAGAAATGGGCTGCTGGGTTGAATCTCCCTCATGGTGAGACTCTCCATTTTATTTTATTATTGAGCTCCTGCATAAAAAAATTCTGGGCCAACAGCATCCACATATGAGTTGAAGGGTATACAAGAAGGTAGCAAGTTTCCTCCTTTTATATGTTTGTGTTATATTAGTAAAAGTAGATCTACACCACATTTAGTGTACTGTAGTGCACCTCAAGAGAGGTGACAAATGTTAGTGAAGTTCTAATATCAAGCACTTTTGCTTAGCCCTTTGACTTCCATGTGACTCACTAACTCTGCAGAACATTAAAAAAAAAATTGAATGCTTCTAGATTTCATACCCTACACAGCATAATCCTTCAAGACAGGGAATCAAGACAGCCAAATGAGACGATGTCCAATTAGTTACAGTTTCTCACTCAGACTTCCGCAAATATATGGTTAATTATTATGCCATAATGGTAGTTCTACCAGAAAACAATGACAATTTTATGGTTTCCTGAAAATTCACTACCCCTTCCTAAAAATTAACTACCCCTCAAGCCTTCAGGTACACAATTACTCTCATATTACTCTCATATCAAAACTTACACTCTCTTTTCAGAGATTTTTTTCAATACAAATACTAGAAGTAATATAATGCTTTAATGGGTTACTAACACTCATTTGTTTGGGTTTTTTTTTAATTATTATTGAGTTAACTTTAACCTTCATACACAGATATTTCCACGATGAAAACCCAGATATTTCACAAAAGTAAATCAGGGTGTACGGATGCTACAATAGCAAAAACGGAAATATTGTTATTTGGGCTTGACAGCAGCTTCCTCCCTTACAGACATCAAGGCACTGGATTTTGATGTTCCTGTTGGAACATAACCAAGTGACCAATCAGCACCTTTTCAGTCATAGTCTGAAAAGGATTGGTGGATCAGGCATCACAAGGAAACCAAACACACAGTGCATTATAAAATCATTTCTATCAGTCATCTGCATACAGAGGGATAACATGGAAATATAGAGAGGTTAAGGATACAATATGTGAACTAGGCTATATATATGCCCTCATATTTAGCTGCAGTATGATCTTCAAAGCCATCACTCCAACCTTTCCTTTTTATTGCTGCTTGTATTGCCATTGGGCAATATGAGTCAACTTTACTAGAGTTAACGTGGCCCACCTGAATGGAGAAACATAGCATTTTTCAAAGCTTGGGGGAAAAAAAAAAGAAAAAAAAAGAAAAAAAAAAAAAGGAAAGTGCTGTGCTAGCTGAGATGCATGCAAGAACCTGGATGAGAATTTTAGGTACGTGTGTGAAGAGCAATTACTACACTTGGGTACAAACAAGTGATCACAGCAAAGAGCCACCATGGCTTCACAAGCTATTGTTTGCCAGCTGAGCAGTAATACCTGAGCACACACAAACTCCCAGCCTGCTCCAAGGACAAAGGCTGGTGTTCTCACCACGGGACATGCAGCAGCAGGCCTGTGCTCAGCCTGACACAAGGCTCACTCCTGACCTCTCAGCCAGGAATGATCCATCACTGACAAGGGAACGTCGTGTTAGAGCTTGTGCATTCTGGCGGGAACACACCAGTACAGCCCCTTGATCTTTGAGCTACCTAACTGATTTCTGCAAGAAACAGCAAAGCAAAATCATCATCAGAAGTCTCAACCCTGCCATTTGCCAACACAGGGGTCAATTTGCCCTGAACACTGAGTTACCAATACATTTCTCTCTCAGTTGGCCCTCTCAAGATAAAACAAGAACTTAACACTCGGCTGCATCAATACTAAAGTCACAAGAAAGAAGAGAGCTGTTGAAAACAAGATGTTTTACTTTGGGTGCTCCTGACTTCTTTTTAATCATAAGAAAGTAAGATATTTCAAAGTTAAAACTGTTTCATGTGGGAAAGCTGGTGTTTAGTTATTGCTGTT
Organism: Trochalopteron elliotii; assembly: GCA_024734555.1. Taxonomy (NCBI): domain Eukaryota; kingdom Metazoa; phylum Chordata; class Aves; order Passeriformes; family Leiothrichidae; genus Trochalopteron; species Trochalopteron elliotii. The sequence goes on from JANPWX010000020.1 coordinate 148,352, forward strand.
ATTTCAGTAAACAAAAAAAAAGTGATGCTCTATCTTTTCTTGACCTCAGATTAGCTACTGAGAGTTCAGTTGGAAATACTGTACATGAATTTGGGAACTTCTGACACAGATTAAGTCATTTATTTTAAGAAATAAAAGAGCATTGATAAAATTCACTTACACATTCCACTCACATACAGTAATGTCATCAATAATACATGCCCAGAGACTTTTGGGTTTCTATTTTATGCAGTTTGAATAACCACTTCTTGGATATTTTAATTAGTCAGGATACTTTAAAACAAACTTTTCATAGCTCCATGGCCACCTCAGAGGTGAAGCCATGTGGAGGTCTGTGCCTTTCAGCCCTGCAGCAGCTCCTGAGCAGCACAGACCTCTTCTGGCCAGGACTTTGGTACAGGCTGAGCCCCTTTTGAGCAGCAGCTCCTGGAAGCAGATCTGTCTTTCATGGCAGAATCGGCAGGGTGGGGAGTGTTCCGCCTCCTTGACACGCAGAGAAGGGAAATACCATCATACTTCAGGAATAAACACATGCATTTGGAATGTAAATCTGTTCACCACACTGTCTGTTGGGATTATACCTCTCCAACAGTAGTTTCTTGGTGTAAACAGAAAACAAGTTAAGCTGGATCCTAGGCTTGGCCTGAGTAGTCTTGCACATCTTACAACCACCACACCACTTCATTTGAGTTTCTAACTCCATATAGCTCATTAGCACTAATATTTATTTAAAACTCCGTATTGAAAGCAGCTTTTCTTAAAGGTGTTTACAATCAAGCTTATTTTCAATGCACGATACTAACTTACTGTTGATTATTCAGATGTTAGTCACAACATTTTTCCTAAGCCCCTCAATTCCAGTCTAAAGTTTGAGGTAAACAGAGAATCTGAAATTTTCAGCATGTTTGCCTGGGGGGGGAAGAGCATGGAGAAATGATTTCTAGCACATAGACTGTATGATATAGTTAAAGCATCCATAAATACTGGCTTGGAGTACTTTAATTATCATTTATGATTCTTAATATTACTGATTTCCTGTTGCCTTCTTCAGTCTTCGCCTTTGTAAGACAAGTACCATTTCTTCCAGTCTAAACCCTGCTTACCAGCACTGGGACCAATATTTGGCCATTAAGTTCTAAAAGATTAGAAATACTTTATATGAGTGAATTTCCCTTCAGGAAAGGAAGAACCCTCAATCAGTAACAAACCTGGAAGGAGTTACATAGCAGGCCTGTGTGTTAACCAGAAACAGACATCAGAAGTCTTACAGCTGCTTGTATATATGGGATTATTTTATGAGCAGCAGTAATTTTTATTCACAGAGGTTACTTCCCAATAGACAAATGAATTAAAGAAAATTGCATTCTATTCACTACCCTTCTTCCACTATTGAATTCAAGAAATCCCATCTTTATCTGCTGAAGTACTTAAAAAATAATAATAATAAAAAACCAAACCATAAACAAAAAAACAAACCCCCCAAAGAACCCACCCTCAAACAGTATTAACATGCAAACCTCAAAAATTTTCCTTTTCCTAATGTCCTGACCCCATACGGAGGCTGATTTAATGTAAACTAAATACGTAAGTAATAACTGTAATAAGTCTTCAACCATCAAGTAAGGTTAAAAAAAAATAAAATCAGGAATTAAATAATTTCATTTGATTGTTTTCATGAGAACCTAACATTTGTATCATGGGAAAACCAAACCACAAATGTGCACACTGGGAAATATTTCCAAAGTCAGTGATAACCTAACCTAAACAAAGAGTGCACAATTATTCAGGGCTGTCTTTAAACCCCAAGAGTGAAGTAATTTAAAAAAAAAATATCTTCAGTGCACTTTCTGGATCCTTTGCTCATTTAAAAAAAAAAATTGTTCTTATAACCTGTTTGTTTCTACAACATTACTCACGTTCTTTACAAACAAATGATTTTGGATACACTTACTGTATTACTTCTAACACTGTCAAAGTCTTGGATATTTGGGGGGGCTATTTGTTAAAATCAGAGTAAATTTTGTGAGTTTTTAAAATCTACATGTTGTTCCTAAAAAAAAAAGTTAGCAGGAAAATTTTATAATGGATATTTTTTCAGTCAAAAATATAGTTTCACCTTCAAAATCTATATATAATAATATAAAAAGTAATAAAAAACTTGTCTTTTTAGAACAATTTTTTCACGTATCTCCTTTTGCAAACATCCAGAGTCAGGTACATACTAGATTTTAGCACAGCATTTATCATAGAGTAACACTTTCCACAGATGTAAAAAATTATTTTATATGTATTTTATCACCTTCCAATTTCCTATACAGAAAAATGAAACCAATACAAATGTTCCTAAACAATATAATTTCCTCAGGTTTAAAATGCCCTTTATCACAGACAGAAGACAATGACCAGCAGCAGACCAGCAGAGGTAAGGATGGAGCATCTCTACATTTGGCAAGCAGCAAGAATATTCACTCTCTAGGTGTTTCATTACTGGGTGTCCATAAAACCTGAGGAGAGCATGAAAGGTAGAACAGAAAAAACACAAGAAAGGCAAGACAAAGGTGCTTACTATGATCACTGATTTTTGCTACTTTTCTACACATCAGAAACTGCACAAGTAAATGTGTACCAGAAAGGGGAAAAAAACCCCAAAACACCCAAAAATCAGGCATAGGTCTGTGGGAGATGAGCCCTCTCAGTGCTGTGCAGCTCTAGGCTGTACAAGACCCCTCAGCTTGGCAGTTCCTCTCCTCTTGGGGATGTAGAAAAGCCACGATCACCTTTGAAGCCATAGATAATTGTTTGAATACATAGATGAGGAATTGCATCTTACAGATATTTCCTCCTGGAGAACTACCACAGCCAACTAATATGTTAACCTGGTGCTCAAAATGGCCAGACATCCCAAAAATGTACTATTTGGTGTCTCAAAGGGAATGTTTCAAGAGTCTCTTCCAAGCTTTGGCCTCAGTCATAGTCCCAAAGTCAGTTTTCCACTCGTAAGTCATTTCTAACATGAAGAACATTCCCCCACAGGTTAATAGGATTTGTCTTCTGACCAGCTGCAAACACAGGCTGAATAAAATAAAGATTCTTTTGCATAATGCCTAATCTAAAACATACTTTCATATCAAGTCAAGAGTTGGGCTCTGTGCTACCTGTACTTTCTGAAGCCAAATTATAAACCACTTTCTGCAGCTATATTCCATGTCACTTGGTATCAGCCTGCAGCTAAGAAACTTTCCTGATCCTTCCCTGCAAAGCAAGACATTTTAATGAAGTGATATCTCATAATCTTTAAAGGGGGATATTAGAACTTGTCTTAAGCTCTGTCTTCTTGGCTATGAGCCTGCTTTTTAAGCTTGAAAACTTGGCTTCATTGAGTCTAGTCCAATATAGTTTTAACTTTCTGCCTTGTCCCTTTGAGAGATTTCTATGAAAATAAGTTAACAAATGAAGAAACAATTTGCAGAAAAACTTACACAATTAATACAAATATTTCCCTTTGTGTACATCTTCACAGGGGAAGCCCTTACATACTGCTTGCAAATAACTTCCAATTGAAAAATCTCCCCCGTGAGGGCTAATTGATTATTTGAGCAACTAACTGTACACATGACAGGAATAGGCTGCTTTATTTAAAATCAGTAGGCTTAGCCAAGACATTTCAAATACCATGAGTGTGCTTCTAATAGAAACAACAAAAATAATTTTAGTTTTAGACTCTCCCCTCATCTAGACTCAGTTGCATTAAGTCGTCATCAATAAAATGCATTGTAGAACCTATTGCTTTCTACAGCTGTTAAAAGCCCCTTTATTTTTCATAGAGAAAAGGAACTGTCATAATGGGCACAAAGAAGATCTCCTATAAAGCAGAAAGCCAGGCATTAGGCATGGAGTTGTTCAGCAAATATCATCAAATCCAGAGACTTATAACAAACACCTCTCAACTATAAGTGCAGGAAACAATCAGTTAAAGTTAAAAAAAAAAATCTGAAGAACAGTAGCAAGGTACAGTAAAAACTGTTTCACTCGTTGTATATGATGAGAAAAAACTGAGGTTTCAATCACTTGAGATTCGGGCTGAGAAAATGTGGCTTTTTCTCTTTTGGAGGACATAAATCAGAGCTCTCTGCAAAAGCTTATGAAGATGTTGCTCCTGGGTTCCCTCTGTAATCAGGGGAGAAACAGCCCTAATCGTGGGCTAGAGAGCTTCTCTCCAACTGCTTTGAAAGAAAGGAATCCTGCCCTTAGTGGCCATTAAGCACCGGCACTTCCTCGAGTGGAATGACCCCCTGAACCTGGAGCAGCCTGGCCTCCTGTTGTGAGTTGCAGGACCTGCACCACGTGGGGCATAAAGAACACACCGAACATCCAACTCTGCTCCAAAAACAAAATCAAGGCTGAAGTTAGGGATTAAAGCCAAGGGTGATGTATGAGGAGGAGTCAGCACCTCAGGTCTCTGATCGTAGTTACCACAGTAATATAAAATTGCAGCAGTGTCCAATATATACTGTAGTAGTCTTACAAATAATTTTTCCTGCTAGGAACATTAAACCTGTTCTGTGATATAAAAAAAAATACCTCTTATTGTACAACATTTGAATGGAAAGGCAGCAATGTAACATGCAATCCCACATGACATGATTTACTGTCCTGCCATGCAAAAATCTCTATTATCAGCACCACATGGGAGACCATCAGAGTAGTTTCTTAAAATCCCTTTTTTTTTTTTTATTTTGCACATCAGCCATCACCATGGACTGATGGGGATTTCCAAGACAGGTTCTCAATCCCAGTCTCTCTCTGTTGTTCGAGTTATTTCTGAGAGGACTGATAACAGTACAAGACTGCATTTTGCCCTCTTTTCTACTATGTGTATATAGACTTCCTCCATCTGGTACAGAAATTAGAGTATAAATGTTATTAACTGAAGTGCAGCAAGGTGACTGTGAACAAGACTCCAGTGGTTTAAGTATCAAAGTCTGCCACTGTTGAATGTGATCTGACCCTATGATAAAAGAGGCCTTGGTTCCTTCTGGGGTATGGAGTTCAGCAGTTTTTCATATCACAGTTTCTACTCTTTCCCAGAGCACGGATTTTAAACAAAAGGGAACATTACAATCTGATACTGTGCTTATCATTCAGTAACATCCCTTTGATAAGCACATTGTCCTTGAAAAGAATAACACCAAGTAAAAAGTTGAATATTATAGAATTTATAATATTGTCTGGCTATAACACAACATTTTAAACCATAGAAGTACAGTTTCAAAAATAGGAAGGAATTTTATTTAGGCAAAGACCATAACTGCTTCATTTTCCTGAAAATATATGAAGTTCAAGTAGAATTGAATTGAGAGCTATAAGGGAACTTTCAATGAAAACCAGCAAGAGACAAACAGAATCAAGAAAAATTACTGTGCACATTCCAGCTTTTACAGATGCCCGTGAAAAAAAACCTTTTATGGCAGTTGTACATAAAAGTAGTGCTACTTCAAGATATCACAGTTGATTTTGCTGGAGTGCACTCTTGCACTTTGGAAAATGCATATCAAGACATATCAGTATGTTCTCCTATATTCCACTGTTCTAACAAAGTCTTCAACGTTTTGACTAAAAGAAACAGCAGGAATGAAAAAACCAAAACACCACTGCATATAAATCCATGGAAAAATATATACTATATGGAGAAATATAATAAAAGGATATTCTAGAGTGATTTAGACATTCAGAGTTGCATGGTAAAAATCCTCAGCCATCCAGTCTGGGCGTAATTGAGCTTATCCAAATCAGCTTTGGAGAAAAACTAAAAGTCAAACAGAACTCCAAAAAAGCCTATTTAAAAAAGAAATGCCTGCTGCATACATTATGGTAATCCTTCACACAATGTGTGATCTTCTATTCTCCTATCAGATACAGAGGATAATTATTTATTCAGACAAGGAACAATGCACAATTGCAAAAAAAGACAAATATTTAAGTTCTCAGCCCCTTACATATACAACGCCTATCACGTTGTATCCTTGATTTAGAACAAGATCAACTTGCTTTAGGTTCTGCTCAACCCACGCTAAAATTACTTGATAATAAGGCAGTAATTTGTTTGCCTGTTCAGCATTTTAAGAGAGATTAATCTGCTAGTGACATTTAATGGAAATTAAATCACAGACATATTACAGGATAATTGGGAAGCATCAAAGGAATTGCTCAACTATAGTCATGCACATCCTGTTCAAAATTACAGTACCAGAGACTTGTCAGAGTTTCTTTTAATTTCTCTGTGAGGAGAATCAGTAGAATTTAGTGCCTAAAGTGAGTGACTATTATAACAGTGAGTGACTATTGAAGACCAAAATAGAGAACACAGCTTGCAGCTGGCTGCTCCAAGAAACAGCAGGACAACCTCTGAGGGAAGTGGGCAGTGTGTCCCTCCTCCTGCTGGACTGGGGAGCACAGCCAGCTCCCAGCAGAGCCAAGGCTAGGCACATTCTGCACGGACAACACGCTGTTGTTTGAACCCTTGGTGTTTTCATTCTGTCTCACCAAGGACATTCCAGTTTTCTGAGTCATTTAAATGGTTAAATGGTCTAGTTTGTGTTGTAATAAAACTTGATCTGTTAGTGTTTGAAAGCATTTTGGTCAATCTCAGGGCTGCTTGAGTAAAAAAGCCTAACACAGGCTTCAGCACAGTTGTTAACCCTTTCATAACAAGAAGTCTGCCTGTGAAAACCTAAAATCTATGTAATATAGACTACTTCTTCACTTTATCTTCTTCACATCTTCAGATAAACAGACCCTTCTGAAATTTCAGTTGAAAGAGACACAAAAGACTATGTATTTAATTACCCACCTCCTGAAAATGATTTGCAGTCTTCTCAAAACACAGACACTTGATACAACCTTCTTTGATACCCCTGATTATTAACAGAGAGCAGTTTTCAATCCTGATTAAATAATGAAACAAATCTGAGACAAGTCGGAGACAAAAACATAGTGAATCTCAGGTACATTAAACTTTCAACAATTGTTTTGGCCCCACATTACACTTGCACATCATTGTTTTAATACCTCTATAATAAAAAATAAATAGATAATAAGAAAAAAAGGGATTTTGAAGTAGGACTAGCTGACTTGCAGTCAAGAGAATGATAATAGCCTAGAGGGAGAATGAAGGTAAGCTGTACAAAATAAGGAATATTGCAAACTTTTTCATGCAAGTTTAATACATGGGAGGAGAGAGGTGGAGCAGAAGGCAGGACTACTCTTCTGCACGTGTGAGGCCTGACTGAAGGCAGAAACAGCTGGTGTTTGGGTAGAGTCTCCTTTGATGGTGGTACCCCAGCAAGCCACACTTGTGACTCTTAGATAAGATGGATAAAACACAGAGGAGTTTGCACAGCCTGGTTAGAACAGGTGGATTCTCTTTCTTGTGTTCTCTTGCAAGGTGCACTAGCAGTGATTCTTTGCCTTTATGGCTCAGTATCTTTAGTTTTTATCCTGCTGTAAAGAACAACTTGTCCCCAAGTTGTTTGGTCCCCCAAAACCACACATCCAGACAAAATCTGAACTTCAATAAGAATAGCAAAAAATACAACTGAGAAAATACCAAGAGATATCAACATATTTAATTTTAAACAGAATGAGATTTGGAAATTGCCTTCCATTCCTTTGCCTTTTAACAGCATAACACCACCTACAAACTGGAAGTCTTGCTTGTACCTCATCTCAATGCAAGCAGCAGGCTCATGGATGGTCATCAGCTTGCACACCATATGCACAAGGAGAATGGTTACAGGTCAGGAATGCTGTGCACTGGTAAGGCTGTGTGGGAAAACACATATGGCACCTGCTGACACCCTACAGGCACTTTCCAATACCTTACTCCTTCAAGAACACCACATAAACAAGTGAAATTTCTCATTCTGAGATTTACAGCTTAGGGGTGGGCAGATTGCTGTGCCCACATGGTGCCTCACTGAAGCCAGCATGGCTCCATGCAGGTGCAGCTGTCCACATGCACATAATAAACTGGAGGCTCAGAGCTCATACTTATTCTTATAAAACAGAAATAAAATCAAAGACACCAATGGAAGAAAAAGCAACTGCTTTACACTTTCCCTGCACTTTAAATAAATTAATTTTCTGGAGAGAAATAACAGAGCTGATGCTGGTTCAATTTCTCTTTCTCTCTGGATAGATGCCTGAGGAAATGTATCCCCAGAGTAGCTTGAAAAAGGCAGCAGCACGTATTTTTTCCTTGCAAACCAAGGATATTGGAGTAATGGTAATCTAGTCAGAGTAAACTATAAAGAAGTATGATTCACTACTGCTGAATCTATTTTGACTTCTTTATGTAGACATGGATCCTTACAAAGAAAAGATCTTGGCTGCAATATGCTTGGCTTTGTCAGGTCCTCCAAGTTTGGCTGGGGGAATGCGTGGGAGTGGCACAAAGCAGACAGCTGTTCCTATAATCTTCCCTAACCTCCTGTTTCGTAACTGCTAGGCCCTATTATACAGAAAGCACATTGTGAGTATTACCTTTCAAAGCAACCCTGCCTGTACAGTTGTTGCTATAAGGATACTCTATGCTGGCAGACGGAGCACAAAGCAGAGCTTCTGCAGTCTGAAGAAGAAAGAAAATGGGTCAGAACCTCTGTCTCCCCTCACACTCTTAGAAAATACAAGTCTCATTCTAGCCACCTGAGTTCTCAGTTCTGAGGCTGGGAGTCACAGACTGCAGACTCATTAAAACAAAGTGTTTCAGTATGCTGTTCACTTTGAATGATGCCAGTTCATCACCTTAGCATTGATTCAGAAGCCCCTTCCCATGAGCCAGCAAAGACTCACAGAACTTATTTCATCAGTTTTCGCATTTAATTACTTAGTCTCATTTGCTGCTTTGCTGTTTGAGAAACCTCAGGAGACAGCAAAGCTTAGTGTCATGACAGAAGCCATTTTCAAAGCAAGATTATCTCCCCCCCTTTTCTTCCAATTGCATATAATTTCCAGTTTATAAAAAGGGGGAAAAAAAAGAAAAAGGAAAAGAAACCAACAAAAAAGCAACCTAGCCAGCAGCCAGACACATGTCATCGTGATGTTAGGGATGCAGCATCATTGTTCTCATACATTCCCCCAGCATTCTTATGTGGATTTCCAATTCAGGCAGATCTTCAAAACAGTTTTCCTCAAACAACATCTATCTTTTGACAGAGATAGCAAGGCTCTTAGATGGCAAAGTTAAGCAGCAAACTTTGCAGCCACTTCCACATTTCATCTTTGCAGCAGATATGCATCCAGACACTTTCCCATCGCATTTGAAGTTAATATACTGGAGAATTTATTCTTTTCACACTCCAACACATACATGACAGATAAGGCAGAGAATGCCAGAGCAGACCACGACTCCACTCTGTCGTGATTTCACAGCACAAGGGCAGCTTGGGAAGACCATCCACCATTCTCTTGCCACTCTGTATATTAAATATATATATATTGCACAAATGAATTCAATTTAGGAGTTTTTTGCTTCACTGGGTATTTTAACAGCCAGAATAACACTTGTGCATTAGAAGACAGTTCAGACAGGCTTAGCTGCAACAGTAGGGCAGAGCGCAGACCACAGACCTGCGTGCGGCCTCCACAAGCATTCCTTTCTCCTTGCCTGAAGAGAAATCCGTCATGAAAGCTTTTTTGATTTCCATAATAGAAAGCAGTTCAAGAATATAGCAACATATTTTCCAGTCCCCCAGTTGAAACCGAGTATTTTCTAGTTAAAAAAAGTTTGAGGCGTTTTGTGAGAAAGTCTGTTGAGCCCATTGTTTGGGGACTACTTTTAAGCCCCTGTTCTTCAATTTCCTGAGTCATGCCTTAAGCTGCAGGTTGTAATCACTTCCATACCTCACAATATTTTAAATATGCCTATTTCAATCTACAGTCAAAAAAAAAAAAAAGACAAAACCAGTGAAGTACAGCAAGTTTGATTTTTCTATCCATTAGCCATTTTGCAAACAATATGGAAAGGTTGTGACCTGCAACAGCTTTTTTTTATTCCAGCTCCTTTTTAATAATGTTTTATATAACAAATACAAAACACTTGAAAGATTACAGTGTTTAAGATGTCTTTTCTGTTAGATATTCATGGAACAAGAAGACTGGTAAAAGCCACATTTTCTGATTTTTTACCCTCCAATAATTTCTTTTTCTCCAAGTGAAGGAAAAGGCTTGCTGCTATTTTGTTTCCCCTTATGGAATTAGTGCCTTTATGAGCTAAAGATGTAGAAAAGTATCAAATCATCCACTAAAGCTCAGTGCTCAAGAGGAAGAGAAACAAAAGCTTTACTGTCTCTATGATTCTTTCTTCCAGACCAAAAGCTTCTGAAGGAATTTTTGTTTTATATTAAATGATCAAAAAAAGTCAGCCATAAGTTTTATCTGTTGTTGTCTTCTACAGGAAAAAAGCTAATCTAGATCTATACAAAAATGTACAAGGTGTCAGCAAAAACAATTGCAAGATTCTTAAGAAAGCAGAGTAATTTGAAGACATGAACTACATACAAGCAAACTTAAGTGTCCTCCTGTACACACTCATCTTTGAGAATTTGGAGTCAATTTTCAAAATCTTTAGGTAAGTCCAAAAACAGGTAAAACAATTCTAGTTAAGAGCTTTTGGACTCAATTTTCAACACAGTTTACAGCACAAAGCAAAATACTTTTGAACGTATTCTGAAGTAGTGCAAGTGCAAAAGCAGTTGCATTTTATAGTGACCAAGTTAAAATTTCTTTCTCCATGAAAACCTGCATAAATAACGTGTACAGAATGTTTCTACTATTCGGAGAAATGAGCTTCAAGCATATCACTCATCTGTTATATTGGTCTGCCATCTGTAGGCCACTGAGAAAATTCTTTCCTCCTGGCATTTTAGATCACTTTGTTCCTTACTCTGCATTTTTGAGTAGATAGTAATCAGAAGCATCCATAGTATCCTGTACACATCGTAAAGAGCTGATTTGCAAATCATTCCAGATACTTGATCATCAGCAGGCACTTAACACTCCCATCCAAGAAACTCCAAGATGCACAGCTAGTCTATTAGCCGCAGCTCTAAGGGTATACCAGGTGTGGACTAGACCCTCAGGAATGGCCATTTATATCTTCTTTGCCCCATGTCTTTAAGCATCTTATCCTTGTTATGTGAATTACACTTTAATTATATGTGTGCGTGCATATATATATTTATGAAAACATATTCTTGCATCCTGCATTATTTCCCTGTGGGTTCCTTCCAAGTGTCACACAGAATGTTTTTCAGAGATGCCACATAAATAAAAGAAAAATCCAACAGCCTTATGATGCAAAATACCCTCTCTCATTTGAATGTCCTCAGTCAACCTCAGCTGCAGTTAGATGTGAGAGCTCAGATTCTGCAGGAAATAGGAACTGCTGCGTCTGCATGTCATGCTCACAGATGTCACTTAGACTGCTTGGTAGGAACAAGTGTTCCCTTGGAGATCACTCCCTTTCTATCTGTTAGGATAGAAAATGATAAAAAAAAAACCCTCCAGAAGAACTGAGACAAGGCACAGGTAGAAGGCTCAGTGCCAGAATCTCCCAGATTTGGGCAGGTTGTCTAGCACATTCCAGGGTGTAAATTAAGTTATGGTCCACTGGGATTGTTGTGTATCACACCAGCACAGACACACAAAAATTCTCCTTAGACTCACGTGTTCTGCGCTGCAGTGACAGGCTGTTTAAGGATAAATTACTTGGAGGAACTTTTCTTCCACATTTCACAGCCTTTCTGGAATGAAAGGCAAAGGACTCTAGGTTTACAAATTGGTGAATAGTTCCATGCAATATGCATCAGAGATAATCAGCAATTGTAACGATCACGGCTCCAGCACTGAAGCATGAAAGAAACTGGATACAGATTTATAATCTGTAAAATCAGAAACTCTTAACAAGCCTGTGGTACTGATGAAGCAAGAGATGAACTTTTTGTTCAGACATTTCAGACCACTAAAATCTACTCTATGCAGCCTTGCCAAGTTTCATACAGCAAAAAAACATCTGCAGTGCACCATATCTTATTGATCTGTGTACAGAAATACAATGTGTACTGTGTACTGTCTTGGCTAGTGCTGAACAGCTGAATCACTGGGAATGTAGAAGTGGCTGAGAAGTCCCTGCTCAGACCAGTTTCAGTGGGATTAGGCTCCTTCCATGGCTCTGGCCACTTCTGCTGTCTGAAGCTGCGCTGCACAGCACTGACGCATAAACATTCACTTGGAGCAGCCTATATTTCCAACATTCAGATTCTTTTTCCCATATATTGTGCTTTTACTGTCTCTTTGTGTGCATCTACAGCTGGTGGATGTGGTCAGCGCAGCTGGAATTTGTGCCCGAGTCTGAAAAAAGTCAACTATCACAAAGGAACAAGGAGGATAAAAATCCTTACACACAAATCCTCCAAAAACTACAGCCTACTTTGTGATTCCCCACATGTATCTCTTCATATAATAGACTGCATTTTTCAGAAACACAGCTGTATGTTGCTGAAAATATAGACCATCCTCTTTTATTCCAGCCTTTACTCTCTAAAATTTAAAGGTGAAATATTTAGTCGAATCATCTACTTCGAAGCACACTATAATCTCTTCTTTCTGGGAGCTGTGTTGAACTCCTCATCCAGAAATGCACTTTAAACACAAAGCATAGAAAAGATAGGCCATACTACTAATCTATTTTTAAAAAAAGAAATCAGAAGAAAATCCTACCAAACAATGTCACCAATATTGTGTGCTCTGCCTTGGATGGCAGAAGTTGGGATTTTACCTCACTTTTTAAAGAGCAGAAGAAGAGCTTTCCCACACTTCCAAAAATCAAAGCAGTGCCCAGAGGAAGGAAAAAGGGGGTAAATATTCTTGCAGCACATCCTAAAGTGTAATTTCTAGGGATTATCACCATCATTAGGAGAAGCAAGTACAGACAGCCTTCATCTATCAAATGGGCTTCTTCATATTTTGGGGCACTTTGGGCTTATTATTTATGAAGAAAAAACAATACCTATAGCTTCCCAATCCCATCTGAGCACCTTAGCAGCAAGATGGATCTAATTCCAAATTAATTTACAAAATCCTACCATATTGGCATGGTCTCAAAAAAAAGACAAGTAAATATTATAATGAGGATTCACCAGCAGATCACATCAAAGGGTGAAGCACCCCCTTTCAGACAGGTGTTCAAAAAACTTTCTGCACTTCAATACAGAACTGATACTTCCCTTGAATTATCAGTATCCCATGCATGGTGATCAGCTCTAGAGGTACTTACTCAGACAGCGTCATTTTTTATTTAATATTCTCAGGGCTTTGTTTCTTTCCCTCCTTCTGGCCTTGTTTGGACTCTTGCTAGTTTCCAGCCTCCAAATTCTCCTTTGGAAGGGAATCCTACAGTGCAACTGCTTCTGGTAGCAGAAGCATATACTTTCATGCATAAAATGAATAAATAAATAAATAAACTAAAAAAATCTCTTCCCCTCTCCCACCTGCTCCTACCCCTCAAAACCCCCAAATTAAAAACCCAACACAGGCCCTGATTGTCAGCTAATTTCTTCTGGACCTTGGGCTGGAGGATTGCACTGTGCAGGCAATTCAGAACTTTGGCTCAGATTGCCAGGCAAGTTTTTTTAATCTAATTCTAAATTACTTCAGGAACAAAGAGTGTTTCAAAACCCAGACTGCCATAGCCACAATACAAATTTAGCCCTAATGTGGAGAAATTTTAAATCCAGAGGGGGATTTTCTATTGTGCAGAGCACAGCTGTGGGCTGAAGTGTCCCACAACAAGACACAGCATGTGTGCAGTCCATAGCTCCAGCATGAACGTGGCTCATGTCCTGGCCAGTGACAAAATAGTTCCTAGTCACTGCCACATGATTATATCTGTCACAAATCCCAAGCTGAACAGGAGAAAATCTGGGTCTGGAAATCTGAACTGTCATTCAGAACTTGAGACAATGGGATATGTTTCTAATCATTTCACTTTTCAAACAAACTTGTTTTCCTCTGGAAGCCTGCCTGTGGCAAACAAATTGGAAACAAATCTGAAAGTTATATCATTGCACACCTGTGAGCCAAGTGAGCCTCTGCAAGTCTATTCTCACAGCTTGAAAACCAAGAGCACATAAACCTGCTGTGATCTGAGGTGAGATGAGGTGATCTCTGATGAAGGACCAATTGGATTATTATAAACAACTACCATTTAAGATTAGGCCTTTTCTTAAAACACCACTATAAATGCGAGTTGTGGGGTTCAGTGTGGGGATATCTGGGCAACTACTCCATGGTTTGTAGCCCAGTGAAAATTGGGCTGCATTTTCTGATTACTTTTTGGAAGTAAAAACCCTTCTATAATTACTCCTGTATTTCAATATATATACACACAAACACTGAGAGTCTCTGGTTAACACAGGTGTCCTGTGGCCCAAATAAAAAACACTTCTTGATTAGATGGAAGATAAGAGCAATATTAACTTTGTGAAGATGACAAACAAAATTGTCCAAATTTCCACAATTTTTCTTGCCTTAAAACTGGCAGACCCCAATATATTCCAATACTTGACTGTTCCAGCTGTGAAAACAAACTTTTCAAAGTTCTCAAACAGCAGGCTTTCACATTTCTGGGAAATGAAACACTACTAGTTGTTTTATTTATGGTATCTTTGCTTTATGACAGTTAATGAGCTGTAATTTTATAAAAGAGAACAAAAACAATACTTCATGCCATCACAAATAGCCATCAGCATTATTTATTGCAGATGTTTTAATCTATTGCAGTAATAATGAAACATTCATTGTTTTGCTACCCTGAGCTATCTGTGAGAAATTTAAAATGACAAAAGCTCACCCTCCCTTTTTCCCCCCCCCCCCGAAGCTTTTTGCTCCTTTCCAGAAGGTTCTGTTGTGGAAAGGATAATGACGCGCTTGGTAAAAAAAACAATGTAGTGGAGGAAACAGCCAATGTACAAAAATAGTTTCCTGATGAAGTCTAACCAATGCCTTCTGCAGAGTGCAACTGTTTGGTAGACAAGCAGGACATTTCATTTGTGATTAAAATATATTAAGGACTCAACTCCATGATATTAATGTAAAAGAAAGTTTCACAGTGTTTAGTCAGTGCTTTTAGTATTGGAACTTGAAGACTTCAAAGGGCAAGCTGAAAGCCATCAATTCAGGTTCATCCAGCCTCTGTTCTGATTAGGAACTCCCATGGCTGTTCAGAGATCTCATCAAAGCCAAGGACACAGGTTTATGCATACAAGGAAACACCTGCCAGAGGTGGCCATGCTAACAGTACCTTGACCCAGTGTCCCCAGACTTAGCCAGCAGCTCTGCACTCTAACCTGCTTTGAATCAGCAAAGAGCAGTGCTGGAACCTGCAAAAAGCAGCTTCTTCATGGTGATTCTTTGGCTTCCTTAAGCAACGATAGAAATATGGAGTGATTTTACCTCTTGAGCTGCATCTTCTTTCACTCAAAATCATCAGGGGCAAATAAATCCCAAAAAACCAAAACCAACCAAGTCCCTGAAGGCTTGCAGGACCAAGTCTTCGGAATTGTGTTCCAATGAACATTCCATATCATTCCCCCTATTTCTCAGTTAGCTCAAACATTGACTAATGCAGCCCCACTTGCCTGGTAAAACAAGTAGACAACTTAATTTATAGCAGGTTTAGCATCTGTCAGGCAAGTAACAAGACAATCATTCACAGGGCTCTATACCTAAGAGCTGGGCGATTACTCAGCCATCTGGAAAAGACAAAAGAAAAACTGAGAAATTTCGTGTGGTGAGCTCATGTTCCAGAGGTTGATTTTCTGCAATAACATTGAGGAGCAGGGAGCCCAACTTCCACAGCTCTCCAGTGTTTGCCAGCACATTGTAGTTTCACTTGAAGTCAAGTTTGATCACAGAGGAGAGACTGAGCTGCAGAAAATGGAGATGTGTTGGGGAAGAAGACCTATAGCCTAGTTGAAGATGTCTAAATATCATCATTACATTCTCGATGTTAAAATTCAGGCATAAGGAAATGAATAAGTTGTTTATATCCCAGCTAAAACTTAACTCTTCAAAGATTATTGCATGAATTACTTATTCCAGTTTTCCCAAACATTTCCCCTATGTTCCAGCTGCAAGGATGCAACACTCATCCCCACAGGATGCAAAAGCTTATATCCAGCTCATTGCTCAAAGCAGTTCCCAGCAAGGAGCAGCTCCTTGACCCGTGTGCCCCAGGCCTGTCTGGTACCCATGAACCTTAGCCAGAGTGGCTGAAATTGTGGGATGAAGCACAATCCTCCACACCTACATTCCTGTCCTAATCCTACATTTCCACTCCTCACACCAACCAGACAGTGCAAGGCGAGCACACAGCTCATCAGAAATGGTCTTAAACACCCCAAGAATTCACTTGGCATTCATCATGGAAAGAAAAGTCAAGTCCTGTGAAAGAAGGCTGCAGCATCAAAAGATCATGTTACCTTAAAAAGAGCTGCTTTTTTTTCTTTTAACAGCTTCTGCAGCAACTATAGATAGAATTTAACATTGAATCCTGCTCATGTAAAATGACAATTAAGCTCAGTGTTGTTATAGTTGGGCTACATTGTCTCTCTTACTGTGTTTCCAAGGATTTCAGGTACTATTTCACCTGCTTTCACCCTAGCCATAGAACAGGTAACATCTCAGAATAGTCTGGCCTATTTTTCCAAGTGGATTAAAAGCCACAATCATCTAGCAATTTCCAGTGCTGCATTTCCCTCATTCAAGCCAAGTCTCAGGTATGCCCTCACTGTCATTATCTACCTCCACAACAGCCATATCTCCACAGCTCTCAGTTTCCCCTCTGAATAGCTCAGTGATGCTATCTGCTGCAGAAATACCTGGCCTCCTTAGTTTCAGGTTCCACAAAACTAACTTAAAAACCTAGTAATATTCCTGTTGCAGCAGAGATCGGGGCCTTGATGTTTGATTTACAGCTTCCTAGAGTTTGTTTGCCTGAGCCAAGAGACCTTTAAACAGGTGATTTGCATAGAGGTCTTTCACAGACTCTTTCCAATAGGGATGCTTTCAAATGGAAAACAAGGTAAACGCTACTGGCTTTTATCATCAGTGGAAGGAGATTCCTTACCTGAGCCAGATGAAGCTCTTCAAGAGGGTTAATTACATTGCTAATGGGATAAAAAAGACAAAGCAACATTCAACCACTGTGATGCAGAATATGTAAACAGCACTTACTGCCCCTTTTACTTGAGGCAAAACTAGCCATATTTCTTAGTGTTAAGAGTAGCAAGTCTAACTTAGCTTGTTTAAACCAAAGAACCTGTGCTCCTACAGGTGAGCTAATGTCAGAGAGCAAGAACACCAAATACTTCAGTTTAATAAAGACTTTTAATAGCTGTGAATACTCCACAGAGAATGTTGGTACATTAAAGGTAGAGATTTAGAGATAGCCTGGGAGAAGGTTCTGACAGTGCTGAAGATATGTCAGAATCAAAGGGCACTGTTCCCCGTAGGTATACTGTGATTTGCTTTGCAAGATGGAAAGAAATATTATTTAAGAGCTGTAATTTTGAATTCCAGTGTCCAAACCCTTGGCTAAACATATGTGCTTCAAAGCCATCATTGCATGCAAAAAGACTACTACAGCACTAGAAAAAAGAGAAAGAAAACAAACAAACAAAAACAAACAAACAAAAACCAACCAAACAAAAAAAAAACCCAAAACAACCAACCCCCAAATCACAAAACAAAACCAAAAAGACAATCAGTAAGACGGGTGGACACTCTGCCACATGACTTGCAGAACAACCTGGATTCCAAACATAAGACTGCAGTGGATTCAGTATCATCACAAGCACAAAATAAAGAAGGCTCAGTTATGAGCAAGTGCCCCTCAGAAGTAGGAGGGTCAATCTCATGCTTCACAAAATCCTGATGACTATTTGGAGATGCTTTTTGAGACAGCAGATCTTGACACAAAAAACAAACCAAAGAACACAAAATAGGTACACCATCAGGTAATCCTAAATAGCTGTTAGAAGAGGTAACTGGTGAGAAGATCCTTAAACATCTTTATGTCAAATTTCACCCCTAAACCAATTACCTGCAAACGTGCTGCTTTCAGCTGGAAAATAGCAAACCTGAAAAAACAGCAGTTTTGCGGAACCACTCCCTTGAACTTTTATAAATGTTTTTATAGGAAGGATAATGGAGGAATTTCCAGTACAGCAAGGATTGCTGTTCCCATAGCTTCACAATACAAGCAACCTAACACAACATCAATTATCCTTTAAGAACTTCTGGCACAACTATTCAAAGCATTTATATAGCATTTAAAAATGATTAGGAAGACACCACAGACAATGAAGTAAAATACAATTATGATTTACCCACCCTAAGATTAAAGGCAAGATACAACTTTGGCTGTTCTTCACTGAACTGTATATAAGTTACTGAGCTGACAGTTTTATCTGTTAGATGCTATAATCATCAAGTGCACCTTAATCTCTTGTAATGAAAAGGGTTGTTTTGCTTTTCAGCAATCTTAACCACTTCAATGAGACCAACAAACCTCAAAGTCTGTTAGATACCATTTTTGTAAAGTTCAGTGGGGAAAGCTTTGTAAAGACTTGCTTTGATATTCTGGACTCAGCAACAACAAAAGTTTTGGCTCTAGATTGACAAGATCAGAATGAGTTATATGCCATGTGCTGTGTTAGGCCTCACCATGCCTAGAGTCCTGGAACCAAAGTAAGACAGCAGTAAAAAATCCCCAAACAACCAAGCAACCAACTAAAACCAGTCCACAAGGTAAACTTTAACCACAGAAGTTTGAACAACACAGAGAAAAGGAATAAAGACCAACAATGAATAAAAGAAGAAGCTATTTTAGCTTCGTCTACCAATGACAATTTAAGCTACCAACTTAAGGCTTAAAAAATGCTATTATTTCCTCAGAGAAAGCTACCTGGGCAACCTGTTCCCACTTCAGTGTTTTCCCTTCTCTATCCCTGCAAGGGGCCACACACTGAGATTCTCTCCTTCTCAGATTGCTGCTGAACTGTACTGGGAAACAGATGAAACAATCTCTCCAGGCTGAATTACAAATATCCACCAACTAATCATCACCACTAGGGTTACAGTACTTAAAAAAATCCCAGAACCTGCTCAAGACCAAACCAAGCTCAATTTAAATGAATAGTAAAAGCCACCAAGCCAAAAAACAACACATGGCATTTTCATAACAAAAGTAAGATATTTCTGTGTTTCACCAAACAGTTCTGTAACACTTAGCTTCAGTTCCCATGTCACCCTAAAGCCTTTAATTCTGCAAGAGCAGGCTACTGATGGGCTGTTGTCTGTGCTGCCACTCTTCTCTCACAGACAGAAAAGACAGCTCCACAGCTGGTATAAATCAATCTCATCATTAAATTTATTCCTGCCAGCTGAGGAAGGGGCCTCTTTTTACTCTGTAGCTTGGAGTACACTTCATCTACTGTGCCATTTGTCATCTCTTATGCAGCAGCCTTAGCCCAGAAATGGTTATGTTTCTGATAGACAGCCACTCTCCTTACTTTAAAAGACACCTGACAACACATTTGCCTGTCAAACCCTTGACAGTAAAAGTAATTTAAAGATCTGTGATGATAGATATTATAGTTATTGAAATCAGATGCAAGTCTTGAGGGAGACAAGTAGGGGTTTATTACTTCAGAGTGAGGGTATTCTTACACTTCTTTCTCTCCATAGATGGACTGGGGATAATTCATAGCTGTGAATCAAAACACTTGGCCAATTTAACAGCAATCTTCCATTCTCATTCATAAAGTGTGCACAAACCCTCCACTCATTTAGAATCCAGAAGCCTTATAGACAGCTGGCTACCCCAAAGTATGAAAATTCCTGAACCATTCCTTTCCCCATCTCCTCTCTTTTTTGGTTTGATGATCATATGAATCCTGTTGCATATACAACACAATTGAAAAGGGTGAGTGGTGGTTTAAGATCAATACCTTCTGACACTCATCCTGTTAAATGTACTACTGGCATTTGCATGAGATGAGAACACAGTGAGCTGTTTCCTGCAGCAGGAACCTGGAAGGGTTTTTCTCTCAGATGTTAAAATGCAACTGTCTAAATAAGTATTCTGTACAAAAGAGATTTACACTGTAACTTTATACTACACATTAATAACAACATTATTAAGAATTAATGCATGAATGGAGCTTTCCTACATTTTGGTCATCCCTCTGAAATTCAAACTTATAACCTATGCATGAATTTTTGGCAAATTAAGAAAAAATTCTTTGCACCTGTAAGTTGATTTCAGCTCACCAGAATAACATTTGCAGCTAACAGGTAGGTAGATGGAATAGTTATGGTCCTAGATGAAATGCTTTCTTACTTGCTGTTTGAGAATTAAAAACTCTTTTGACCTTTATATATGCATTTTACTTCAACTACTTAGGCTGGGGACAAAAATGAAAACAAACTTTCTCACAGTAATCAAAGTATCTCATAGAAATAAAAGTGCTTTACATTCTACAGCATATTATCCCAACAATCTTAGAGTTGTTAACAAATATTCTTAAAGTAGTTCATAATTCTGCTTTCAGTCTCATCTCTGCACTTTCTAACTCTCAAATGAATTTGTTTGTTGTTCGAAATATATGAATACTGTTGATAATGACCAAAGTTGCAGCCTGGAAAAGATTGAACAACTGTTCCTTTTTAGTGCCTTTTTTCCCAAGAAATAATAATTTTTTAGAACTTTCAGCACAGACGTCTTGATATTTTTTCCATGATGCCATCCCACATGAAAATGAGTGGTGTCAATTAAGCCAAACTGGCCTTATTTCTTCTGAATTAAAGGACTACTTTTCTGTGCTAGTAGGCACACAAGTGTGTTTCCTTTGAGTAACTGGAGCAGGTGTAGTCTGGAAGATAAAATCTCCCATAGCCATATATTTCAGCAAGGACTCGTGGCCACCTAGCTCTGGAAGCTACTGGTTCTGTTACTGTAGGAAAATATGGAAATTTTGCACTAAGTACACAAAATACAGTTAGACTCAATGATCTTCAGGATCCTTTCCAACCTAAATATTTCTATTATTCTATGAAAATGTGATTCTTTCTCTGACCTTGGCAATTATACCCTAAGAATGTGCTGTGTGAGGGTGCAGAGATAATTTGACTGTACTAGTGAACTATTAATATTAGGTATTTGCATTTTTCTGAATGGGTAAAAACACTTGAGTTACCATAGGCTTCTCTCAGATGCTGGAGCAAAAGGTAAGAAAGGATTGAAGAAGTGCAAAAAATTGGAAAAAGCTTTTAAAAAGCACAGAAATAGCATAGGATGAGCCACAGAATTTTTTTTTCAGGCATTGGCATTGACAAAAGGGATTGAGAAAAGAGTACATTTAAAAAGAAATCCAATTAAAAGTTATTTTATGAGTTCTCCCCCTCTTCAGGAGTCTGTACTGCTGTGATGAAGTTTGGTAGTAACACACAGTGGCAAGCAAAGAGCTTGAACATGTCTTTATGAATATTCACAGAGCAGAAAAGGAGTTGTATGAATGTGAAATCACATTCAATGTACTTGGCAGTGTATTCTTTAGTAATTTATAGTTTTTCTCCGAATGCTAACCTTCTGAAATAAGTGTAACTCAGCTGCAAGGCACTGACATTTGGTATTTAAAATACCATACCTGTAAGAATACAACACATTTTCCAAGAGCTCTACAAATAATCAGGAACAAACTGCCAGGCTGGTGCTGTGTGTGTACATATAAGAGATTTGGGGTTTTGGGTTATTCAAGATCAAAACTCTCAAGTGACTACCTATAACATTTCACTAGAAGTGAATGGTAGAATTAAGGGTCACAGTAGGCAAAGCTGGGCTCAGACCGACTAAACTGGAGAGTTTAAGGAGGTGGTCTTTGCTAAATAGAACCAAAGGTGTTTTAACAAGCCATAGCTTAAAGCAACTCCAACACGTCTCAGCTGAATCTCAGCTGAAAACAATAAAAAACCAAATCAAGTATTCTCTGAAACCTGCTGAGAAAAACAGATGCACATATCATATCTGATATCACATCTCAGAATTTCATGCAGATGCATTATTACTTTATGGATATTTGCCTAACTCTTGCTAAAATTGAGAAGTTTAATCCTAACTGTTACCATAGCATGTTTGGAAACATACATATTCAGATCTCCTCTAACCAACTAATGAGAAGCTGTTTTCTGCTGCTTTTTATTCCAGAGCCTCATTTTGTCATACTGAGTTTATGGCTTACGCTTTTTCTCTGGAGAAAGTAACAATTATCCAAGCACTGACTAAATGCTTCTGGTATATGTGAGAGACATATATGCTGCTGTGCATGCTTTACAAGTACTATAAGTGTGTTTTCTGGCTCTGTCACAAAATAATTCATTCCTGTTGGTAATTAATTACTCAGCCATTGAGCAGGTTCTATTTGGCAGACAACCTACCATCAGAATCTACTTTTTAAAATATGTATTTCTCTACATAAGTGATGGAGACTGCTGTGTGTAATCTTAAGTCTGATTTATTGTTTGGTAATACCTTATTCTTGCTTAGTGAGTAATATCACTTAAATGCAAACCAGGACTTTTTATTAGAGCACAGAGACTCTGATTTTCTAAGGTGGGTTCAGTACACTATGGTGTAACTGCATTCTTCAAGGTCACATGTCAATGAGATTGATCTGACTGTAAGCATTCAGTTGTTCCCTAAGAAACATACTTTATTGCATGTTTTCCCTGTGTCTGAGAACCCTTTTCCTGGCTGCTTTGGATTTATGTGTTCCTGGGTACATTCTTGGCTCTTAGGACGTTCTCTGTTCTATTGAGGACCCCAGGGCCACAGCAGAGATATGATGTAAATAAATGTTGTTGCACGTTGAGTGCTCCAATGACAAACTTTACCCTAATGAGCTTAATTTCCCTAGGCTCCCCTTACTGGCTCCTGCAGCAGAAACTCTCTGCTGAGAAGCTTTGGAGAGTGAGGCTAAATTCAGCCATTACAGAAACACCACCCTTATTTAGTTACTACCTTAATTGACTTATACATCTGGTCTCTTGGACTCCAAACAAAATGTTAAATCATTTGATTCTTCTGTAACCCAGAGAAAACACGTTTTCCCCCAGCTGAAAAAGCTGCTGTAGATTTTGCAAAGCTGCCTAAGTCCTGAAACCACAACTTAAATTTTTATTTTCTTAGTTACTTGTTCCTTGTGAGTTGCTATCATTGTGAGAGCCAGGTGGAAATCATTCTTGCAGGGTAGGAGACAACTTGCTGCTGTATATATAAACACTGCTATGTACAACTATCACCAGAAAAGGTGCCAAAGAAGTTTTATCAATAAAGAAATGCTTGCACTAATCCAGAGTTACATTTGCTTTCTACCTCTGCTGCAATGTCCTCAAAAGCCCACATATGCCCAGATATTTCTGGATTGCCCCTATTTCCCTGGCTGCTCATAACATATGGCGACACTGTCAGTAATTGTCGTAAAACACTTTGGGAGCCAAGAACACATACAAGGGATACCCAAATATAGACTTTGCACTCCATACTGACATATCAGTTTATCATGGCTTTTTTAGCAACACCATGTTCTCATGAGCAAGAATTCCATGACAAGGATCTGCAAGGCTACTAATTTTCTGTGTGGCTTTTGTAAATTCTCATACACATTTTGTCTATCATTGGATTAATCCATGAAGTGAAGACAGCAAACATAGAACTATTTATAGCACCTGGCAGTGACATGAAGAAAATGGATCAATTAATGTCTTTAGACACTACAGTTCCTGTGAGGTTGCTATATTATATTTCCTGGGCTGGAGCTATGTCAAAAACAAAATGCTTTTGATAAAATACTATCACAAATGGAGACTCAATTCCAGGATAAACTAACTCTTCAAATTGTCTTTTGAGGAAGTACTATTAGGTGATCATTGATGATTCCTACAGTTAAATTAAAAGGTGACAATAAGTTAAAAAAGGAAAATTGGTTCATTCCGATAGAACACATTTTCACAGAGCAGAAGGTGCTGCAGCTGCAGAGGGAGAGAGGGAGAACTTCTCAAAGAATGTGTCAGGAAACAAATCCATTGCATTTGCTGCTCTCTAGCTACAGGAGGAATCTCTCAAATGTATATATGATATAGACCAAGGCATCCACAGTGACAGAATGATGGTCAGTACTTTACACAATAGGATGATATATTGAATATACATCAAAATTCACAGATTTAACCTTACCTGACTCACAGTTTGAGATTTTAGTATTTAAGATTAAAAAAGAAGAGATATGAACTTTCTAATCTGAGTGGGATAAAATGCATGTCAAAGATTTGCTTTGGCACCTGCCTCATCATTTTCATATTTCTCTATCAGTTCATATGAAAAGGGTTTCTGAAACCCAGCAGACACCCCTGGGAGAGAATCTGACAAAATAGGCTCAAGTCTGCATCCCCCAGCACAATAGCATCATTGCTTCTCAGTCTGCAGTTTCCACATTAGCTGGGAGGTGCTTATGTACACAAACTATCAGATGTCCAATTAAAGCTTAAAGGTGCTGCATATAAAATCCAAACTAAAATGTTTACAGTCATTAAAAAGAAGACATTAATGTCATAGTGTTATATGAAACTAAGCAGGCTTTGCTAAAAAAAACAAACACTGCCATTCAGGACTATGTGATTTTTAAATCAAATATTGGATATAAACCCGTCAGAAGCTGGCATGTAAAACTGTTATATTCCCAGTGATCTCAAGAAAAAAGAAAAGCTAAGCCAATGAGAGTTTATTTTCAATGAAACAAGTAGTTAAATTCTTATGTTGCTGAACACACACACAAATGGAAAACAGAAAAAATCTTTATTGGTACCTAAACATTAACAAATCACACCAACATATATTAAAGCAACCAGAAATTGATTGTGAGAAAAATATTGTCTTTGGATATTGTTGGAAAGGCACAACTGGTGTTAAGAAAGAAAACGATTATATTTGTCAAGTTTTATTGAAAGAACTAGAAACAGCAAAAATAATTGGAATACATATTTATTAGTTTCTTTGTTTTTGGAGGGGTTGTTTTCTTAAGGAAGACCTACACAGAGACTGTATATTGGACAGAGTGAGTTAAAAACTCATTTCAAGTAATATCTTAAACACCAAGCATAAAATTAACATCTTGTTACAATGTCCTGTAACCTACTCTGTTTTTATTCCTGACGTTATGTGTTGGTTTCTCTTTACACAAAACAGTAGTCTTTCTCCATTAACGATACACAGGCCCCATCTGTTTCTCATTAAATACCCTGCTTTTTCTGTTGTGTGTTTTTTCTGTTGCTGGAATCTCTCTGAGAATAAAAGGGCTCCGTAACTAAGGATTTAGGTAAATTCTCAAAGCTGACTAATTCACACAGAAAAAGAAGGATCTGCAGCTGGGAGACATTTCCTTCTCACTGAGTCTAAAGAATCCCCACGTCTCCTCACCTGCACCAGCCAAACGTACCCAAAGCAGCCCCAAAACATGAAGGGACTTCTCTGTGTGCTGTGGGAGAGTCAAGATTTGCTCTGGGAGAGTGAGGAGGAAGGGAAGAGAGACAGTGAGACCTCTACAAGGTAGCTTCTTTCAGCAAAGCCTGGTAAGGAGAAAATGCTAATAAAAATGGAGGGAAGAGAAACAAGTCCTTTTTTGGGACTGCAATGTATCAGAGGAAACATTCCACAGGGGTAATTTCCCAGTTTGACAGCTCAGCCCATTGGGCAGGCTGAAACATATAAAAACCTTGATGAAAGGCAGTGTAATTGAGAGTAGCAAACTGATTGAGTCTGAACTCATGCAAAAGAATTGCAAACAAATGTAATTGTAACAGTACAGTCTTCTCAGCTCAAGTCGTCACAGGCAGATATTTCACACTAAGATTTACTAGACAGCATACCCAGGATTTAATTTTTGTGATTCATATGTTTTTCACACTTATTACTCAAATATAGACTTTCAATATGTTGTGACTGCTCACTGCCTATCTCCACCCAAGTATGCAGCTTTGTTTTTATTTTATATCATACTCAGTCTTGAGTAATAAGAGACTGACTCACCAAAGACTCTGCAGGATAAAAACCATGTTATAAAGGATCAAAAGCATTCTGCCTTAGTCAGTTTGCACCACAGAAATTACATATGATGTGGTATCACAATACCAACTAAAACTACTGATGGCAAATACAAATAAATGATCTCATCCACTCTTCATCATCTAAGAAGCAATCCTGATTTTTATAAATATATTTCTTGTAAAAAGAGACAATACACTTCCGGAGACTATGCATATGTGTTGTAAAATCCATATTCATTCATATCTGTATAAAGTTTCTTTAGGTAGCATACAACTAGTCCCTGAGCTAATGTACTATAGGTTTTTGGTGCCTATTTGGATTGCAAACTTTTAAAGATAGTGAGAACAGCTGAAATACTTGTCATTTATTACTCTCAAGAATGCAAATATAGGCAATTACACAAAGAACAGCCATTCCTTAATTGTTTGTGGAGAAGCCCAGTTTAAATGGTGTTTGCAAAAAACCAAGCAAGTCACATCACTGATGGAGCCACTGAACAAATATTTAGAAAATAAACTTCAGGTCACAAACTCTTCTTCAGCATTTGTACCAACAATTAGTTGCCTTGAGCTTGCTCTCCTGTAGTTTTGGAATAGTGAAAGAAAGAATTGCAGCATTATCAACCACTTCCACTTTTGGAAGAGTCTGATTTGATGGTTTTATAGTCTAACACAAAAATCCAAAGTTTTCCCAGGAAACATAAAGTACACATTACCCTGGAGATCCTCTATATAGAGCAAGCTTCATGTTAATTTTTTGGTTTCACTATTTTCCCTATGTGCATCCTTTTACATTGCAGAAACACCTCCTGCTTGACACCGAGTTCTGTTTTTGAAAAAATGCATACACAACATCTAGACTTGATTGTGTGTCTTCATTAATCCCTCCCATAAAAATAAATAATTCTATGAGTATTCCTATATTGCCATAAGATTTTTTTTTCTTTCATCTCTTACAGCAGGGACACATTTATAACATCAGTAGTCCCACATCATGTCATTAAAAAGCAATAATTTCACTGGAGGGCAGACCTGAAGTAGGACAGTGATGAATCAGGCAACTGTTCATTTTAAGGATGTACAAATGGCACATCAGGAAAATATTTATTACCTATAAAAAGAATTAACAACTAGATCTATACTTGTTTTCTGGAGGAGTATGCCTATATAAATAAAATAAGCAAAAATAAAGGACTTTGTCTCAAGAATGTACCAATATATTATGATCTCCAGTTCACTCTTGAAGCTTTGAGACAGGTATGGGCAACCATCATAATCTACAGAATCAGTGTAAACAAAATAACCCCCCCAGATGCACTTATGTCCAACTCATGATACCAGAATCAAGACCTTTGTAAAAAAAAAAAAAAAAGTCCCCTAAAATTATAAGGAAAGATTTTCATTTTGGATAAAACACCTCTCTTAGCCAATACAAGTAGCCCTAAACCCCTGCTGTGTTCTGACTTGAATTTTTTCAGTGGCAGCCAGATTTTCTGACACTTCCACCTCCAACCAAAAGAATCCATCTTGCTGAAATTCAACAGGTACTTTGGAGAATCCCATATAGTAATTCTGATGTTACAGTCAAGACCCCAGTCCTTCAAGAGGCAGGAAGCAGAATCCCAAGGATAGATGAGGATCTTGATCACAGCAGGTTGCTTGTTTTCATGGAAATGCTGGCTGCCCCAGGGCCCTCTGTGGGTTGGCAACACTCACACAAGGTACTGGAAGAGATGCAATAGATTGGAAAAGCTTGAAAAAGCTTTAAAAAATGACAACTGGAGCACCAGAAAATAATGTGGCAAAGAAGAGGTCACAAGGGAAAGGCAGAAGGGAAACTAATGCATGAGGTGAAGGGATAACGATATTCCCAAGTCCATGCCCAGGCAATACTGCATTGCTCTAGCTCCAGCTTCTCTTCCCTTGGTGGGTATGGAGCAATGAAGAATCTCCTTTCCTTTTGCTTGATATGGGAATGTAGACTGACTTTCTATGGGATTCCAGACCCACAGGAAGAGAGGAAAGGCAATCAAAAGGAAAACACCCCTTGAAGAGGAAAAGGGAACAGATAAACTGCTGTGATCCCCAAATATTTTGCCCCTGGTGGTAAGCAGTACCCCTGTGACTCCCATCACAGGCCATGTCCTGGGCTGTCACCAGCAGTGGGACACAAAAAGTGTCCCAGTTACAGATGTCGGCCCTGGAGGTGAGCAGGGACTGCTTAAATCTTGCTTGAGTTGGGAAAGAGCCTGAAAATGGAGGAGATGAAACATATATACAAGGCTTTAAGATTATCCTAAGAGGCATGAGAGGGAACTGATCTTTTCTATTTTTTGAGACTTCTTAATCATGGATTTAGATGTTTGGAGTTAATAATGGTGCTCTTGGCAGGAAAACCAAGAATTGAAGCACCATAATCTGCTTATCTAGGTACTGGGTGGTCTTCATGTTCCTCTTTGAATGCTTGTGCCTCATGATTCCATATATCTCCAAGCAAAGAGGTAGAGCGAGATGAATTATTGGTGAGCCTGGCCATCTAAGATAAGAATAAAAAAGGGAATGCAGTCCTGAGGATTTTAGTAGTTCATGTAGAGAATTGTGTTAACTCTTCCATTGTCCTTAGACCACAGCTAAAATACAGTGTTAAGAATTAAAAAAAAGGCTAAAGTTACTCTTGTAGTTGTTAGGAAATACATGTGAAGTTTTATGAGTCATCTACAGAGAGATTTAAAATAAATTATCAGCAAATATATTTCAAGGAGAATATACACAGACTGACTTTAAAAAATGGTACAGGAAGGTCCACAAAGGGAAATGGGCAATTATCTCTCAGCATAACTAAGTCATAAAAAGAGCATCTTTTTTGCTGTTATTCAGAAATAAGAAATGAAAAATAAAGTTTCTAACAATTTATAATCAAATAATTTTGGACAAAAATAGACTAAATAGGAGGAAAAAAATCTTTCTTCTCTTTAAGTAAGTACTTCAAAATCATTTAAGGGACCTCTTGACATTGTTGAGTGTGTTACAGAAATATAATCTGAGAGCAGTTTCACTGCCTATCTATCATATGCTAAACTGCATACTGAAATTCAATTCAATTCCATTCAAATTTATTAAAGGTCAAAAGTTCTGGGGCGCCAAATGTTCCAGATTTTAATTACTCCAAAATCTTCATGCTTTTATGAATCAATGTCATCCACTTTAGTTTCGACTGCAAAATCTTACTGAAGCAATTTTAAAATACTTAATTTTATCCTTATAACTTAGACAAATTAAAGTTCTAAATAAATTTAATTCTTGACATAAGAGATCATTTCCCAGATGCTACAGATCTGCTACAAATCTATGATGGAAGTGAGACACTCGAATTAATACCACAGACTAACTAGTTTGTATGAGAAACTGCAAATTAGTTAAATGTTAACTGCAGAAATAGTTTGTTTTATGCTCTTCCAAGATTCTCTTCTTTTCTCCTTATCTTTATTTTCCCTTTTCTTTACTTTCCTTCAGCCTTCAGCTATTTAACTGTCACCTTTTTGTTTGCTTCCAGTTCTAGCTTCTTTTTCTGCCATTAAAAATATCTCTCCTTTTCTTAATGTCTCTTTTCACCATCCCTCTAAGTTTCTTATCAGCCACATCTGCTTAAGGAGAAAAAAAGGTTCCAGCATCTAAGGGCAACTGTCTTTTCTGTTCATAGTTCTTTTTAGATACTGAGTTACTTGACATTAAAATGTCTGTGATAAAACACTTTCCTCTGCTATGTGAAGTAAGATTTTTGTAAGAAATACAACCACCTGAAAGGGGGCTAAAAAAAGTACTTTGAAGACAGCCTCAAGGTTAGGAAAGGCTGTGTTAAACCTTTCTGGTTACACTTTGACCACCAAAGATCACTAAATGGTTTTGATTTTCTGTTCTGTTTAAAGCTTTCAAAGAAGCCTCTACTGCAAGATGATAATATTAATATGCAAACTCACAGTTAAATCATTTGGCACTTGCCAAGGTTAAATACTGTAATAAAAGAGGAAATTTGAACATCAAAGACCCCTCTGTAGCTCTTCAAGAAGGACAAATGTTTTACTCCCTTCCTTCAGATAAGGAACTTGCTGGTTTCTTTAAAAGAACACTAATTTTTAACTATATACCTGACAAATTTTTTCATCAAATCAAGATAGTTCATCTGGGCAGAGAAATTAATCTCCTGTTGGTGATGTGCTTCCAGCAGCTAGTTGGGAATCCCAGTGGCCACTGCCACGTGGAGAGATGGGCACACAGGCAGTGATGTCCCTGAGCAGTGTCACCTGAGACCTCCTGATCTCTTTCATACTGGTTTGATCCTTTCCTTTTCAAGCATATTTTTATCTGAGGCAGCAACATTACTGTTAAATCCATTTCTTTTTTCTTTAGGGATCCATGCAGGTAAAGCCACATATCAGATTCCTTTTCCTTCTTACCAAAACTATTTGAAAGATATATTTATTTGATAGTCAAATATGAACCATGGAATGACTTGCAAGCTTTAACCCCAATGCACAATTCAACTTGTCTAAATTACAATAAATTTGAGGAAACTTGGAAAGAAACAGCCAGATAGATTTTGCTTTATAACAAAATTAGGAGTCTGTTTCTTTATCCATAGAGGACAGGTAAAAATTATGAGTACCAAATAATTATAAGAAATTCACAACCTGTCAACCAATCAGTGAACATCAGTATGATCTATCTGGCAAAAAAGGAAAGTTAACAATTCCAGCATATTCCCTCTACATAGAAAACACAGGACTGGGACTGACTGAGAAATGACTGATATGTTACTGACAGGATTTTAGCACCACAACAGAAGAATGTTGAGTTTTTAACAGAATAAAGTATCTCTTTATGTGTCCCTATTTACCTATGTATATATCCATACATACCTGTATATATTTATTTCAACACACAAAGAATCAGTAAGAACAAGTATAATTTTCCTTTTTGCTACTTCTATATTAGCGGCATTAATAATAATAATAATAATAATAATAATAATAATAATAATAGTAATAATAATAATAGTAGTTAAACAAAGACCATGGTATTCGATATTTCTAGTGCCAACTACAGTAAATAAACCAGTTATGCTGATCCTAAGCACTTTACCTGAAATGTAATGTAATTGAACAACAAAAAGAATAGTTCTAACGCCTTGTAGAATCTTAAAATGTCATAACTCTGTTAGTTCATATGTTCATATTTCTACCAGAAATATGAAAGGCACAGATCTGCTGCAGCTATTCACTCTGGGACGATTTTAAATTCTGACCTTTACTTCCAAAACCTGATGAAAAAAATCCCAATTTTATTCCCTATAAAATGACAAGAAATTTATTCACAGATGAAGGAATTTTGATTGAGTTTTCCTAAAAAAAGAAAAATACACATAGTACAACAAAAAATATGCAAAGTTATAAGTGTCAGAAAATATGTTTGTACAGTCTTCAGTGTAAACATTATATGCAGTATATAGCAGTTAATAATAACCAGGATATTGCTCTATAATACAGTTTTCTGAGAGATAGTAAGACAGTCTTAATAAATTTGCCATTTCATTATCAAACCGTGAGATTTCTTTGTAAAATTTCCAATTATCATAGGCATGTAAATCATAAAGGACAGGCATTCAAACAATAATTTGATATAATTTTTGATATACAATATATTTGATATACAATAATGAAGTGAATACATAAAAGTACATAATGTGCCAGAAGACATCATTGCATAAGCAATTAAGCAAAGCTATTTTTTACATATTTAAAATTTAATATTTAAAGTTTAATATTGCCTCCAAGATATGTGCTGTTACCCGCCCCCCATGCTACCCAAGTGCTGCTACAGTGAAAACTACAGATTCAAATGGGAATAAATCCCCTTATTTTCCTTCCACACTATTTTTGTTGCAGTTCTATTTGTCAGAAAATAACACTTATCTCCATTCTCCCCACTTCACTCATTTGAGCTGCAATGGAGTAGAACCAGGCTACAGATTTCCCAGTTCCAAGATCCCCTATGGAAAACTAAAGAAGAAAACTTCATCCAGTGATGTGTAAGCTCAGATAAAGCAAATGCCAGCCATAGAAATTAAAGTTTTGTGGTGGTCCCTGCTGGACCTTGAGAAAAATGACTAAAATTAAGAGGTGCAGAAACCAGCCATGTCCCCTTTCATGTAATGTCACACTTTCTGGTTTTAGTTATGGAATTTAAGTTAACACAGTTAAATAGAAACATATATCGCACAACCACAAGCCTTTTCAGAATATCTTTTCCTTAGAATTTTAACTATGATGTGCAAAAATGAATCAGCAAGAGAACATCTCCGAGTGCAATGTCAACTGGCAGGCAAATATACAGTACTAATGGCAATCAACAAGTAATTCATCAACTGTGATTACACAACACTTTCTCTCAGAAATGTGCTCTCTACTGCTTAGAGTATCCAGCTCTGCATGATAATCTGCACCCCCACTACTAGAGAAATTTTGACATCATGGATAGCAAAGGCAAATAGTATAAAATGAATGGAATTCCTGTAAAATGTTCCTTTTCTTAGTGAGTCTGCTGCTAAAATTTAAATAAAAGAAATGCTAAAGTCTACTCTAGACATCTTCTTTTAATTTCAAGGAGAGTTAATTCAGATCCAAAACTTTCAACACATTCAACAACTGATGTCTCTAAGCAATCAAGTAACACAATATCGAGGTGCTATAACAATTAATTTACAGCCTATTTTTCCTTTAACCAAATATAGCGATGTGCTAATGTGCTGGCTTGAGAGCACCCTGTTCTGAGAGAAGAAAGCAAGCAATTTGAATCAATAAGGTCTAATAATTAATAAAGGTGCCATTAAATGAACTATTGCAGTTGTAAGACAATTTTCAAACAGGTGGTGGTCTTAAGCTTCTGAATATTTGCATAATTTATTTATCGTGGCTAAATGCCATCCCAAGCTGATTAACTTTATTAATGCCTTTGTGAGACATTAATATCTGTATCGCCATCTATTTCAATTCTTCATAGAAAAAAAATCAGACTGAATACTCAGAATCATGAATTTTCAAACACCCGCAAGTCAATTAATCAAAACTGAATGTACAGTATTTTTACTCTAGGATCTGACTTTTTTCATAACAGATATACAGATACTCATTTTAGGTCTTTTTGCTGAGAAAGAAACATACTGTGGAAAAAATTCCTTCAACGTATTTCAGTTGTGCCTCAGTTTCCACAACAATTAAAATAAAGGGCTCTTTTACTCATAACTAGTTCACACATTCAAATATTTATAAGTTGTGGGTTGCTATTTTTGCATTCCCTATGCACACATTCATGCCCTGCTAGTTTGGGCAGTGTGGGCTTTAGATGTAAAGTACCTGTGAGCGGGCAAGGCAGTTCTCAACTCCACTGAGTTCATCACCACTTTCCTTAATGCTGTTGATATGGGGACTGACAGAAGCAGCAGATTTATTGATGTTATATTCATGGATTAGGAAAACAAAAAAAATATTGCTCAAACTGCAGATCAGCTTCCAGGTGAGAGAACTGACAAAATAATACCCATTCCAAGGATACCAACAGCCATCTCTCCAAGTTCTGGTTATTTTAGAGACTTCCATCACATACGTTTTCTAAGCAAACACATCACATTTAGCTGAATTAAACAGAAAACCTTCATTCCATTTTCAATATTCATTCTCTCTTTCAGTAATTCAAGTGTTTCTAAAAAAAACCCTCAAAAAATCCCAAAACAAAACCACAGCAATCATTAACAGGCATAATGATAATATTATGCTGCCCATCATGAGCATTCTTGTTTATAAATAGCTGGACAGGAATAAGGAATAATGTCAGCAAGAACCAAGTTGTCCTTTAAATGGAAATAATCATCTGGTTATTTCAGTCAAGCAGCTGTGTATGCAGTAGGAAGTCTCACTCAAATATTATGATGACTCATCTACTTTCCTTTTCTAATAGTAAATGCTCTTTTCTCTTTATAAGTGCAGCACTGATAAACCTTCACAAGCTGCAGTTCTACCTTACATCCCCTTACCTAAATCTGCAGATTTTAAAGTGCAGCTATGCATTTATATCCAGAAAATTAACTATTATAATTAACTGGGGCTAAATGGTTCTTTCACACAAACTGCAGACCTGTGAATTTTTCTGCTAAGATCTGAAATAACATGCAAAATGCTAAGACTATAAATAGAAAAGGTGCAGCCTGGACTTCTCCCAAGTCCCTGGAAAGAGAGGAGTTAATCAGCACAGGCAGTTCGGAGACACAGGACTGTACTGCAGATGTGTGGAGCTCACGGAAGGTGTGGCCCGTGCCTTCCACATGCATATTTAAATACTTAAATTACATGGCCTTAAGGCTGCTATTAGAGAACACCCTCGCAGAGAGGAAGAATTACACGGAGAAATGAGGCCTAACACATTTCTTCAAAAAGAGAGCCGAGAAGAAGAGAAGGAAAAGCCCGGGTTACTCACGATTCTTTTCACCTCTCCACCTTGACCCCGCTTTTATCCTAGGCGCGACGTCCACGGCAGCAGTTATGTCTATTAGCCCAAGCAGCAGCAGCAGTGACAGCACAGCCATCCCAGGTAACAAAAAAAAATATATAAATCACCTCTACCTGGAGTACTGATAGAGATGAATTACAGAAGACTTTCCTTAGTAATGAGCAATTGGAGCTGACAGCACTTACTCAGCAGAGGCAGAGGGAGATGTAAAATATTATTCCTACTAGAAATGTTTATTAAAAATTTCCATTGCATCGCTTATTTCCTTGATCCAGGGAATGCAAAAACAGAAGAGTTGTAAAGGCTTCCCCTAACTAGGAGCCTCTGGCACTCAAATGCAGGAGGAGATGCAGTGGCAGCTTTCTGTGGTCCCTCAGAAGCCACTGGCTCCTCACCTGCCTCTGCCACCTCTCAGCCCTTCCCAGTGTTTATCAACATTCCCCACAGCACCCTAGCAGGGGACACAGCCAGGCTGAAAACGGAGTTTTTTCTCCCTCGCTTCCATATTTCACTGCAGTTTCACAGAGCTGATGACACGGAACATTTTAATGTTGACACTCAGATCTCATTGCATTTATCAATGGGCACGAAAACACAGTTTGTCAAGTCTCCCCCCCTTACCCACAGAAGGGGGGACAAGGGCAAAAAAAAACCATATCCAAGACGAAAAATAAAATGCTTAAAAAAGAAACTTTTTTATTTATTTTTTTTTTAAAGCTGTGCAGTAACTCTGCCTCTTATTCAGCACAAGTATCTTCTATTTCTAGGGAAAATAACACAAACGATGCCACCTCCCACTCAGGTTTCTGTCAGCAGATGCTGCATAAATGGAGCAGTGCATCGGCGCTAAGAGAAGCTCGGAGAAATTTTGTACAGAATCTGTGTTACCTAACAAACCTTCCCCCTGCAGCCCAGCAGCCTCGGGGCACCCAGCACCCAGTGCAGGCAGATCCCAGTGCTTCCAGAAGTGCTGCTGGAAGTAATTTAACTCTGGATCTGTCAGTACCAGAGAGCCGGATCACGAACGTCCCTGTGGTCATCAGAACAGTCTCAGGGAAGAGCTGGAACACAAATTATCTGCTACCCCTTTCACCACAATTATGAAATCATTCCACGTGAGTTGTGGAGACCCAGAAAAGCTTCATCCTGAGAGCTGAAAATCACTATAGTAAGACCAGAGGGCTTTTTGTTCGTGGTGACAGTGGATTTTAGTCTGCACGAAGTCTGCATTTATATCCAGTAAAAGTAACTGTAAAAGTTCTAGTCCTTTAGCACCATAAGTGTCAGCCTCAGGAACACTTAAAATTGTTACTTACAACAGTAAAACTTACTTTCTTCACAAAACAATGAAATAGCATTCTCCAAGCTGGTTTTCTCCCTCACACATGCTGTCTGTTGTGTATGGATGTAATCAAGCTGCAGAATTGAGGGCCTTTTTCTGAATAAAGTACTGGAGTAAATTTCTAGATACAATTTCTATTACCAAGAAAGACGAGACAGAGTAAGTTATTTTCAACTTAATAATGCATCTATTAATTTATGATGTTCACAACCACTGCTCTTCATGAAATTTGAGCTCAAAATCATCAGCGCAATTGAAATACTGCACAAGAACCAGTTAGGAGGTGACTAGCTGAAGACACTAATTTCTAAACTTTCTCATGTCTGTGACAAGAACTTTCCAAAAGAGGGCAGGAAGAATTTTCTTACCTAGAGCTGACAGATCACAGAGGATGACATGAAAATTTCAATGGTATTAAAGTAGTTATCCACACACCCTTTAAAAGGGATGTTATTTTTCTTTGGACCAGTTGGAGAAAGTAGGATGAGAGATGTGCCCTTATGTCAATTTGGGAGAACTTCATTCAGTACAAAGAACAAAGTATTCATGGAACAGGATATAAAGAACTTGTGATCTGCCAAATCTCCTGCTTCTTACACATTACAAGCAGCCTTCAGTTTTGCTCTGACCCCAGCAGCCCGTTGTGGCTATTTCCTCTGGAGAGATGACCAGAATGGAGTGGGTTCCATACATAGACCCAGAACTGTGTCTGGGCTGGGAGAGAGTCACCATGTCCTTGTCACGTCTTGTGAGATTTCCTTATGAAAAGCTTTGGTTTTCCTGTGATTGTTTTATTTCACAGGAGTCACATCTATATGCTGAAGAACAATGGAGATCACTCCTACACATGCTGCTGGGCCTTTGCCCTACAGCAAAAATAATTCCTATGGTAACAAGTAGCATAAAAAGAAATGGTTGGGAGGTTCAGATTATCTTTTTTTAAAATACTTTGTAACTGCACATTTTTCACCATCTGAACTCATGCCAGTTCAGTCAATAGTCACTCTCAAAAGATGACTCATCGTTTGCTGGTTATGTAAGACACCTGAATGTAACAAATTGTTCACTGCACCAAAACACAGCAAAGGAAAAAACAACCCCTCAATTAATATAAGGAAGCCCTTTAGCAGCACATGAGCAGTAATGTGAAATGGTGTAGTTTACTGTGAATGTAGAAATACTGACTGTTCAAAGGACAGCTGCAGTTTGGAGCACCGAAACCAAAAGGCTTTGCAATCTCGCAGTTGACAGTGAACTGTTTGAAGGACAGAAGACAAAGATTTTCAAAGAAACCAAAAAAAAAGCCAAAGCAAAGCATGAAATTCCAGACTGAAACAAATTAATCTGAGCTAAAAATTCGAGCTGCCTCATAGAAGAATCTCCTGCTTTCTGCTTAATACTTGTTATCCTTTATCTAGTCCCAGATCCAAACTTCACTGAGCCTTGTGCTGTGCAAAAGTAAACTGGTGCATCAAATTGCTATTTCAGTAGATGTTGGCTGAGCTCTCAAGCCCCACAGTTGTTTTGTCTAACAGGGAATCCTGCACAGAGTTAATGGAAAGTTTCAGAACTGTTTCAGAACTGTAGGCCAGACGGTTTTTTATCTTACAGGATTAATGGAAGGCTACTTTTAAAGACACAAATCACTGCATGGACACTTTTGCACAGGTTGCACCCATTTATCCCATCACAGCAGAAGGAACTGTTGCCTTCAAAAAAGCTACCCAATATCCTGAGGGGTGTGAAGGGATGCCCAAAGCAGCGTCTCATGAGCGACGTTCACACAAAGAAATGCAATCAGACATTGAAAACTCCTCACCAGAAGAGCTTTTACATCACTGTCTAACAGAGTGCCTCATGCACAGTGTTGCTGGTTAGCAGGGCAGTGGGCAATTACTGCCATCAAAGCAATGTCTTCCCCACTGGACTAATAGCGAGTAAAACCAAACCAATTAAGCATTCAGAGGTGTGAAGCCAAATAAAAGGTGGCCTCCTCCTATGTGATTCAGTATTTTATAGCTCATTTAACTTTTTTCAGTTTCTGCTGTATAATTTCTGCTCATGTGAGTTCCTCAGCTATTTGAAAGCTTACTCAAAAGCAATATAATTAATTCTGGAATTAGCCATGAGGACAAATTTTTCAGAGGTGCAGTTGACCACTGGAAGATATTACACTGAGGCTGGATGCCTTCCTGACTTATATGTTACAGTTCCGTCAAAAAGACTTGAAGATAAAATTACATAATGAATTTATGATCTGTGTTACACTAGTTCTATCTAGCTTTAATACACATCATTTTCTCAAATCTTCAGACCTATTTAATTTCTTTTCTTCTCAGCTTTCATTATGTCCCAAACTTTTAATTTCTGGTTTAGTGCACCATAGATAAAAGTCACTTTCAATTTACTGCACAGGTCTTTCCTTGGATCAAGTAGCTTCCACAGAGCTTTTTATAGACAGAATAGACAGAACTTTTTTTCTAAAATTCTCTCTCCTTCAAGACTTCACCTTCTTTTAACTGGTTACAAAGCTCCCTACAGCATCTTGGCAAGGGCTTCCCAGGAGGATTTGAACTCAATTTCCTCTGCATTCATTCACAAAGACATGATGAAAGCTACAGCCTCTCCCATTGGAAGTGCAGCTGTTTTTGGAAAAGTCAGCTCCTCTTGTGAACAGAGGTCCTTCTCCACACCTCAAAGCCAAAGCCACTTCCTACACAGAGACATCTCTGTCACTTCTGAAGACCCTCCCACCGACTGTGTTGGAAATTGATGACCTGGGAAAGCTTTTTTACCACAGAAGTCAGGTGCTGGTTTAGTGCTAAGGAGGACAGACTGACAAGAGCCTGGCTGGGCACCATGCCACGGATTCTTGAGTCATCCCCTCCTCAAAGTCATACAAGGACTGGTTCAACTCATGGGTAAGGGCAGCTCTACTCCCTCCCTTCCTTTATGGTGCAGGGTAATGAGCTGCCCTTTGAAGCCCTTGATTTGAAGGCATCTTTATCAAATTTGCAAAACAAAGCAGGTCTCTATTTCTGCAGTATGAGCTCTACTTAAACAGCTGCCACATACAGCTCTTATGCTGCCTTTGATGCATTTCTGTAAGTCTCTTTTTTTAAAATAAAAACTAAATCTGGTGGCTATCAAGGAGCCTCTGCAAGGCAGCCATGCAGAGACTTTGGGGCATGACAGGACAGTTACAGAACTCATTAAAGCTAAACCTTACCCAAGTTTTATTTTACAACCCCTATAACTCTAAAAACTCCAGGGAGATCAACTCAGATGTAGCAATGTTTGCCATGAAAACATTGTAGTGCTGTGAAGTGAAGGGCACACACACATAACCCAGCAGTGTGTGTGTGGAACAGACCCACACACCATTGTACCCCTGCAGTCTTGGGGAAACACTCAAGTTCCCAAATCAGCTTGGCTGGGTTATTTTTTGTTTAGATTGTAATGCAGAATCTAACTAATACATAAACTGAAAAAAGATCTTGAGACTGACTGTTTTTTTTTAATCATTCAAATGCATACATTCAAAAAAAAGCTGCCAAAGTCACCATTCTAACATACCTGTTATTTTTTTTCTGTTTACTTATAGAACACCAACAGTGCACTCAGCATTGTATAATCTTATAAATTAACATTACCTCTCCCTTAAAGACTTCATGGTCCAGCACGACTGAGTCTTAAAAGTCACCACTTCTCTGAGGGCATGTGTTTTTTTCTTAATTTCCTCACTTTAAAGCCTTTAAATTCTCAACCATAACATTATGGATTTTGCAAGCACATTTTATGTTTTGGGTGGTAGAGGAAAACAGATGTGTTCTTCATGCAAAGATACACACAAATCTTTAAGTAAATGTACAGCATCTATGTATACACGCTTCTGCTAATAAAACCCACAAAAACAAAAACATAAACACAGCAGGATTTGCACAATTAGAACACAGTTCTGATGCCTATTCTTTAGTCTTGACTAAAGTTACATTTAAGTAAACGGATCTTGGTTTGGGTCAACCAGCCTTACATATGTACTCATTAATTATATACAGTTAACAAGAAATAAAGTTCTTCTTGTTGAAATTGGAAAGGAGATGATCTGGTCTTTGAGGCAAAAAGTATGTTTTTCTTACCCATGTCCCTTATCAATTTGCCATCTATTCTCATGCCCTCAAGGCAACACAGATTTTGATTTTGATTTATTTCAGAGACTTCAATTTTCCTGGATTTATTTTTTTCCATGTGGCTGCAGAAGATTAGGCATTAGAAAAAGCCTGCAAAGTTCAGTCAGGAACTACTGTGACTTTCACAAGAAATTCCCCATTACACATCTAGCTAGTAACGCTCTGAGAAAAGCATTTCTAGCTTCCTCTTGCTATGAGAAAAGCAAGGATTAAGACTTTTTTTTTTTTTTTCTTATTTCATAACACATTTTTTTCTCTTTGTTTGTAAAAGATGCTTAAAGTCAATCATGAAGTAAATGGAAAAAAAAACCAAGCAACTCTGATCTAGGAGTATGTAATAAAGAAGACATTTTGTTTCTTGCTGCTAAAAATGCAAAGTGAGTTCCTATGAGATACCTCCAAACTTTCACTCAGGCAAAGGAATCTAGACATGTCAGACATTGTAAGTGGCTAAAGTCTACGTGAGAGAACATCTCTTAAAGGCTGCTGTTTGAGCTGGAAGTGGCACCTCGTCCTTCATACCTGGAGAGTTTATGCATTTAAAGTCACTATCAGAGGAAAAAAAAAAAAGTAAAATAGTCAAAAGACTAAAGACCAGAAGAGCAGGGCACTCCATCCCCAGCTGATCCAGGGTACCTGAGTGATGCTGACACTATCATAGGCTAACAAATCAAATTCTCTCTTGCACCACCTCCACCTACAGTCACAAATTGCTTCTGCACAATAGAGAACTAATTCTTCTTTAAAAGCAAAAAGTACCAACAGGCTCTGGCTCCCAACACACCATTCCTGGAGGAAGCACGGCTTTTGTGAAAGCATCACGTCTCTATATGCCTTCTTAGCTCTGGCACTAAATCAGCAAAACCCCTGAGTGTATCTCAAGTGTTCTCAGGACCCTCAACCAGGGCACTCCAGGCTTTTAAAGACTCTCTGTCTCTTACTGCTGTGATCCCACACCAGCCTGCCTTCTTCTAATGATTATTTAGCATTTTTATGTGTGACTGCACAACTAACAGCTCCTCACAGCTCTATGTGAGCTGGTATTTCAACACCACCAGTGTTTTATGTCAGCATAAATGAGAAGCCGTATGAGACTACCACAAGAATGCTTCCCAGATCATGTTGATAGTAAAATTTTAGAAGATAATGTTGGCGCTTTTAACATCAAGCTTATGGATTAAATATGTCCCAAACACATTTAATGCATTCAAGTCATTTATCATTATCTGTTCTAACAAACTGGCAATATTTATCCTTTTAATTCAGGCAAATGTAGGACTGTTAACTGAGTGGTGGGGAATTGTAAGGATATGTTCAGGCAAAAATAAACACAAGAAAACTAAAGTGAATATTGTTTAATGTAAAAATATGCCATCCTACTCAGCTCTCAAAATAAACTGCTAAACTGTCGTCGGCCTTCTGCTTTTCAAAAAACCTGATTGTTAGGCTAATCTGTCAGGCCTGATTTGCATTTCTATATTTACTTCTTCTCACACATTTAAAATATAATCTTAGTGGGTTTCAAGAAAACATTCAGAGAAGACCTGGACATTTTATGTTTTCAAGATCAAATACACAGCTTCTTGCATTTTTTCTTCTTATTTATGTTTTTAAAATGCATTTCCTTTTTGCTGATGGCTCTTTACTGAAATCTTATTTTCCTTTCCACTGATCTCTGACTTCTCCATACTCCATCTCAGTGTACTACTCCCTTTTTTTTTTTCCAGTATATATTTTTTCCAGCTTATCATTCCTCATCTCCAGCTAACCAAATCCTGCTCAGAAGTGAGGTATTGCCTGGAAGAGGTGGAAAGGAGAATGTGGTTGAGCTGAGAACTGTGACAACCCTAGTGAATAACTGATGATGAGAAACCCAGGCGAGTGTGGCACTATCTCAGCAGGCGATTTTGAGTAGATAACATAAGATAAACATGTATTTTGTACACTGGCCCTGTGCTACAGTTCAGCTTAAAAAGCCAGAAGTTGAAGCCAGCCTACCAAGTACCTAAAACTCCATTAAACTTATCCCAGAATATAGAGACATTCCTGGTATTCACTCTGTCCTTTTAAGAAAAGAAATTGCTTTCTACACATGCTTTCTGAACATGTTGAACACGGGGCATGTTGTTGGAATATAAAATCAGCTAATTTTTCCTGGGGTGGGTGGCACCAGAAATGTGGGAAACTGTCCTGGCAGATGGGCAGAGGAGAGGAACTATGAAAAAATGTCTAAAAGCAGGTGTAAGAGTCTGGTTACACTTTTTCTGCTCCTGCAAACCCAAATTGCAATGCAGTGAAGG
This sequence comes from Trochalopteron elliotii, assembly GCA_024734555.1. Classification (NCBI taxonomy): domain Eukaryota; kingdom Metazoa; phylum Chordata; class Aves; order Passeriformes; family Leiothrichidae; genus Trochalopteron; species Trochalopteron elliotii. The sequence goes on from JANPWX010000020.1 coordinate 190,960, forward strand.
CTTTACAATACCCTCATCCAAGCATGTGAGGACATTTCCTCTGCAGTGTTTCTATGCTGATCTTCAGAACAAGAATCAAGGTCAATGTCTCACAGTCTAATAACAAAAAAAATCAGTTGAAGGACAATTTTACCAGGCAGTTGCATTGGTGTTAATGAATCAGTTGGGTTTTTTCTAACTTTTTACATTTTCGATTTTGTCAGGGAAAACTCAATTCTCCAGTGTTGAATCTTGTTATTAGGAGACAAAGTAACTTATAATAATTTTAGCAATGACATGACTTGTGTCCCAAATGGTACAAATAATTCACTGACTATACTGGATCTATAGCAGGCTGTGAGCATCTGGCCTCCTCTGCTTTGATCAACATTTTCAAAGCCTACTTGAGGAAGATGGATGCTCTGTCTTATTAAGAGAACAATGGAAACTGGGTTTCTCTGTATCCAGAGAGAAGGCAGTAATACAATTTTCAGCAGTGAATGGAAGTCAGTGGTCTGACTTCTATTTGTGCCTTTGAAAATCTCCCCAGTGAGATTCTTTGGGTGAATTAGAGCTATGGGATAATCTCCTAAATTGGAACAGAATCAATAAGCTAAACGAAAACATTTACCTCAAACTCTAATTTAAGCCCTGAGCTGATGGAATTCAAAATGTCCTATCTTTAATAGACATACAGAAATAAAAGTGTCATCGTTAGCTGATATGTCATAACAAGCATAGGGCTAAAATTACCATCTGAAATCTCATTCAAACTCTACATTCAAGTGAAATAAAACACCAACACATTTAATATGTTTTTCTGTGGGTTGAGATACAGCAATAGTAGCAACACAGGGCACTGTTCCTGAGTTTTGCTTATATTTCAAACTAAAAAATGCATTCTTAGCTGTTTTGGGGCAGCATTTTGCTTTGTATTTCATGTTGTCCTACTGTACACAGATGTGTTAATGGAAATCAGCTGAAAAACAAAACTGTGTGTTTTTAAAGGGCTCCACACTTTCTAAACTAGAAAATCGCAATCAAAATATATTGGTGTTTAGAACAATTTCATAATAACTAAGACATTGGAAAATAAACATTCCTAAGTATATGAGCTACTTGAAATTAATAATCTCAGCAATAAAATCAATATGCTCTTTATAATTCTTAGCATTTTTTCCAATATTGATTTTTTTTTTGGGTAAGACACTGTAAGGCTTGTTTATTATTTGGATTGCTGATATTGTTTTTATCTATCATAAAGAGAAGTATTTTTCTGGAAAATAATTAAAAATGAACACGTGAAATAACCAAGGAACAACTAGAAACAGCCAGTGACCATTTTAAAGATGAAAAAATTTGGAAACATCTAATGCTGAATCATTTTCCTTGGGAAAAGTTGAAATACCCATAAAATGCAAATTTATCATTCAGTTACAGGTAGAAGTTTGTTATGGGAATAAAAAAATTGTACATTAAAATGTAAGATGTGGTTTTTACAAAAACTGTGACTGTAATAACCAAATTCTCTTCTCTAGTACCAGGATTAAACATAGTAACTTATGATATAGAAAAGATGAATTTCTGGGGGCAGAGCTATGTAGCAAAATTTTTTACAGATAAGATGGATATATTATGTATAACACAATAATAAGTAATAATAATCAAAACAAAATTAAAAGAACCTCAGCTTTATTAAGGGCAGATGAGAGAGTGATTATCTTACTTTCTCATTAGACTGGAGTGATAATTATCACCTTTCAGAATTATCAGTATAAACCCCTGTTTATTCAAATGAATACAGCTGGAATGCTTTAAAATGGTTTCAGTGACTTCAGGTGTTACTTCCCACTGAATTATTTTATTTCTCTGATTAGTAAGTCTAGTCTACTCTCTTCCTTTTTCCTTTGCCCCAATTTTTGTGTTTTCCATGTTAGCTAAGTTAACACATTCACTTCTTACATGGGGACTAGTTGTCTGATCCATTTCACTGATCTCTGCTCTGTTGACAGCTACTCTAGGTGCATTCAGAGTTATTTTAGAGATGAAAGATGTGAACATGACTCTCTCAAATATGCCAGCTAAGACAACAGTTTAAAATTTTAAAGAGCATGTAAAAAAATCCATTAAAAAAAAAGCCCAACCAAACAAACAAAAAAAACCAAAACCCACTTAAAAATAAAAATTTAATCAGATTTGAAAAATATTAGCAGTCACAGAAATATTGGCAACTTTTCAGACAAAAGACTAATTTAGAAGTATAAAAACTATACTGCTCATAAAGATTAGCATGAAATCAAAGTATATTTGGCTGTGATATGGTATAAAATGGAAGGTTTTTACAAAGAGTAAAAAATACCCTCTGAAACCTACTGGGCTTGCATGTAGTGCATTTTTCCAGCAGTGAATGAGGAGTCTGTAGTCTGTAAAGAATGAAGCCTGTAAAGTCTGCAGTATGACAAAAGTATGACAGCCTGCCTGTGCCTCCCAAAGTAGGTACTCCTGTCTTTTCAAAGTGAAGGCTTGACATTAGCAAATATAGAGACCAGAAGGGCCACGAAGGAGGTGAGTGAGTGCAAAGTGTGAGTGGCAGTCCTTGGGAAAGGTGTTCACCTGCACAGGATCCAGCCTGACACCCTGGCAGGAGACAGAAACTCACACTGGAAACTGCCTGAATATGATTGTTTGTGGGGCCCTTGAAGTAGGTGAAAGCAATCCTGGCTGACTCCCACTCCTCGTTTCTTTCTGTCCACTGTGGATTGCTGCAATCTGACTCAAAATATCTAACACAAACCCAGAGAGCTGGCTCCAAAGTGTGGGTCTAGCAGAGGAACAGAGTCAGCCAAGTCTCACCCCTGACAGGCCAGGTCTTGACTTCAAGCCCTGGGAGATATTTGTTTAACTTAGGGTGAGCTAGAAGTATCTTCCCAGGAGCCTTTGCAGTTATTATGTTAATGAACCCAAGTTCTGATCCCCTATTGGTTGTCAATGTTCCATATTTGGTCATGTTTGAAGAACTCTCTATCCCCAAGCCTATATATTGCTACTCCCCCCCATTTCTGGTCTTTGGAGTTCACCCCCATACAGTGTATGGCTTTTGTCCTGAGAGTTCCGTGTTCAGTCTCTGGGTATGGCCCCTATTTTATTTCTTATTAAAGTGATCTTTCTTTTTGGGCATTTCATCACACCTGCTCCTTTTTTCTGTGCCACGTTTGCCCTGAAATCAGGGAACCCAAAAGACTTGTCGCAGTCAACCCCCAGCGCTGTGACACAAAAGTTTGGGTTTTTTTTCAGATTTTATATACACTCCATGTCCATTGCATAAATGAATCTCAGCCTTGTTGTACTAAGACACCTTCAACATCCCCACTGGTTTTGGAGTGAACAACTGCCTCTAAAAGTGGTTTTTCCCCCCCACCATATTCCAAGACCTATCATTAGCTTCTGCTGTGCAATGGGACTTCATGAATTTGAGTTTTAAAAGAAAAAAATCAGTCAGAGAGAAGCCACAGTCAACTCTAATGTAAACAAACTCCACAGAAATTAAAAGCATTTGGTTCACAAACCTCAGGGCAGATTTCAATCCCACATCACTATGACATCTGGAAAGAAGGAAAGAAGGGAGAGGAAACCCCGTAAGAACAGCACAGAGCTCTTCCTTTTGCTCATCATTGTTTTTATTCCCTCATCTTTTTCCTCATTTTCTCCTTCTTTCCACCCCCTACATCTCTTCATGCAGCACACACTTAACTGCACAGCTAGGGCAAGTCACATGGCAGAATTTCATATGTGCCATTTAGTTTTTCTAAACAACTTATTCATTTAATATGAAGTTCATTGGTTTATCAGACTACACATTTGGAGGATTTTTTTACAGAAAGATTTGTCCTCAACTGAATAAAAAAATTCTCTTCACTCAAATCCTCTTCACTCCATCTATGCAGGGATTGTTTAACAATTTGCTCTTTTCCTCTCTTTGGAGCAGTTCAGCTCTTTTTCTTAGAATGTAGTACCTCCTCATATATAAATATATGCAATATATACTAGGATTTTTTTTTTTTTACTAATTGTTTACAGCAAGGAAATAGAGAACAAAATGAAATACCTACCTTCTTTTTTTGTAATGGGATAGCTTCTCTTCTAACTAGCTGCTCCACTCCGTGGCAGAAATTGCAAGGCCACCTGTGGATCCATTCTCAGTTATCTGTAATTTAGCCTATTAGCCCTAACACTACATGACATAATTCTCTGCTTGCAACATATGTTGGCAGTTTCCCTCTGTGAGGTCCATTTACTGACTCTGAAGTGCCAGCACGCTGCAAAACTGGGCAGTGTACACACAGAAATCCCCAGAGTAACCTGATATTTGTAACCCATAGTGCTGCTTGATTCGTTTTCAATTAGATATATTTAAATCCATGATTCTGAGATTTTATATAGCTTTTTTATAAACTACCATGCTCACTGTGCTCGTTATGCAATACAAGGCAACATAAGGCAGAAATTAGGAACTGTAACTTGCTATGTCACAGGTTAGAAAATGGCATAAAGGAAAGCTCCAAACAAACAAAACACCCAGCTGAAACAGGAAGAGGAAACTCAGTGTTTCTGGAACTCAACAGGAATTATAACCAAAGTACTTAAGAGACCAATGAAACAATTTAATTTGCAGCTACCAGGAGATGTCTGAACTTTATTTTGTGACTAACTCCAACTCATTATACTGGCTTTCAAAAGTTAACCTCAAAGAAAGTTTGGAAAAAAATTGGTTTTGAAAACTGATTTAAAACCATTCTGATGTTTTGTTTAATTTAGACTGTAGATGTCACTGTATCAAATGTTGCTAAAGCAGTTATAAATGGCACCAATACAACCAGATTGATTTTAAACAACAGAATTCTAACAGGAAAAATAATTTTTAATTTTTATTGACTTTAAATAATTAAGCAAATTTAACAATGTTTGGGTCCAAAGTATGCATCTAATTTAAATGAAGGCTATGAGAGGCGACTGCAGACATTATGAAGATTATTACTGAAAATTAACATTTTTTCAGACTACAATACAGCAATGTGAAAGGCTTTGGACACACTTGCTAAGTCTTTTGCTATCAAACACTGACTTGGCTCTGGTACTTCAAATTACAAAGGTAAGGGTTCAGCAGAAATATAAATACTCCTTTGGTGTACAGGAATATTTTTTAGTTCTGCAGCACAGAAGAATTGATTGATTAGTATTTGAAGAAGTATTAAGGCCTCTGGATAAAATTTGTTCTAGGATAGAAGCTTGTGCTTTTGAACTCGAACCACCCTACACTGGTGAATTAGATATTTGGCCTTGTATTAACTTGCGAAGTTCTGCATCAGCATTTTACAATTGTAGCACATATTTCACTTTCATTGGCAAACCACAACTCATTACAAGTCTAATTTATACATAGCCAAGTGGTATGGCTTCTCAAATAGGAACATATGAGCTTGGAAATAGCCAACATTTTCCAGTAATTTCAGAATTTTTCAGCCTTGAAAGGGAGAGTTAGCAGCTTTAAGATATTCTAGAGTTCATCTGAATAGTTTCAGGAGCCAAATCTTTTATGCTGTGTTTCAGTGCCAGCACAAGGTTCCTTCAAAACCATCCTCCCAGTTTATATTCTTGAAATACTACTCCATGCAAAACTTCTGGTTCTGGCAGCAGACCATCCTTATTTTCTTTTATTCTTCTTTGAATCCTAAGAATTTCTCCAACTCCTCATAAAAAAAAAGATCATGAGAACATGCTATTCTCTCAAGCACACAAATGAGAACTGTAGACAGGAAAATCATAAGGCACAATTTGAAAATAAACGGGTAACAAGGATTAATGAACAATGAAGAGAGCTGTGATGCTCTAAAGCAAAATGAAAATCAAAAAGGAAAAGGAAAAGAAATCAGCAGAAAAAGAAGACTAATTTTTGGTCAGATTTTTGTCAGGAACTTTTCTCAAGCTGTGAAGCTGATAAACTACTCCAAATGGTCTTTGACAAAACAAACAAACAAAAAAACCCAACCCAACCCAACCAAAACCACCACAAAAGCAAACAAACAAACAAACACTCATAAAAACAAAACCTAAAAAAAACCCCAAAACAAAACCAAAACACAACCAAAGAAAAAAAAAAAAAAAAAGAGAGAGAGAGAGAAAGAGAGGAGAAAATGTGATGTTTGAGAGCCAAGAAACCTAAAATATAGTGATCAGTTGTAGTGTGCTCACCATTCTTGCTGAAAAAACACTTTTTAAACTACAGAAGTTAAAAACCTTAAAGTGGCAACAATATTTTTTTCTCTTTACAGTTGAATTACCTGAATTATCTGCTCAAAACCTTTTTATTTTAGTGCACTTAGTCTGCCTGAAATCCACAGGCAAAAATTTAAAATTTAGTACTCTTTTTAAAGGGATTCTTTTAAATAAAATTCTGCTAGACATTCTATACCAAAACTCATTTCTGAAACAGTCTGCATGGCCATAGGAATCTGTAATTAAATCAAATATAAAATTGAAATAATTTACAAGAATCTATATATTGGTAGTAGCTTTGTTTACCAAGATGTTTTCACAAGCAATATTATTCACTAAAACCATGCAACAACTGCTTTGTCATGGCTTTTGGCATGTAAAGGAAAATGCACATGTATGTGTACTCTACCCACTAGACAGAAGCAAGATTACATTTAATTTGTTACAGCCTTTAAAATATCTCTATTGTGTGTTGCACAAAATGTCAGTCCAAAAGTTTCAGTGGAAGTCTAATAAAGTTTTTCATCACTCAGACTATGACCTCACTGTACATTTTGTTCTGAGAAATGTGCACATAGGTTGCTTGTTAATTTGTTATTTTTTAAAAAAAGTGAATCCAATCCATTGAATTGATTTTTATTCCTGATTTTCCAATATTAACTTTACTATGGAATAGAACAATTACCAGTTAGAAATTATAAAACTGCAAAATTTCAACACATCATTATTCTCATTAGAATCAGGTACTAATTCTCGGATGTATTGAGCAAGGTATGTTGCTGCAGCTAGAAGCAATTAAGAGTAGTTTAGGCTCCAGTTTTAATTTTATTAGAATGCCTTATATGCTGAATAATGTCACAATGGACTGTTCCTTTTTGCTCCAGCCACAGAGTGCAGTTTGGGCCGTGCCCCTCCTCGAGAACAGGGACACTGCAGCAAGTCTCCCATTAGCCATGGGGGCAGCTCCCAGCCCCATAAACACAAAACCAAAACCAGATGTCACCGATCTGCAGCTGGGATTTGAAGATATCTTGTGGCTCTCAGGCACAAAATAAAACTCTAATGAATTTTTTTAAAGATGAGAACTTAAATATCACAGAATGCTCACACAGAATACTGTAAGTTGTTTCTACCTCATGCAACGCCAAAACCAATCGAAGCATCTTAAAAATGGATATTGCACCAATTTTTTTCCTCACTCTCCCTCATTATCTCTGAATATATGAAAATTGAAAGTTATACAGTACTAAAAGTTTGACTTCCAAGATATCTATCCAAAATAAGATACTTAAAACTTATACTATTGAACCAGGTTGAAGATATTTTTCTGTCGAATGAAATTCTCTTTGGCTTCAACTAATCTTCTCCTTCTTAAAAAGTGTTACACAAACATTTTGAAAGCAGAGGCTCTACAATAAAGATGGTGCTAAGCTGAGAATCTCCACACATGTGAACTAAATATGTAGCTGACAGTCTCAAAAATATTTTTAAAGAACACTTCACCCTTAGAGATAATTTAGCCTTGTGGACGTCAGTGGAAGTTTTCCATTGTCTCATATAGAATTTAGTCAAAAAGTTTGACACAAAACAGGGTCAGTGTCTCAAAAAGACATTTAAATAAGATTACTGGGGAAGCATTGCTTGCTCAGAAATTATAAATTCTAGAAAATATACAACAATTAAAATCCCAACTATTAATGCTGAAGCATTAATAAAAAAATCCTAAAATATAGTATTTCTTTCCTCAAGGAAAACAACCATAAACCTGCTTTGGCAAACTTTAGTTATGTACAAAAATGAGAGGTTTTTTTAAGCTTTAGATTGTTCCAGCTTTCTTTTAGTTTAGACTTGGACTGGTTAATGTAATTTCTAAATATTTTAGAAAGATTAAAAAAATTCTCAAGCAGTTAAAGCTTGTGTGATGAAATTTATAACTTAATGTTTCATAATAAAATACTTGCTAGAGTTAATTCATTTTCTGTATTCTATAAGAATCCTTGACAGCTGCAAAATTATAAAAAGGATTATTAAAAGTGCTGAAGTAGTTTTCTCTTACTTTAAGTCGGACAGTCCTATAATGCTTTTTTCTCATTTGTGTGCAGCTAAGGAAAGAAGATGCAGTCCTCTGAATATAATTACAAGGCATATTTCATTAGCTCATCCTTCTGAAATCTTCTATATGTTCCACCTACAACTGCAGACAACTTAATATTGAAGTAATTTAGAATAATGCATTTGATGTCTTTGTTTACCAAGAAAATTTTCAAAGCAGTGTTATTTACTTAAATTTCAATCCCATTTGCTATTTTTTTCTAAGTGAAGTCTTTCAACAGAAACCTCATCCATGGTTCTTGTTACTGATGCCCTCCTCCTCCAACTAATTTAATACAGGAAAATGTGTTACAGTCTTCCTTGTTCCTAAAGCAACTCGTAATTCTTATTTAGTGAGGTTTACAATGAACAATATACCAACAAAACACATTCCTATTTTAATTATATTAACTAGTGACTTTGATGTTTATGTTCTTTTTCATTAAGAATTTTAAAATTTAATCCTTATCCATGAAGAATTTTAGATTCAAGACTTAAGTGGACTAATTCTTACAGCAAAACTTGCAGATATATAAATAAAAAAGTCTTTGAATTTTTTTTGTGTATGTTCTGTAGTTAATAATTAAAAATATCTCTCCAGAAGCAAGATGAAGCATAAGTCACATACATATGCCACAGAGAGTGGATTAGAAGTGGAAACTTCAGGTGAATTGATACTGTCAGTCCTGAAAAAAATCCCAGACCTCAAAAAGTGCCCTCTGTACAATAATTGGATATATAGAAAATTAAATAAAAGTCTTGAAAATAACCTGTAGATATAATTACCTTACAGAAGAAGGTTTCTGTTTTCAACCTAACTTACAGAATACAGAAGATAAATGAGTAAAGGTAACATTAAACTGATAAAAGCACAATTGATAAAAGAGAGATGATCTCTCTTAAATTACAACTTACAATAAATTCAGGCAAGACAAATGAGGTTTTGAATTGATGCATCACAGAAGTCAGGGATGTCAAAACTGTATTTTCTATGAGTTCATTATGAAATGTAACTAGCACTGAAATTAATCTTCGTGGTCTTCAGAAATTATATTACAACAGATAGCTCAGGGATGTAGTGAACTGGTTCATATCTGTCCACAGAAAGCAGAAGTGACTTTTTTGGAGTCATTACTCAGCCTTGGAAGAGAAAAGACCCAAGAATTGTATTTACGAGTGAAGATATGTTACCGCAGGGAAGCTCATCTTTTTATTTCCCATCAGCTTCATCCATCTCTCCTGGCTGATGACGAGACTAAAAATGCATCAGCTCACAGATGTCCCAGCCTAGAGGCCAGTGTTTCAGTGTGACAGGCTACTGCACACAGGTCACAGCAGCTTGACATGCAGCTTCATGAGGACAGAGAGGTGAGAGCACCAACTGCTTTGCCACATCATTTTCATGTCTTTGGTTTCTAAGTCAAAACAGGGAAAACCCCACAGCTCACTTCTGTCCTTCAGGTTCAGTCAATCACTTCCATCTGCCAAGTTCTGAGCTCTGCTCATCCTCCCACCCCTGTGATCAGATACACACTGGAGGATCAGGAATGACACTCCCTTAACATCTTTGAAGGTGTTCTCCTTCCCCCAGGCTGGGTACACTGAGCCTGGGAAGAGATCAGCACCAGATACCTCCACTTAAACATCCCTAAGCCACTTGCACAGGCTTTGGGCTGCCAGAGCAAACAAGTACAGCCCAAAAGTTTATGACCAAAAGCTCCTGAATCTCTGCATTTAGCCGTGCTGCACAAAAAGCCTTTGATCTTAAAAATATTTGAGTGCCATGGACACCTTCCCTCTCACTGGAGTAGAGAATCCCAGTAATTAAGAACCCAAGATCTTGCCAGAGTTACTCAGTTATAGGCATGTGTCACATCAGACAAATTCTGAAAGGTCCTGATGTGATAAATAGGAATAAACTGAAAATTGTTCTGTTGTCCATGTCCACATGTTTTTAGAGTTGTGAATGTACAATGCCACAGCAAATAGAAGTCCAAACTCAGCATTATATTCACCCAGAGAGAAAAAAAACAAAAACCAAACCAAACCAAACCAAAACAAAAAAACAAACAAACAAAACCAGTTTTAAGCCAGAAAAACTGTACATATGAAGCAGATAGCTACTGTCTGTCAGTATAATCTGCTAGGAATACAGTTCTTAAGCTCCATCTTTTTGGGCATGTAGGAAAAAGAAGTCATTACAGCAGTGAAAAGGGATGATATTCTTCTTTAAGGTCAGAGGGGCAACTCCTATTTGTTGGCAAATGGACTCCTTAAAGCACGGTGTGATCAAAGGGACACTCCAGAACAAAGGCAAGGCACAATTGCCTGGTTTTCTAACATCACACACACTGAAGTGAATGTGAGATTAAAAGAATGCAGTATTAGGCAGTACATGACCTCCAAATTTTGCACATGTACAATACCTGGCTAAGAATATTAAAATATGACTGTTCCTCTTGTGATGTGTGCTACTAGAAGGGTAAAACCTGATTACAAAGACAACCCTGCCCATGCAGAGTCTTATGTGCATTGCACATGATGTATAAAAAATGGAATTCTGCAACAGCTGACAGGACAGGGAAATGAGGACTGGGGGAAAAAAAGAGGAGTCAGGGAAATGTAGACCCCCAGGCACAAAGAAACAATTTATTCAACCTGCCTGCTAGCTCTCGGGTACTTCAAGCTCACTAGAATATGTTCCAGTACTGATAAAAGAAATGTGTCACATGGAGGTGGAGGAAAAATAGAAAAGGGTGTCGAAATTTGTGGTCAGAATTCATAATCCTTATTCAGAAATGCCTAGCAAATGAAAAAAAGAACAAGCAGCAATAAATAGTTTTTACCTGACCTTCAGCTAGGATTTTGTTACTATTGTTGGGATGATTTGAGAGACTGGTAGAGATGCACCTTCATTTAACATTTGCATCCCATCTCCTCTTTTTTGCTTTATGAATACCTTGCATTCACAAGATATTTTTAGGCATTTACTGTCCAAATTTCAATTGTATCTTCAAATATTTACTGGCTTTGCTTGGTATTGTTTCTGTGCCCTGGTTAAACACTTAAAAGATTACTTAAAAAAAAAAAAGGAAACACCAAAACATCTACAGCTTTTGCACAAATTTTCTGTGCAATGCACAATTGCACAAATCCATTACATTCCCATTTTTTGAAACAATAGTCTGGTAGTGAAAGAGGAGCTTTAGGAGCTCTAGGAAGAATTCAGATATGAGGAAAACTTCTATCTGTTTATAGCTTTATGCTTGTCATTTATTAAGACATACTTACAAATCTTTTTGTCTAGCTAGCTTACTTTCATTCCTTAGTTTATCATCCAAATATCTGCCCATAGCTAGTATTTCCTGAAGGTGTTTTCCTGTGTTGTAAGCCAACAAAATTATAGCATAAGGAATTGTTGGCAGTTTGGTGTTTTTTCCCTTTCTAGTGACAAGTAATACCTTGCAACAGATGCTACTCATTTCTTCTGGGCAAGCTTGGTTCTTACTGGGCTTGCAAGGTAATACAGGGGATGGACTGAAGAATAGCATAAAAGTAAATGAGTTTAGAAAAGTAATACTTTAGAAAAACAGAAATGGAGCTGGGGTGTGAAAATTGTGGTGGAGAGAAAAGTGTTTGTGGTTAATGAAGAAAATAATTGGAGAGGGTAAGTTTTACAGCCTGCCTTGGCTGTTCCTATTAGAAGATCAAATCTCCCATATCTACAGGATGACAACTTAAAAGGGATCTTGGAGGCTGACAAAGCCCTCAGTGTTACACCAGAATGCTACTTTCACAAAGAATTTATGGCAGTGAAAAACTGGAGTCCCTCCCTTCCTCTGACAGAGAGCAGGAAGATTAGAAAGACAAAAAGATCCAGCACATACATAAATAACCACACACATAAATAACCCAACATGCACAAAACTAAGTTACAGTGTCCAACACAACACTCCTGCAAACACGCTTGAACACCAGGCGCTGATAACTGTGTTTGAACAAAACTGCTGAATTGTGGCTAAAGCATCTAAAATAGGATTTTCAGAGTCACTCAGTGTAGATTTAATTGGTTTGCCAAAAGCAGCAGGGATTTTTGATGCTGCTTCAACAGAAAACAGAGTTGAATCATGCTTTCCTTTTGAATACACCTCTACTAATGGTTTGTCTTTGACAAACTGCCCAACTTTTCTGCTACATAAAATTAGCCACACAAATACTCATGGCTTTGATACCTGAGTACAACATTGTCATAAATCCCATGTTAGGCAAGGTGTCACACTGAAATCAAGGTAAACTTAAACCACTGCAGCTGTCTGGGTCCTTCTGGTGATAGTAGATTTGTACCTGGGGTGTTACATCAGTGCTTTGGGCAGCACCAAGGAATAGACTGTTAGAATTCAACGTGTTTGGTTTAATCAAAAAAGCCTCAAATGGTTTAAGAATATGCTTAACTGTGAACGTGCCTTTGTGTGGTAAATACCTGAAGCTGTTTTAGCATGAACAGAAGGACTCTGATGGTTTGCATTCATTTGGTAGAATTGCAGATGAAAAATGGATGCAATAGTCCCCTGCTCATGCCCTTACCTCTGTACCTTCCAAGGATGTGGAAGAGGCAGTTAACACTCAGAAAGAGCAGAGCCATCATTTAGCTTTAGCATGGTGATGGCTTTCTTCTATGCTGTTTGGTTTGCACTTGTAATTGTGGATTCCAAACTACGTTGGTAATCTGGAATTTGGGACAGGAATTCTCCCCATGACTTCCACTACAACATTGAACTGACTCTACAAACACAGAATGCCTGAAGTTAAAGCACATCAGAGAAGATTTCTTCAACAATGAAGGACATTTTCCTGCAGAAAATTCGCTTTTCTGTTTTTGGATCATGTTTGGTTGTATTCTTAGAGGATAAACGTCTCTCACATGTACTAAATTTTGACAGGCTAAAGTCATGTCAATAGATTTGACTTCTCACCTTACTGTACCTGCTAACATATGATCAGAAAATACTTTTGCTTTAAAGTGTTATACCTTCAGGAAAAGAAATGTCTTGAAGTACTAATCCTAAATTTAACAATAATTTTCTTCAAGCAGGTATTGTGTAATATGTTACATCAATCTTTTTTATTCTTCCAGAAAATTAATAGAGCTAATTGTAGATTTGATGACCTGGGTGCTTTGCCTTTTCTTTTGCAACATATATGAGACTAATCTATCAAAAAAATTAAGGTAAAAATTCAAAGATGAAGAGGAAAGCACCTGCCAAAATGCCTCACTAATTAGAAATAATTTTGAAAGGCAGTTATTAAATACAATTTTTTCAGCGTTTCATGTCAATGAAATAGACTTGAACATTTTCAATCCTTTCTCAACATTTTTCCTAATCACAACTTCCTACGTTATCACAACTTGGGAATCCCAGTGCATTATTTTTGGAAGTGCAGACATCTTCATGAAAAGTGACTATTCAATTTTATATCACCACTGCTATGCCCGATCATTGTTCCCACTAGTGAAGGTAAAATTCTGTCAGTGTGATGATACATGGCCTACAGTCAGAACAGTGCAATTAACCTTTTTTAAGCTTATCCTCGTTTAAGTGAGATAATGGAATTTGATTTTTCTTTTCAGAGACTTTTGAGTTTTAAAAAAAATTCTACAGTATGCAGAAGCCAAACTCTTTCTATGTCTCTTATGAAACAATTCTGCTTCTTTTTGTCATTTTCTTATCATTCAAAAGAAATATAACTGATTATAACTATTCCACAAAAAATACAGCTCTAAATAAGAAGATCTCCTTAATAAAAAAAAAAAAAACAAACTAGAGTTCCGATTTTGTGTTCGATTTTGTTTTCTGGTTTCCTGACGATGACTTTAAAATGCATTCTCTTGAAGTTTTTAAGCATTCCTCTGAAAGCTTTCTCTCTAAAAGAGAGCTGAAAATGCTTCTCTAAAATAAGAACTAAATAAGGATTTAAAATTCTGACATTGTTAGAATGGGCTAGGAAGTAGTGGGAATTTCAGCTTGAAACAGAAGTGGAAGAGGTGGAAGTGTTGATTAACAAGCACACATCTTTTCCTGGACATGAAAAGGGAGAATGAGTCCACTTGTGACAACTCCTGCTTAAAAAGGCTAAGTGACTTTTCAAAGTCACACAGGGATGACTTTGCCTTCTGATTTCCATTCCCTTGCTCCATTAGATCTCCACAGTGCTCCGCACTCATCCTGACAGAAGGATGTGCATGAGCTCATTGTGACTGACAGTTTGCTGTACTGTCACCACTACACAAGGAATATTAAAAGAAAAAAGGAACTGCAGCCTTTAAAGCAAGTGGCAGAAAACCTTAAAATACTACTTCCCAACATTATAAATACATCACAATTGTCAGTCAAAGGCAGAGTTTTATCCCTTGGAAACAGGTGGTTGCACATTTAGCTTTCTATTTTCTGTCCTAGTGGGAGGAGAAAATAAATAATGTCTCTCAGCATAACAGATCTCCTCAAAAATATTTGCCCAGGTGAAAAGGTGCATAATTTTTGGTTTTAAACTTTGGGTAATCCCACCAGGATGAATTTCATAGAAGAAAATGTCATCTAGTAATTTGTCCAAATGAATACTCAAATTGGCCTATATTGGTCAGAGCATTTCCTTTATGCCTGACTCAGATTCAACAGGAAACCTTCCTGTGCTGTGTTGTAGGAGAGATTTTATTAGTGGAGCATTATCCTATTCCTGGCAGAAAAGAGCCAGGATATTACAGAATAGCTGTAGAGGTGGCATGGTGAGTATGAGAGGTCCTCCTGATCCAGGCAGCCAGCAATGAGGCTGATTCCCTGCAGCCTCTGAAGTTTTTACAGTCAAGGAAAATATCCAGGGAAATAGAACAGCCAGCTCAGAGGCAGAAACAGGGAATCTTCCCCCAAGAACTGAGCAGGATATTGGAGTAATACCTTTAGCCTCTGGTTAAAGATCCAGCACTGCTCACTTGAGCATCACTCCAGACTCCTCTTGGCACAGCAATCCTGGGTGACCAAGCTATAAATGAGCATTTCCCTAAGGCCAGGCTGGGCCCTGAGCTCTCTTTGCTCCTTTCTAAAGCGAGATCACTCGATAAGGCAAGGAGTACCTGGAGGAGCTACAGAGCACATAAGGGGTCTAACAGTGGGAATAAAATGGGAGAGCATTAAATGGATCCTTAAGAAATTAACACAATGAATTTACTGCTGAAAGGGAACCACCATTTGTGGATTTTTCTTTTCCAGGACTAATGTGAATGGACATTTATTAATTCTTTCTTACCAAAGAACTGACAGTGTTAAATGTGGAAAAGAGCACTAGCACTTGCAGTGCCAGAGGAGAAATATGAACTAATTTCATATAACTTTATGTATAGCAAAAATTAAGATACATAGTTGAAATGATTTTTCTTTGTCTTACAAAATGATAGATTTTGTTTTTCAGGATCTGAAATTTATCTTATATACTTGTCTCTTAGTTGCATCCCTCCTTTCCTTTGCATTCTGGAACTGAACAATTAAAACCTGCTGATAGTCCACCTGAATAATGCGTGTATAGAAAAATAGAAAATGCATTATTTGATTTTTCTATGCTCAAATAAGCAGAAGTAAAAGCATGCTTTACATGCTCATTGTATGGTTTGAGAGATGAGGCAGAGTTGAGAAAACATCCTGTTTTGCAGCTTCCTACACAATTTAATTAATCCTTCACACCACTATGAGTAAAATAATGCACAATCCAATAGGATTTTGCTGATAATTCATCATCAATTATTGTACCTCTTTGTAGTGTTAAATAATACCAACCTCATTCAATGTGTGAAATGAGTCCCATTGATTCCTTTGTCTTTGTAATTGAAAGGGACAGTCCCATCAGTTTCATTAGAGGTTATTTGTCCTCTAACACATCAAACAAGATTTAGAGCTTAAATATTGGGAGGGGAAAAAATCCATTCCAAAACACAAATAAACCCAAAGGTAAAATTTATAAGGTCAGTGAAATACTAATATTAAGTTCAGCTGCCCAAGCATCCCAGAGACAGATAACATATTAGCAGCTGGTACAAGATTTCCCTGTGAAAATTGCAATAAAAGAAATGACTGTAACTTAAAATCAATGCTAATATAGAGAAGCATGACAATACACATTGCAGGCCAGTGTACGTTTCTGAAAAATGGACTTTCATAACTGCAGTACCAGTAGCTTTGCCAGTCACACTCATGTCATGCTCTGATTTAGGACCCAGAGAATGCTGGGACAGCAGAAGCATCACTATTCAATTGTATTATTTTTGGCTTAGAGAGAGAATGTGCTTTTTAAGGAAGCAATCCAAGCCATAGATAAAAATCAGTCCTCCTTAAATAAGTACTGGAATTGCCAAAGGAGCTTAGAAATATGAGGCAACACATTTACTGGTCAGGGCAGTTAACTGTTTTTATGCTGGAAAGACATGAAAGTAATGTAACAACATCAGGACCCATGCAGATACTCAAGAGGTGTACTAGATTATAAATATATAAGCAATTATTTATTTCATATTCAGAGGCTTGGCCCATTTTTATCCACTGTTTCTAGAACATTTTAGTTGTGTTCTTTAACAGCATGATGCACTATCTTGACCAGAAATGGCACAGCAGAAAAGAAAAATAGCACTTAGGCTGTCTTGGAGAAACCAATCACCAGTGTGTTCATTGAGTTCAATATGATTATTCATGCATGAAAGAGCTACTTGTGAAAAGCTGGTATGGATTAGAATTGATTCCTCACATTAGGTTTCCAGAATGAACCTTTGTCTTTAAGGTGTTTTTCCTGCTGCCCAAGCCCAGTTTTCTTCCTCCAGTTTTTGGAGAGAAAAGAAAGCGAGGCAGAGCTGCATCTGTAACATCATGTTACCTTGGGATGTCAACCTCTCCTGCAGCCCAAACCCCCAGATTACCTTCACCCTTCATATGTTGGTTCATTTGTGCCTCTCCTGGCAAGAAAATACATTTACAGGGTAAGGACCAGCTCCACCTGAGTTTGCTTTTAGGAGGAGGATGAGATGAAATGCTTCAAGCCCAGTTATCTCAAGCAGTGCAGATATATTGCCTTCAGCTTGAGAAAGATGAGAAAAGAATGTTAAAAACTATTTAGCAATTAGTATGTCACAACCAAAAAGATGAACTTCTACAAATTAATCTGGTTAATGAAATGTACAAGTAAAAGAGAACAGCTTAATATTTTATAAGACATTTGTCCTGTTTGCCATCTGAAAGTATGTTTTAGTTACTGCACCAAGAATGCATCACCTTAGCAAGGTCTTTGTAATTAACTAGAACTCTTTTTCTCATGCAGTGTGCTTTCTGTTAAATTTCTTTCTTGGAAGACCAATGTGCAGTTAACATTTGTATGACCTAAGGCTTGGCTTGAAATCTTTGTATCTGAATACCATTTTCATCTTACCTGTGTTTTATTTTATCCATAAACATGTCAAGCATATATTTCTGAAAGTATTGATTCTCTTTTCCTTAAAGGAGAATCATCCTTAAAGGATGGATTTGATTTTTTTTTTACACAAAATGGCAGTGAGGAAGTTTGCTGGACTATTTAATGCATACAATGAATATCTGAGAGTTAATTTCTTCTTTCTGAAGCTACAACTCAGCTTCATTCAACGACTCGAGCCAACTTAACAATAGCTAATGAGCTTTGGCAAACAAAATAATGACACAAATACATGTTTACTTCTATAGCTTTATCTGAAATAATGAGGTTATTCTCTGTCTCATATTCTAGGTTCTCTCACCAACATTTTAATAGAATATAAACAGCACATCTTTAAAAATAAAGGACCAACAGGAAGGAAATAGCACAGACAAATTTTTTTCCAGCCCTTGAATTCTGGAGGAAAAAAGGGGAAGCAACTCTTTCTCCTACATAGACATCTACACAACAGTGTTTCAGATTTTCCCACCTTTTGTGCAATACCAAATCCAGAGCTTTATGGGATGGTCAAGAATGTTCTCAGGCCATTTGAAATTCTATTTGAAATTTTATTTGAAATTTTTCTTGAGGAAGAATTTCAAATAGAGATTTTGGTATGAAATCTGAGTGATCCCTGGCACCCCACGACCGATTTTGCCCCTGCTCTGTAATGTCTCCAGCATGACCCTGATGCAGAGTCATCAGCTCTGGCCAGGGAGCCAGAAAGGAAATCTGGCTGCCCCTCTGGCCAGGGAGCAGAAAGGAAATCTCAGGTAAAGGTCTTCAGGCTTTTACACAAAGCAACTGCTGTAATTTCCATCTGGGAGTTTGAAACAGAAAGTTGACTCCAAAATTCAGCACGTAATCTATAAATCAAACCAGAGACCCAGCAGTAACATGAAAAGAAAAAGAAAGACAAGAAAAGATGGTGATTTAGGGCATTTCAAAAAAAGGAGCTAATAAATAACAGCACAACAGAGGATAAGAACAAAGAAAACAAGGTGAGGAGTGAGGTGACTAAAGGGAGTGCTGCATGGAAAGTACAGAAAATTAAGGAATTTTACCTCTGTCTAGTGTTTGATAGCACAGAAATGTTTACAGTATTTCTATCACACTTTGACCTTTGTGACTTCCTAAGCTTTTAATATTTTTCTAAATACTGATTTCTAATTTTCTATTTGGTGATCATACTATGCTCAAGGCTTTTTCTTCGGATTCGTGTTACAATACTCTGGCACTAGTTTGAATCATTATTTCAATATTTATTTAATTATTTTATGCATTCAAGAATCAGTCTTAAAAAAGGTCCACAGAAAATGTAAGGGGCAAAACTGTCTTTATGTTTGGGATGTCCTCTAATTTCAAAATAAGCACATTCTGTTGTCTTGAGTGTCACAGAATGGTCTGTATATTTGTTAGATTAAAAATAGATGTTTTTGTTTCTCTGCTCAATTTCCTACCTTCAAAAAATATTGAGTCTATGCAAGAATTTCCCACACATTGAATGAAATTATGGGTTTACAATATACTACAACTATTTCATTAATTCCTTTTTCTTTTTGACAACCAAGCTGGACAAGGTGGAATCATGCAAACTGTTGTGTGTAAAAGCATTTTTCGTGGGCACTAGAACTAGATAGCTTGCTATTAATTCATATCTTACATTATTGTGTAATATTTTCCCTGTGTTCCTTGAGAACAGAAGCAAATGAAAAGCGATGGGTGTGTTGTACTTGGAATCTGAAGGAGACTTTATATTTATGTTTGCTATTGTTCCTTTTAATGTCCCAGTAGGGTTTCTCTAGGATATGTAGTCAGCATTCTGAATTACATTAAGTCTGCTGGACTAGCTTATGAAATATGAAACCATATAAGCAGAAATAAAGAATCCTTAACTCCTTTCTGTCCATTTCTTTCTATTCAAAAAGAGTACACTGATGTCATCTCAGCATCTAGATATTTTATTTTTGTATGTATTCAGTATGTTTTACTGTATTGCAAGGACAATTTATATAACACAAAAGAGGATGTACAAAAAAAATATTCAGCTGTATCCATCCCAAATCTGTAAGAAAATCCAGAATATGGAATTTGAAGCACTCCCTCAGCTAAAGAACGATCCTCCCTCTTTGTAAAGATAATAAGTCATTCCTCATTTTCATCTCTTTTTTCTTTGAAAAGGGAGTATGCATTTCAAATTCAGTAGGAATGCAAAGGTCAGTATCACTGTGCTCAAGCATTTGCTCTGATATAAGAAAGAAACATAATAATTCTACCAAACTAAAAATAGAAAAGTTCTTGATTGACAAAAATAAAATTTCAGTTTTGGTTACAAAATTTAGTCCTTTTTGTGGCCCTTTAAAAGTTCTTGACTTCCTAAATATTCTTTTAATTTTTCAGCAACTTCTTATGGTCCACTGAATATTGTCCTTCTATATAGAGAGATAGGAATACTGTTTTATTCCATTCTCTTGGTAATGACACCAGGAAGAGATCAGATGGCATGATCTTTTTCACACAAATCAAAACTAGTAAATTTTTTTTTCCAAACTACAGAATTTTGATTTTTTTAAAATTATTATTTCTATGTGATTCTACTTAAACCTAAGTGAATCAAATTGAGAAGTATGATTTTCACTTCTCATCAAAGGACATAGTGATTTCAAGCCAGTCACAGACTTCATCATGATATACTGACGTATTTATTAACCAGGAACCCCATGGACCTCCACTAATATACAAAAGCTAATTGTCTGCTTGACATTTCTACAAATATGCTCTTTCCAGCTTTGCAGAAAAGGGCCTAAGGGTCCTGGTAGACAAGTTGAACATGAGGCAGCAAGGTGCCTTTGCTGAAAAGAAGGCCAATGACATCCTGGGTGCATTAGGAGGGGTGCTGGCAGCAGACAGAGCAAAGTGATCCTGTCCCTTTCCCAGAGGTAAGAAACCACTGTGGCAAGGCCACACTTGGAGTGCTGGGTCCTGTTCTGGGCTCCCCAGCATGAGACAGAGATGGACAAACTGGAGAGAGACCAGCCTGACTAATAGCTAGTCTAAGGGAACAGCCATTCTTCATTTCTTACAAGCAGAATATGTAAAAAAGTGTTACTGAACTCCAGCATTTCCATGGCCTTCAGAACTTCAGATTCCTCGGGCTCTTTAAACTGCTAAGCACTATCTCAAATACAGTGCATGTTCTTTGTACTAAATACCTCATACAATCCCAAGGTTTATCTTCTTTAAATTAAGCTAGCCCTCAGAAGCTTAACGTTTAAATCAGGATTACTTCTCCACCAAACCAACACAGGCTGCACTTGAATATTCCAAATCAATGCATGACTAACAGGATTTTTCCTGCCACAGACTGACTAAATTCAAATATAATCTTAGCTTCTGCTTCCTTTCTACTGATTACAGTCAAGGATGCAGCAACCTTTACTGCTTGGGTGAACTTTTTCTGATATCTTAATGCAATTTACAGTACACCCTGGGATAATCCTTGTTCAATATTGCTGAAGTGGCTCTTTCACTGACCAGTGGTTTGAGAAAAGCTCAAGACATTATTAGTGAGCAATCATTTATTAAAACAGTTTACTTTTAAAATCATTTTAGTACATATAGCTGAGCAAATGGCTTTAAATATATTATTCTGTGAATGTTATTTTTTAAAAGTGTATTCAAATAATTCATTTTATCCAAACTATCAATTTAGTTTGATCCCAGTACTTTATTCAAAGGAAGTTCAGTCAAATATGTATGTACATTTTTTGTACATGGAAGAATTGTATTTAGATACATTAATAATAATGTATTTAATAATTTTAATAATATAATAAATATGCTAATGACTTCAAAGTTAATATCTATTTCTGATATATACTGGTATCAGTGGAATTGACAGACAGCCCTGGGGTCCCCAAGGGCATGAACCTGTTTGAGTGAATACAGAGGAGGCCACCAGGGTGAACACAGGGCTGGAGCACCTTTCCTATGAGGAAAGGCTGAGAGAGTTGAGATTGTTCAGCCTGGAAAAGAGAAGGTTTTGGGGTGACCAAACTCTGGCCTTCCAGTATGTGAGAGGAGCTACTAGAAAGATGGAGAGAGGCTATTTACAATGGCCTGGAGTGAGAGGACGAGGGGGAATGGCAACAAACTGAAAGCAAGTAGGGTTAGATTAAGTATTAGGAAGAAATTCTTCCCTGTGAGGGTGGTGAGGCCCTGGCACAGGTTGCCCAGCGAAGCTGTGGATGCCCCATCCCTGTTCAAGGCCACGTTGGATGTGGGTTTGAACAACCTGGTCTAGAGGAAGTGTTCCTGCTTATGGCAGGGGGACTCAAATGAGACCATCTGTAAGGTCCCTTCCAACCTAAACCACTCTGTGATTCTGTGAAACATCCTCCAGCTTTGCCATCAGATGGAAAACTTCTTAATGTGAATGACCAACCCTGCAGCACACTCCCAATCTTACACATCATTCCCCCTTTCTGGTGGTTCTTCCTCTTCCCTGCCCAGTAGGTGAGCAAAGGCAGTTTCTCTGAAAGTGCAATGGTCAACCCACAGATTTTAGCCACAATTAAAGTGCCTTTCATCCATGTTGAAGTTTATTTGCAGGATACCTCAGGTTTTACATTTTGACAGTTAAGGGAACCACCGTTACGTAAGAGTGGGTCAAACCAAACACACTCAGCTATTCCACCCTTCTCAGAACAGGCAGCAAACACAGGTAACAACTCGTGCTTTTAACAGCTAATGTTGTTAATCATGATGTTAATGTTGTTATTGTTCCCTTTTCTGCGATAAAAATTAAAAAATGTTACTCGTAGATCTTATTATATTTCTATATGATATTATATACATAATTCTGACCCATTTACATTGAGATGAATTCATTTGGGAGGCTGAATAATGACAACTTTCTCCTAGTCCCCGCACTAGTCAGCTAAAGAATTGTTGATGAAAGAGCCTGCTTAGTCCCTTTTGTCTCTTTTCTGTACTCCACATGCTTTGGCCAAGTAAAACAATCTTCTTCATTGTCTCAGAGACTATTTTGCATGTGTACTCACAGCTTTGCTTTCTGTGTTTGGGGACAATGCCTATTTATGAGAATTCTCTGGCAGCCTCTCTCCACCCTGGGCTCCACTGTGTACCCAGGCATGGGAAGCTACATCTCCATCACTGCTGTGTAAGAGCAGATGGAAGGCATTCTTGGGACCATTTCTTTTACTTTCCTTTAAAATTCTTAGAATCTGACTTTCCTGACTTTCAACGCTCCCCTCACTAAAGTATCTAAGCACCATATCACTTTTGCAACCTACTTATGACACACCAGTGAGAAGGGAAGTATTTTTATTCTCCTTGAACTTACCTGGACTTCAGGTATGGAAAGTCTAATGGAAAAAATCCCACAGCTTTACAGGGAATTTCCCTACCCTTAGCCAATCCTACAAGCATTTCAATGCATTAAGATAGGAAAAGAAATAAAATTGTTCATTGTATCTATTATTCTCTTCAAGAAAAATTCATGAGAACACCAGAGAGATAACACCAATATGTTGTTGGATGAGGGACATTAGCTGCTAACAAACTGTGTGTTTCCACAGCATTAGGGTCAAGATGTAGAACTTTCAAGTAGAAAACTCAAAGCTGAACTAAAGTTATTGTATTCTGAAATGCTGCGACTCGCTAATTGTATAAGCACACAAAAAATATTTGTTTTCTGGGCAAAAAAATAATTCCACATTTTAGTTATGTAAGTAACTGTTTGAATGACATTTGGGAGCAGAAACTGCACAGTAAAACACTCAGGAGATTATTTTCTGCATTTTCCAAAGTAGCTTAGCATAAAGTCACGCTCCAACTTTTTATTTTCTGTTTTACAAGTGGGAGTTTCTTTCCCTTTCTCTTGCAATGCAGCTGGGAAGGTCAGGAGCTCCCAGGTGGCCATCTTCTGAAGGCAACTTTCATTCTTGTTCCTCTGAGCTTTTTTTATATCAGTGCACACCAATGTCAAACGTAATTACTGAAAATAAAAAATTTCCTAATCGATGAGAAAGTCTAAACTGAAATAAATGGGTGGAACTAAGCCATTAACCAAGCATTGCTCAGCATAGGAAGTGTTCTGCAATATATGTTGCAAGAGGGATTAACTTGAGATATTAGCAATGAGCAAACCCAAGATCATATCTGCCAAATTATAAATTAATTTGTTCCAAAGCAGAAAAATTAGATGGAACAGATATTTCCATTACAATGAAATCTCAAGGTAGTTGTAAGAGGCTCCTTTTGCTATTATGGACGTTTCTTTGCACCAATTTCTAATTTTAAAGCAGATCAACCTAAGGTTATCTCCAAAGAGAGCAGAGCTCTTCTCACAGAACATTTTACATCCATGGAATTAAAAAAACCTGAAGCTTCTATTTATTTTAGTTCTTACTCATTACTAAAATGGAGAGAGTGAAATGGATTTTGGCAAATAATGGCACAGTCAGTCTACGGGTGGAAACAAGTACAAAGGGCTCCCTCAGTAGCTGTGATCAATGAACAAACATATCTGCACTGCAGCAACCTGATTGGAAATACAGAATAAATCCATAAACCCCCACTCTAATTAGAGACTTCACCCAGATGGTAGGCTTTGTACCACCTGAAAAACATTGTAGTTCTGATAATCAGGACAGAAAGTCAGAATACAAAGAATTAAACAAAGATAATCTGTAATACTCAGTTTAGCCTGCAGTGAAGTATAAAGCAAGAACTGCTGGGCTGTGGATGTCCACCGAATTGTTTTCACAGAAAGTATCATGAAAAGCATTTTAGGCAGGAAAAACTGGTATTAAAGTAAGCTCAAAGTAGTCCAGTCCTTTTTTCAATCACCAAACCTCAAGGTGAGTTACATAATTTGGGGAAAAACAGTTGCAGTTTTTCACTTCATGTTTTTCATTTCCTTGTAGCAGGTATTTTCTGCAATGTTCATAACTGCCATATCTGCATCTGCAAGAATCATAAGCTTACAACTGATTGAGTACTATTCCTTTCCATAAAAACTCAACTTGCTACTGAAATTAAGGGGAAAATTTATTGTGATGGACTTCCCACTTACGTAAAAGCAAACTTTTAAGAAATGTACTGTAATACACTCTCACACTTTATTTTCATCTGCTGGTTAGATTGCTGTGGAAAATATGTTGAAAAGTATCCCATATGTTATATTAAGGACTGATGGCATTTTCACTACTGGCAGAAGTGATGATAAACATGTACCAGCAACAGAGGGGGATTGGACTGACCAGAGGCTATGAGGCTTTGCTTGAACTGTTTTATAAAATCAGAGCATGTGGTCAACTGCAGAGACAAAAAGGAGAATTACTCCTACACTGATTAAGGTCAAGGAGACCATGCCACTGAAAAATACAGGTATCATCATGCAGTATTAGGTTTTACTGAATTTTTTGTTTCTTTCAGAGAAGTGAAGAAAGAAAGAAAGGCCCTTGGGGAAGAGCCGAGGGATCTTCTCAGAGCCTGCCACACAGGACATGACAAACAGGACAAACTTTGTCCTGTTACAGGACAAAGCCACCTCTTAATATTGCTACCTCAAAGCCAGGGGTGAGGACAGTTTGGCACAGGTATTGCTAAATAACCAATCAGTTATGTTTCCAGGTTGCTGTCTAAAGTTTTACAAGGATTTTCCCAACTACTGAAAGACAAAGCCTATAAAACACAACCAGTGTCTGCACACAGCCTCTGCTGTGGCAGAAAACAAACCACTTGTGGAGGTTTTTGGTGCAGTGTGAGGGGGTGTTAGCCATGGCATCTGTTCAGCTGGGGCCCTGGGCTGGACTGTGGCTGTGCAAATCTGGGATAATCAATTAGGCAGGGTGTCAGCGTGCCAGCACAGATGTCCTCAGTCAATTGCAGATAATCATCGCCTTCTTTGAAATTTCCAGAGGAGATTGCATTACTCTCGGGACACCCTTGACCTCCCATCAGGAAAGGTTTCCCAGATAAGAAAAATAAAAGGATCATATCTTTTTCCTAGTGCAGCAATATATATTGCAGGCTATTCATAACCTTGAAAGGGTTAGAGTGATGCACTGAGAGCTGCATGCATACTGCAGGACACAGGAGCAGAGCTCTGCTCTCCCTCCCCTCCCCAGAATGAAATAAATACTGCAGCACGTTATGAAATACATCCATGATATTCCTCCATGAACTACCTATCGTGACAGCCTGTCAATGAGGAATAGACAGTGCCATCCGTGATCTCAGCAGACATTCTTTACCCAGGAAGGCCAGCAGCTTTCTGGGTGTGTAGTTTTTGCAAGGTCACACAAAGGGAGAGGGTTTTTAATTTCAGTCCATGCTTATTCAAGATGGCACCTGGAATATAAGGAGCTGTTTGTGGAAAAAAATGAGATGAAACTTCATCTCACAGGGACTAAAAGAAGCAATCTATCAGTGTTTCAGATTTTACTAGTACTGACTTCAAAAACTTCCTGAGTAGGAATAAAACAAACCTAATAAAGTCCTTCCACATCATCTGGTTTCAAATATGCTGTTAGAAATTTTTTAGAGCTGATCAAGCTATCAGTGGTATGAGCTTGGAAACAAAGCTTGGTTTCATTAGAAGCAGAGGACAACTTTTGAATCTGGAAGAACATCTTAGTGAGAATTTCTCATCTTAGTAAGAAAACACAAAGGAAGCTTATTTTGCTTAATCCATCACTGTACAAAAGACAATGTTTGCAGAAACAAAGGCTAAAAATGTCTACAATACCCAGGAAAGGGAGCTGGATTCAGAGGGCTGTTTTGAACTCTGGTGACCGTATTCTGATTCTTAGTAAAATTACATTATATATTGATTTTTTTTTTAAATATAAGTTACGGGATGAGCAATAGCAGCAAGAACTTGTCCACATGGTAAAGAACATGCAATCAGAAGAGTTCTTTATTCAGCTGAGGTGCATCTGGAAGACCTAAGGGTAGAAGAACACTTTATTTTGCTCTGTTTCAAAACCCAGGCAGCTGCTGAGTCGACCAGGAGGCTGCAAAAGCAGATATTGGTTGCTTGAGACAACCCTAATTTCTCTGATCCACACTACTTCAGGAGAAAGCAAAGGAAAAGTAACACTTCCATAGAAAAAGAAAAAAAACCCAAAAAACAAACAAACACAAAACATCAAGGTTCCAAGGCGACAATGATAAATACAGAGAACTAGGTATGCTGGGGTTAGTCATGTCTACACTGTAGTCAGGGCTGTGTAGCTGAGAGATAAACCTGCCAGGCTTTATCTGGCTTGGGTTTCAGTAGTCAAACTGTTGTGACAGCACAGAGCTCATCAATTCATACACAAATAACGGCTGTGACTGTATTTTAAATATCTATGGGCTTACTTGGGCATGCACTGCATCTCTGAGTTTACTCACTCTCCATCTATTTTATCACATGGTTGACCTAAAGCAGTGAGTTCCTATACTGAATAGTGTATATTTAATTTTTGTTCTATTAAGCATTACTTGAAGTGAAATAAAACGTAAAAAGCAGAATTCTTTGTCTGCTGTTCCTAAAGCCTTTGGATAGGTAGCATTAACTTCTCCAGCAAATTTTTGTCCATTTCATTCAGACCACTATGAAAAAGAAAGAAGCCAATTTGAGTGGCCTGTGAAGACAATAATGGCTATCCCTCTTTTTAAGTAGTGGTATAAAGGGTCAGACATTCCAACTTACAAGAAAATGTTCATCACAGAGTCAGATTGAAGAGACAACTCTGTAAAAAATGAAATATTTCACATACATTAAAGAAATTATATTCCAGACTTTGAGCATCCTAATGCATTGGTCATTTTTTTATGACCATACTGCCAATTTTGAGACTGAAATATCAATGCATCAATTTCTCTAAAAGCAAGACTATGTAAAAATGTTCACACTAAAAAATTGTGGAGTTTGTCTTGCTTATTCATTGCAAGAGAAAAATAAAAATGCTCACCCCTTAGTTGTGAGCCCTGAGAGTGTGAAGAGACCTGTGAAACTCTGAGTTCTGTGCCAATGCCATTGATCAGATGTCAGTGTCTTGCAGGACTGATTTAATTGTTTTGGGTCAGGTTGGACCACCCTGATTCTATTAAGAGTGTAATTGATTTCATTGTGATGACTTGCAGAGAAAAGTCCTATCTAGTGTGTGTAAGAAATTAAATCTCCTGACACAGGGAGAAAATGGGCTAATCAAACAAAAATTGCACTTCTACCTTTACTATTTGGGGATTTTTTAAATAGTCTGCAGAGATCCCATTCTTTAGCTGTGTGAGATGGTGTTGTTGGGTGTTCTTTCCCTTCAAGAATGCTCCCAAAATTGTCATAATCTACTCCAACGTGAATATTCTCATATGCTCTGCTAATGTGTGACCTTCTAGCACTGCATGCTTTCCTTAGCCATGAAGGCATCCCCAATATGAGAATGCTCATGTTAAGACACCCCAAGTGATAAATGAAATGCAGATTAAGCCTCAATTGTAATTAATTATAGGCACACATATCAACGCCCATGTTCAGCACCATATAAAATTGGATTTTTTTTCTATGAACACCTATCAATGTGTAAGGTTTAGATAACAGCACAAATTCATACTGGAGAATGCTAAATACAATACCAATGAACTTCATCCAAGCCTGTGGACTAATGAAAGGATTTTAATACCTTTGTAGTTAAATGCCTAGTATATGTTGCCCTCTTGTGGAAGCTGAGATAAAGTACAGTTTCCTTTGACTGTAGTTAGGATTTTTCAGTGATATTTTAATGCCTGGAATGCGATGATTTATTGAATTCACGATGTGAGTAGTTTATCATGTTAAACACTGAGTATATTCTGTAAATGGCTGCACTTGACAAGCAAACCTAGGTAATTAAATCTACTAAATCAGGCTTATCCACTGCAAATTGCATGGCCGTAGCATATGTTTCATTTGCTCATTTGAAAAATAAGAAAATAAATATCATGTATAATTTTAGATCCTGGTCTAAGTTGATTTTTTTTCTACCCATTTCAAATGTTTTTTAGATTTTTTTTTAGCTGTTTCTTTTTGAAAAACCCAGACTCACCTCACCTATGAATGCTTGTACCTGTATTACATATGACATAAATAGAATGCCTTGGATGCTTCACATCTCACTATCAAATCACTCACATTCTTGAAAGGCAGGTTAATTAAAATACTTTCAAAGAACAATACATTTATTAATATCTTTTCAATACACATTTAAGCCACAAATATATTCCTTGTCAACTAAGAAGAAAATCATTAAGCCTGATATAAAAATATTATCAAACACTAGAGAACTAGAAAACAAATTTTAGTGAAGCTAAAGAGATGAATCAAGAACTTCAAAGGCTGTTTAACACACTATCAGGATACTTTAACTGTTAAACATTGAATGGTACCTGGATTTTCCATGCTAAATACAAATATTTTGATTCCTTTTGAATGTCTGCTAACAGAAGATAAGTTATATTTGACACGCTTACACAGCATTGTATTTAGAGCAACTTCAGATACTTCTAAGTGGTTGTCTTTGTTGTCTGTTTGGAGTTTGGGGGCATTTTTTGCCATTTCAGTTTGATTTCAGAGAGAAGACAGTTTAGTACAGACTTGATCAAAGATTTCCATCAGTTGTGGACAAAGGTCAGGTGTCCATGTTAATGTTATCAGTGGTCTGTGATAGTGCTGACAGCCAAGTGTCACTGATATGTCTGCAGGATCTGATGGATTTGGTGTGATTGCTTTATTCTTCACCCACTGACGTTTTATTTAGTTTGGAAAAAGGGGCTGAAGGGAGGTTGTGATTAGCTAACACATTTCAGCTCACCCTGTCCCATGACCCTTTGCCTAGTGCTGGCACAAACTAAACATTTTACTTGATTTGCTTGGATGAAATCAATCTGAGAGGCAGAAGGCTTCAAAGTTTAACTGGTTGGTATCCCTGGATTGTCTCACAGAAAAAAAGAAAAAAAAAGAAGGAAAAAAAGAGTAAATTTACAGGATGTTTGAATTCTTTCAATATATGGGAACATTTATGGAAACTGTAAACGACACGAGGCCACAGTGTAATTGATAAATATTTGGATCAATGGAAGGCTTCAAGATTTGTCTTTTGCTAGCAACCCCCTCTTTTCTCCCATGTGAAGTTTTTGGCTGTAGCTTTTGCCTGCTCTAGGAAAACAGTGATTAATGAGCATTCTATAAACTGAAGATGTCGACTGATAAGACCCTAAGCCACTGGCAAACATACTCAAATGAATATTCCATATTTTTTCAAGACCAGTTTTCTAAGAAGAGCCTTGTATTTCTTGGACTTTTACCTCAGAATTTTATCTAAAATGCCCCTTAAGTCTGGTCCTGTGCTTGTACAGTATTAGGATGTGTAGGCTTCTGTTTAGAAATAGATATTATTGCCTTCTAACATATATTCACACATGCTTATTGGATGTAATTACTTGAGTTACCCTTGCTTCACAGAAGTGTTTTAAAGAAAGTAGCTTCTGCAATTTTTAATGCACTATGGCTTATCTATTGCCAAGCTCATAACAAAATATAATCTCAATAATATTAATATAGACACAAAACTATCTCATAAGGCTTATGTCGATATGAAATACACTGATCTGAAAAGCAATTTATGTGTTTTTAGTGTTCGTTTATCAGTGCTGGTCCTTGGATCTGACTTTCCATTCAGACCCACACACATTAAGGCTGGCTCAAGGCAGGCAGAAGGGTTGCCTGGCAGAGAGAGCACTGGGGACAGCACAACCATTGCTTCTGCCAACAGCATCAATTTGCTTTGACTTGATTGAGATGTGAAGCAACACCACAGCTAGATGACCTAGGTAAATTGAGTTTTTAGCAGTTTGAGGTCAATAAGGTCCAGGCTTGAAACCCCAAACCACCTACACGTATCGCAAAGCATTAGGCTCATGTGTGCACAGAGAACAGCAGCACTGACACAGCCCCTGCCCTTCCCACGAGCCCCTGGGACTTTATTCATGAAGGAGCATCCTGTAGCAGAGCTCATCTCTGCACCAAAAAGTTATGGATCATGAAACTTTAGCAGCACTTACCATAACATCCAAACAGAGGACAAATGAAAACAATATATTAGGGTGACTGCTTTTATATTCTTGCTCAAAAGCAGACATAAATACAGCAGCAGTAGCTCTAGTAATAGCCAGGGTGGGAACTGCTCTCATTTCAAACAGCAATACATAGTTTCTCCTGGCTCCTCACCTAGCCAGTTACACCTTCATCTTATCTATCTGGTAAATCATTTTGGAAAAGTACCATTTACCAGAGTCATGAAGGCACTGACAAGGTACTTGATATTTTTGTTGCTTCTGACATATGAATCTGACATATTCATAAAGAGAAGAAAATAATCAGTGCAAAAAAGGTTTTATTCATGAAAAAAAAACTCCAGAAAAATGTGAAAAAAAAAGGTCAAAATTAGAGTCCTTCACATGTAGCATATACACAGCTGCACATACACAGGAAACTAAGTGAAATTTGTAAAATAGTTTTTGGGATCTATGCAATCCAGATACAGGCAAATCCATGTCAGCAGTTTGAGTCTTGACCAGCCTGATAGCTTGTTCAGTCCAAGCTTTCATAATTTTACTGCAATTAGAACTTCACAGTGGAGCTAATCTGTTTTCAGGTTACTTCTGCAGAGGAGAATTAGAGAATTGCAGCTTCAGAAAATCAAGTGTGGGTGTGTTTAGTGTGAAATTCTCCAAGGAAAAAATGTAGGCAATATCCAATATTGCTGTCATTGTGAGTAGAGGATCCAAAGCCTGAGCATCCCTGGCTTCTCTCCTTTGTTTCCTCACAGCAGAAGCACAAGGTGTTGCTCGCAAGACTCTTTTACTAATACATCACTTAGCCCAAGGACTATCAGCAAACTCTGCTGACAGTCCCTTTGAGGAACAAATAAAAGTCATTCTGTGTATTCACAGTACTTTCAGTTGAATAAAACATTTCATGGGTCATGATCAATGTTTCATATCCTGATAAATTTAGATTAGCAGCCATACTCCTTTACAAAGGTGGGTGAAAAAAGCTGCTTGTTCAATAGACCTTTCAAAGGCTGGAGGTCTCAAAAAGCTTCTAAAATTGCTTTTCTTTTTTTCTCTACTCCAGAAATCAATATGCTTTAAAACATTTTACCTTCAGGAGTTATAGCACTTAAAAATAATTAATTAAAGGCAGGATTATTCTTCCAAGATATCTTTTAATCTAGCTTCTCAATATACAATATTATTATATCCGAAAATTTGAACTCAACAATTAAGTTTCAAAACATTTATTCTTCTGTCATGGATAAATTTTTATTTTTGATATCCAGAACTCAGATGAAATATCTTTATTTCACACACTTCAGGGGAGATAGGAAGAAACAAGAGGCCACAAGATTATCCCTACTGCATTATTTTTTTGCTTTCCAGCTACTATAAGATTTATGTCTTCAGTCTTCTGCTGAATTCACTTCAGAGTGAATGTGCATGTATAGCAATCTTACAGCCAAAATCAATGTAAAACTTGCAGATCCTGTTTTATTTGTTAGTCTGTTAACACGAAGCTCATCTTTGCAGTAACATCTTGGCAAAGCAAAATTTAATACATTTTTGTTATATTGAATGTGATTTTAATTATCTTAATAAAAGGCCTTTATGAAGAGGGAGTAACTGCAACATACTAAAGCATTTCATCCTGTTTCTTGTATAAAACTGAACCATGAGAACAATGATTTTCAAGCAAACCTGATCAGGAATACAATAAGGACAAGGAATACCATCAGCATTTGGCCCAAAATCTCCACAAAGTCATTAAAATCAGTAGGTTCTGAATTAACACCTCCAGCAACAGCCAAGGATTAGAATGAACCTAAAGCACAGTATCAAAAAGTAACATCTCTTTAATCATGGGATTTATAGATTCTCTGTCATTTCTCACAGATATCTGCAGTTTCTGTATTTTTTGCTCTTCACTGTTGTTCCATTAACTCTTTCACATCCATGAAACACAGTTGGTGACAGGAGCCATGATCACAGTTTGAGGGAATCATGTCAGATCAATTAAGAATTACATGAACAATATTATGCAGAAGACATCCTGAGCAAAATAGAACAGGATTCACCACTACTTGGCAGCAATTTAGGCACACCTTGGAATGTAAATTTTAAACTGACAAAATCATTTCCATAAAGTATTGTTACTTTAGTCACTCACATCAAGAGAGCATTAGAAGGGATGGGAGAAGCTTGCCCAGGCCAGCCCTCCCTGTCCCTGGAAAGAATGGGGACTGCTGAGTTGTTAGCCTATGCCACAGGCCTGGAAACCAGTCCAGGTGCTATTCAAAGGGAAGGGTCAGGGCCAGGGGTGGTAGCAGGCTCTGCTGGCAGACTGCATCTCTCATTTTCAATTTTCATCCACAGGATAAGGGGACACCCTTATATCTTTGCTGGCCATTAGCATGGCCACCATAAAGCTAAGTATTTTCTCTTTGCTCTTCAGCCAGCACTCTGTCAAAGCTCTACTCCACAGCAGCTCGGAGAGAAAAATTTATTTTTGCCTACATTGCTGAGAAGCCCTGAGTCAGCTCTGCTAGAATGATCCCTCATGATGAAAAATTTATAGCTTTTGCTTTGCCTCACTCCCTGCCTTTTAATATCCTCTCCTTTTCCCCACAGTGTTTTTCCCAATTGGATTTGGCAACCTCCCCAATTCCTGTTTTACACTCTCCATCATCATTTTCAAAATAAATGTATCTAGCCTCGTGCCTCTATTTCAAGACCTCTAGCCTTTGTTTTAAGATTGATGGATTTTAAAGGGTGAGCCAAATCCCTAAATGTTCTAGATCAATATTGTTCTTTAAGAGTCTCTTTAATCACTTAGATGAGGCACCTATTTCTGGCAAACTTGTGGAAGGAGTGAGTTACACAAGACAACGCCATCAGATGTGAAATGCTGTCACCATCTAGAGATGCTGGAATGTTCACAATCATCTAAAAACAGCCAGCTAAGCACAAAAATTGACTATGAAATAAGGAAGCAAATCAAGTAATACCCCTCTTTCCAGCTGCCTGCAAATTACCATTCTCTCCACCCACCACAGGGCTGCAGCCCATTAGGGTTGATGACAATCAGCAGCCTGGATGAGAGAATGGAGCTTCCCATCAATGCCATCTGTACAGCAGTGGAATGGGAAGGGTCAGCCAACCAATCCACTTGCTGGTGCAGTAAATGAGCACTAGGAAAGTCAGGGTAAAACGACCACTGGGTTTACCCCAGAATTTTGTGGGTTTTATTTACAAGGAAATTTTCCATCTCAGAAGAAAGACACCGCTCAAAGAAACATTTTAAATAAATCTGTTTGTTCCAGCATAGTATTTTAGAAACAACTTCATAAAAAACAGATACAAACATTTTCCTTTGCTTTGCCTGAGGATTTCTCTGGATCTCATTTTGATTGCTGTACTTTTCCCTTGCACTGGGTTTATAAAAATCTCTTTGTCTATGATCTCCAGGAGTGTTTCTGCCACTTCAATAAGCAAATGAGAAGAACTGACCTAGATGCTAACACACTTTTATGCACCATTATTATTATTATTCATTTTTATGTATATTAGTTGTTTATGAGTAGCACAAAAGTAACTCCTGTTCACACTCCACCTCCCCTTGCCTTTGGAACAAAGGAATGCTGCATCTGTGCTCAGAGGATGCCAGATTGCTGCCTGTGCCTGCTTAGATTTGGCTGGCAGGCAGCCCACTGGGGTGGCACAGCAGCTGGTAGGAGCTGGGACAACCCTTCAAGTTTCTGCTTTTTCCTAAAACTGCACCAGCCATTGCCAGGATGTAGCCAAAATATCTCAATTATCCAAAGTCACACATTCACAGAAGCATGGAATACCCTGAGTTGGAAGGGACACACAAGAACCCACAAATCCTGATCCAGGAATCCCAGCATATGCCTGAGAGTGTTGTCCAACCCCTTCTTGAAACAAGCCCTCCTTGAAATCTGTGAGGCTTTGTGCTGTGGCCACTCTCTGGGAAGCCTGTCCCAGTGTCCAACCATCCTCTGGGAGAAGAATCTTTTCCTAATATCCAACATAAACTTTCCCTGGCATGGCTTCTTGCTGTTTGCTTGGGTCCCATCACTGCTTAACAGAGAAGAGATCAGTAGAGGTCTCCCCTCAGTAGTTACTGAGTAACATGCAGTTACTAAAAGCCCATGGAATGCTGATTCCAAAGGAATGTGTAGTATTCCAACACTGTCTTTGGTGAAACTTCTGCTTTCTGTGTCTGCCATTAAGAGATTTTCTGTGTTAGCAGAAACATGACAAAGATTGATCAGTTCTTTTCTTTCTTCCTAAAAATTGGACCACGACCTTTAATGAAGAACTAGTTTCAGTTCAGAGACAGAAATTCCAAGTAAGTCATAAAGAGGTGGTTACACCAGGCAGCAGAGCTGCCTATGCACCTTCTGGGCACTGGGAATCAGCTTTTGGGGGATTGTGTGGAGCTGGCTCCCAGCTGGAGCCTCCAAGGGAACTGGAATGTGCAAGGACCCATCCATAAAGACACTGTGAGCAGAGGCAGCTTTACAGAACTTTGTTTTTTTTAATCTGATTTGACCACAGCCTGAGCACTTCAAGAAAACCGTCTTGAAATACATTACACCTTCATCCTCTAATAAGAAAACCTGTTCTCCAGGCAGCAGCAGGCAGGTGAGAACAGCACAGAGATCTCCCAAGCAGGAGAAAAAGAGGCACCCTGTGTTCTGCCTGTCCAAGGCAACACTCTGAGTCAGCATTCACCTGACCTTCACACAGGATAGGTAATGCCTAGCACCAGTGTTAGGGCTGAACATCAAAACAATCTCGTTTCTGATTACTGATCTGTGGACAGCAGGAGAACTTCAGAGAACAAATGATATCGAAAGAAATATCAGCATACTAAGATATTTAATGTCGTGTAAATGGTTTCTTTTATCTTTACTGACTGATCCATGTATCTGCTGAGTCAGTATTTCAGAAAATGCCTTTAAGAACAGGAGAACATCCTTGTTTCTATCAAGAGGAGCATATTTTGGCTTCATGCACATAATACTGATGAAGGCAATAACATTTCCAGGAAAACAAGTCACAAGTTTTTTTTATTATTTGTGTATTTTCATGCTTTTAAAAGAAAGAACACCTCTTTAAATAACAATGTTGTCTGTAAGCTGTGCATTTTGTCAAAATATTTTCTTTTAATTAACATTGCAAAAGTTTCAGACAATTGAAAAAGGTACCCATAACACTGATGTGATAATGATAAAATTTTGGCTGTAGAACAATGGAGATTAAAACTGAGTAAATGCATTGCTGACAAACTGGAGGATCAAATAAAAAACTGTATTTGTTTCATTCTGGAAATAAAATAGATTCATTGAATTTTCTTGCCCACATATGAGAATGCAAAATAGAATCCAATGATGGTCAAGTTATTTTAAAAATACATTTTTACCAACAGCCAAACAATGTAGTTAGAGCTCTGTTTATTTACCATTTACAGCTTTGTAACTGTAATGTGGAATTAGTAATATGTTTCAGTGTTTTGAATCAGCCAAAATCTTGTGAAGCTAAAATTGCAGAATACACTTGAAATATGATGATGAAATATAATAAAATTATTTGCACTTTGAATTTATGTTTTTTTTAAAACTAACATGCTGGGGGAAAATAAGACTCTTTAAATATTTCTGACTAGAGCATGCTAGGAATTGATATGAAATTTTTAGCATTTTTTTCTGGTGCCTTGTCTTTTACCTTCTTAAAGAACAATATATACACCAGAAAGAAAAAAAATTATATCTTATTTTCTTTTTTTTTTTCCTTCTCATTTTCCTTCACATCACACCCTCTTCTGCTGTGTTTATCTGCTCTCCCCCTCATCCCTTTCATGTTCACTCCCATGCTCAATAAGAATGGATACCTCTGCCTTATGATTTTGCTCTTCTCTCCCTACTGGATTATCAGCATAATTTGATGCACTAAAGTGACAATGAGGACAGAGAAAATATGCAAAATAAAGTCAACATGCCTCCTCATCTGCAGTCACTTGAACACAGGTGTTGGATGAGGAGGTAGCAAAAAATCTGAGCCAGACAAGCTTTGCTTGTTGGCATAGCTCCTTTTTTGTTTGCTGCTTCATGATAAATGACTCTGTTGTCCTGAACTGAAGGCAGAATATTTCCCTCCCTTCTTTTATCTTGTACCCATTTAGAGTTACATCATGTTTGCTTCAGGTTTTCTGCAGAATACAGGCTGCATATTTGCTCAAACACGTGTGTTTTCTTTGTGCCAAAGAATGGTAAGGAGTGTGCTCTCACTGAAGGGCCCTTGCCCTCTCCCACAGAGAAAATGTTCCCCTGCTCTGGACAAGAGCATGAAAGTATGTTATTTTAGCATTATTAAAACAGTCATCAAAACATCTTTAAGCCTTTTGTAAGATAGAAATTGAAGTGTAAGGGGTTTTCAGTCTTTTTCCTCTTCTCCATTAGTTGGAATTATGCAATCGTTTTTCCTTTTTACTTTTTTTTGCAAATGTGGACAATTATCAAGACACATGCATGGAAAATTTTGATTCAAAATGGCAAAGCAATAGGGTGTGCATAACGGTAGCCAACAAGGATTAGAGATTACTACATTGAGATTAATGCATTACTGCAAAAGCAGCTCTTTTTGAGATGCAAATTTCCACATGAAATGTAAAAATTGTCTGTGGCAAACTAGAAAAATATCAGAGCCTATGTTGTGCCATTTCAATACATAGTTGAACAAACTTATCCATCAGAGGTTTTACTACTGCATAAGTAATGAATTCATACTTGGCAGTTCCAAATAGGAGTGTGATTTTGACTTAAAAAAACAAATAATACTGTTTATCTGTGTAGAACAGGAATATGACTGGATGCTGAGAAGTTATTGTGAAAGGAATAAAGACAAGACTGGATGCTGAGTGTTACAAAATTCAGACTGAATGGGATATATTTTGACATCTGAACCATAATAAAATCCATTGACTGGTTGCAAGAACACATTCACAAAGACCTGGCTTATAGGATAAGGGCTTTCTGCAGCAACAAAATGCAATTTTCTTAGATAACTTGCAAACACACCAAACATGAGCATCCTGTCCCTGATTTTTATGTAGTAATTTTTTTTTTTTCTTTTGGTCATAAGTTGCTTCATACCAGAAAATAAAAAGGAAAAGGTTGAACATGGAAGGTTTTATAACAAAAAATAAATGTCACATTTGAAGGTGCAAATAGGAGCAAAGACTCTGTTCTACAAACATAAAATGAGCTGTAAATTTCATGAGCCACATCTGACAGAAAACAAAACGAAGATTTTTTTTTTTTACTTCATAGATATACAACATATAAATAGCGAAAGACAGGATTATATCTTGCAGAAAGCAGAAAAAAAAAACCCCAAACCACTTAAAGCCTGTGGATTACAATTCAAAGGTGAACTTCTTCAGAGCTTTTGTGTGCTCTAATGCTGTTGGGGCTGTAGCTGAAGTGTTTTGAGGATAAGCTCTCCATGTACCAAAGGAGAAGGAAGATGGAATGCTTGAGGTATGCTTGGACAAAGAAGGTGTGTGAAACACAAACTTTCCATTCAAAATGTTAAAAAAAAACCACAAAGAGAAGTCAGCAGATATAATTTTCTTGCACATCTTCAAAATAGGACAAAAGAATCAAGTACAGTTATTGACATTTTAAAGGTTCTGAGAATTTTTTTACCTTTTGAAAGGGAAGGACATGAAAATTTTTTTATCTCCCTAATTCTTCAAGTTACCACAAAGACCAAAAAGGATCCAGGTCTGAAGGAAATGTGAAAGCTTGGTATCACATGAGATATGATGTACAATTTCCTGATCCATCCTTCTCATGGAGATTTGTGCTATAATGTGCTGCTCAGCATGCCAACAGGATATACTAATCTGTATGTTTGTCAGAGCTATCAACAGATCTCTGGTAATAATAATGTTTTCTTTATCACCTTTCAGCTTTCTTATGCTTTTAGAGGACAGTGCCCAGAGACTGATCAGAGATAATATTAAAATTGTACAAGGAAGAGTGGGGGCACCTTGGAACATCCATCATACATATCAAACTACAGAGTCTTTAGGCACTTTATGGAATTATTTTAAGCATTCTTATTTCATCCACAAATTTTGATCACATTGCAACATATGAAGAGAGAATTTCAGATTTTGAAACAGGAGATGAGTCTACTTAGAGCTGAAGAGGTCTTCTGCCAATTGCCAATTAGTGTAAAAGTCCATGTAAGTCCACTGAAATTAAAGCATGGAATGGAGTATGGAATCTGATCCTTATTATGCATAAATGTTGAAATTCTGTATTTATAGCTTTGTATTCCCTTTATTTTTCCCCTGGAATTTCCCTCTCTATCTCTTTAAAACCTCCTTTTATCTCCCATCATTTTCTTTTCCTCTCAGAACCACTGAGATCATACTACTCCCAAATATTCCCACTACTTCCATTCTTGCTGTTCAAAGTGTGACCACGATTCCTTGCATGTGATTTACTTGCAGCCTGAAAATTATCTTCATTCCAGACCTAGAAAGGCACAGCACAGTTCAATTTACCAGACGAATCACACCCTGGATCCCAGCAAGGCTAATGCCTTTCCTTCTCGTTGCAGTGGCCAAATATATTATTACTGCAAAAATGAGGGCACCTTTCTTCTTCCCATCCTCAGATATTTATCTTCCTCCCTTTCCTCAGATATTAATCAAAATTATACAGGCTTGCTCTTCGAGAGCTATACTTCACATTTCTGAAAATGTTTGTTTTCTTTTTTCCTCAATCATAACACTGTTTATTAAAATTTGACAGAAGTTTGTAAATTAGCAAATAGCCCTCCTCAACACCCTACCCTCAAAGAAACAAAACAACAAAAAAAACCCCACCCAACCTGAGAAAAACCAATACAGAATAGCAACCACCCAATTAAGTAGAAGTTAGTAGTGGAAAATAGTGGCTGTGCAACATTTGAAGATGTCTTCAAGAATCCTTGTACTAACCAGAAGATGAATTTTGCTGTAAACAAAGTACAATTAAAAAAAATGCATTTAATTGATATGTGTTTTGTTCCAGAGTTTACCAGGGATCCCATCAACACAGTTTTGTACTATAACTCCCAGTTAAATAAGTTTCCACACCATCCCTAGACAGAAGTAATTTGTCTGATAAAGAACATCTTCTACAGTCTGAAAGAGAAGCAATAATTTTCTAACTTTAAGGGCCCAGATAATCAACTAATTATTCAGATTTCAAACAGTCAAAAATAAGTAGTCTGAACCACCCCCCCGACCCCCAAAAATCTGAGCTGTAATTATCCAAAATGTCTGGTGACTATTTATAATAACAGATACATGGTAAGAAAGAGCTGGATTCACTTTTAAAATTAAATTGCTCTTATCTAAAGAAAGGAGAACCCAGAATTGTAGGACTAATATAAACCTTTACAGTTCTGCCAGTGAAAAATGTCAGCCTAGATGATGACCATTTAATTTACTCTCTACAAGAGCAGTTCTATTTAGAATGGAAACAATGCCACTTGTATTGACCCTTTCCCCATCTATGTTACATTTTTTCACATTAAGAAATGCCGCTTTTTCACCTTCTTTTAAAGTGTTTTCTTTTTCCCTAAACTATACTTCAAAATAATTTTGTTGAAGTGAAACTGGCTATATTAAACACTAGATGGCAGAACAAGGCTGGAGCTGAGCATCTGAAAAGGCTTGTCTTCAACTGAGCTCATCTGCATTTCCAGAGGTACCAGTTGAAACATTTCACCCGATTCTTCCTATGAAAGTTGTCTGTGGTTATACAAAAATCATCTCCATATATAATAACCCTTGTATACACACACTGCTTTCATTTCCTGAAGAAGAAAAGCC
Organism: Trochalopteron elliotii; assembly: GCA_024734555.1. Lineage (NCBI taxonomy): Eukaryota > Metazoa > Chordata > Aves > Passeriformes > Leiothrichidae > Trochalopteron > Trochalopteron elliotii. Next base: position 231,809 of record JANPWX010000020.1, read on the forward strand.
AGAGGTTGCACTTGGGCAGCCTCCTGGCACTTTCCTCCTGTGGCCAGGAGTGTTTGCTGTCCCGGGACCTCTGCAGCACCACAGAGCTGCAAGGTCAGGTCCTGAAGCCAAATCATCTTAATTTTTTTAGCTGCATGCCTAAGCTAAAAATGACCAAGAACTCGATGTAAAATTTAGGCTGAAGTACAAATCAGAGAAAAGGATTCACTTTTCCAGGCTTGTAAAGAAATCTAACAGTAGGGCATGCAGAAACAATACAAAGACATAAAACATTCAATCAAAGAAACAAACAGATGGATTTAAATGATCTGTTCTACACGCTCTATTCAAAAATTTGAAATTGTTCTTTGTAAACAATATAAAATGAATTAAGAGTTTAACAGAAATTAAATTTGAATGGCCTTCCAGCACCTGAAAGGGGGCTGACAAGAAAGAAGGAGAGAGATTTTTTACAAGACCATGCAGTGACAGGACAAGGAGGATTGGTTTCAAACTGAGAGTAAGTTTAGATGGGATATTAGGAGGAAACTCTTTACTGTGAGGGTGGCAGAGCACTGGAACAGGTTTTACAGAGAAGCTGTGGATGCCTCATCCCTGGAAGTGTTCAAGGCCAGGTTGGATGGGGCTTTGAACAATGTGATCTAATGGAAGATGTCCCTGCCCACGACAGGGTGGAACACCATGATCTTTAGGGTCCCTTCCAACACAAACTATTTTATGATTCAACGAAATTGAGAGATTAACACATAAACTAATTCACCTTCATGCTTAAAAGAATATGACAAACAAATGCACCTAAACAAATTAATAAAAGCAAGATGAAATTCAACTGCACTGCCACTGAAAATTATTAAGGTATCATTTTGTTCACAATCAGGCTCACAGGCTCCTGTATCCCACTGTGTTTACGACAAATCCCTCTGCATCACTTCAGTGGAGCACCTCACATTTTGGGTAAGTGGGAAAAAGACCTGTGTTGGCTCTCTGAGAAGCTGCATCCAGCTGAACTTGAGCAGTGTCACATGAGATTTTTTGCTAACAGCGCTGACAGTAGGTTGAAGATTGGACAGCAAATTTCACTGAGGCTGCACTGCACCTCTGCCTTGGATTCTTGTGTGAAGGAGCCAGCTGTGGCAGCCAAAGGTTTTCCAGACAATCAACAATACACCCATTAAAGCCCAACACATGTTGGGCAGCTTCATGAAACAAGCAATGTGTACACACGTTATCCCCTATTGTCAGCCTTTCCCATTATTTTTCTCCCCACTCCTAGAGTTATACTCTAGAAGCTTCAGTCATCCATATTTTGGAAGAGCTCTGCCCTGCAGCCCCTCACAAGGTCTCTGAATGTACACAGAAATGTCCCAAACTAAGACAACAAATGGCCATGGAGGGCTGCTGAGCTGCTGCACCAGGGAAGGCAGAGCAGCTGCTCAGAGCTTGCCTGTCTCACCCAGAGCTGCCTTTGGCACTGCCACAGAAGGAATGTGCATCAGGAATGGTTTAGGCAATAGCCTGGCTACCATTGGTAATCAAATATGTAATTCATGCTGCATTATTTCAAGCTTGTAATATCACATACATAATATTTCAGGCTTCATGCTGAATGATAGGCTGAGGATTGCTCCTTTGGGAGGATGAAATTGTATCATCTCCTAAGAATCACTGTACACAAGCATGTAAACTACAGATTAAAGATAGGTAAGGGGAGGGAGAAGGAGCAGAGGGTGAGAAAGGAGAAAAACTCACTCTGTGTATGCCACTCACTGGCTCGATTGTTCCAGCTTTGCCTCATTCTTAAAATGATACACTTAAGTGGAATTAAGCAGGAATTTCAGGCCAAATGGGCTGAAGTGAGAATATATCTGGCCTACCAACGCCCCTGTCCCATGGGCAGCTATACCCCACATTTCCCAGGGCCTGGTTTTTCCCTACCATTCCTCCTTCCCCAGCTCCCCCTCTGCAGCCCAAATATCCAGAAATGGGAGCAAGCTCCAAAATGATGAGAAAAGAACACAGGGAAAAATCCAATGACTGCGTCCCAGATAACTCACAGTTGTTTTCCTTGTCCTCACAGGCACCTTGACACTGTACAAAGGTATTTCAGCAAAAAGGATGCCATGGTCAGTTAATGGGAATTTCCTTTCTTTGCTGTTCACACCTGAGCTATGCAAGCCTTTATGCCTGAAATTTGGTATTGCTCAGGTTAATGAAACACTGCAAATCTTCCCTCCATATACTTTAAAAGCAGAACAAGAGGTGTTTTCCCATCTCTAGTCATAACATCAAAATGTTAAATTACAAATATATAATATAGATTAATTTCTTACTTTTTGTTTTTTCCTCTGGGATTAGTTACCTGCTTGTCAACTGAAATCAGTTGATAATCAGTTGATAATCATTCAAGCTAGCATAGAAGTACTGCAAGGGGGAGGAGTCCCAAAATCTTCATAATCAAGTAGCTTTTGGATGGATCAATTTTTGCACCATTTTTCTGCCTTCCTGTGTCTCATCTCATGTACAAACATCCTTACATAAATACTCAGAAATCCATCTCACTGCTCTCTTTCAGCCCTTTCTTTACCATCAAAGATCACTGCACAAACCCTGTGGTGAAGGTAATTTCACAGCAGCTCACATTGCTCCCATCTGCTTCAGACCTTGGGCTCTTTCTCACCCCATGAGAACAAACCTATTCATTTTTCACCTCAGACTCCAGCCTCTTTGAAGCAGTTGCTAGATTTTTTTACTGTATCATGATTGCTTGGTTGGCATTAAAATAAAAATAATACATATATTTTTGTGTGTGTGTATATATATATGCATACAAAGACACACACACACATATATACATATATACACACACACACTATATATATATATATATACACATACATATATATATTTGAAAAATAACAAGGCTTCTAGGTTTTCTCTTTGAGTGTGAGCATTATACAGGTGAATTGAAATATGACCCTGATCATTCATCATCAGTGCAAACTTCTGGGAGCACATTGATGTTTTTATCTATATTTCTTCTAAGTTCAAGAGCCTTCACACTGAGCACAACATCCTCTTTCACTGACAGAAATATCAGCTTTCTAGCCCGTTGGCTGGATTAAAAGTAGCAATACTTATGAAGAGTTTATTCAAGGATAGGAAAAGTCTTCTCTAGATAGAGCAGAAGAGCCACAGAGCAGCAAAACTAGGTGGCAGCAGGTGACAGATTTATACCCTCTGGAGGACTTCCTTCTTCTCAAAAGTCAAAGAAGCCATTGCACTGACACAAAACAGAGTTTATATATCAAAGTTTATATATATACAAGTTTATATATCAAAAACATTTAGACAAATTAATGGACAACACTCACTCCCACTAAAGACTATTAAAGACACTACCTTGGGCTGGGAAATCCCTTGGAGTGTTTTTGGGAGATGGGCTTTCCCTGTGCATATATTGCACATACATTTGCTCTTGGCAATTTTGGATTTCAGCAATCAAAACAGATGGAAGTTGTGATAGCCTTTTCTACTTTCTTGTTAAGCTTCAGTGTATTTTGATGAGAGAAATGTTAACCTACATCAATTGTTTCAATGACTACTATAGAATTAGTTAAAGAAACGCATTTTTACACTTGTTGATTTTAGAGAAAATACTTCATAAGTAAAGCTTGCGCCTTGTGCTGTCCTTGGTTATTCAGACAGCAAAGCAAAATCACTAGCTTTTCTTGGCTTTCCTGCATTTTTGTATATTTTCATTCAGATTAGGGCAAATTCCTGAGTAAACAGAATTACTGCTGAAAGCATCACTGTAATCATGGGGAAAAACATGATATCCTCACTAATAGTGAACATAAACAGAAACAGCTTTTAGTTTTATTAAACTAAGTAAGACCTCTTGGACAGTAAAATAATATTTAAGCTGATTAAGCACAGCAGAATCAGTTAATGCATGAGTTAGTTCAGATTATTTTTATATTGCCTTTCTGAACATGGCAATTATAAGTTCAGCTGCAATTTGCTATTGAGAGCTGATAGCTGTTTCTGACTTAAAAGAAATGATCCTGCTGGTCAATTATAAGAGCTTGCTGCTTTATTTTGAAAAGAAACACCTTGTCACCTGTAGTTACAAAAATTGTCTACAGTCTTCAGTGTTGTAAAAAAAATCAGGTCCATTTAAACTTCTAGAACAGTCCCTACAAATCAGCACAATAAAAATCAACTCCCCCTGGAAAACCTTGTACATTGGAGTCTGACAGGGGGATCCAAATGCTCATTTTTCTCCTGCGCTGCTGTCGATAAACAACGGCTTAAACTCACAAGCAGGGCTGGGCCGGGGCAGGCACAAAGCACCACAAGAGAATGGGGGAAAAGCCAAATCTTTGCAGGCTGGGATGTGTTGCTGAGGTGGGAACGTGACAAGAGCAGCTCACATGGAATGCTGGCCCACCTGGAGCACCACAATATGGTTCCTTCTGTGACTCCCTTGAGGGATAAATTCCCACAAGTGCCCATGCACTCAGTTATTCTGGACTCTAGCAACCAAATGGGTGAAATTAGATGCACCCTGGCTTGAATAAATTTTTAGTAATGAAATTCTGAATGTTAGGTGACGCTACTTCTGTGTATATTGCTAAATACAAAGGGGTATGTTTTAATTTTAATGCACAGAGGAGTCACACACACAACTCTTATTAACTGCAGCACATATAGGGAAAATCTTCATGCACTAAGAACAGATTCTATTTTTGTTTATTTAGCATACTGTGTTTTATCAGCTGTCTCACTACAATGAATCAATAAATAAGCATGTCTGACAAAAAATGTGATGGTGAATGACATATAATCACAAATTCAGCCCTTATTACAAATACAAGAAGGGATCATAGCTATTCTGAGACAGTACTAATTCTATTTTTTACCATCTGAATTGAGACATTACAAGGGTAGGTTGGTTCATCAGCCATGGAGTCTTGGAAGAAGACCAGCTGAAAGTGGAAACCAGTTTTACAGAAGTGGAACTACTTAAAAAAACAAAAACAAACAACAACAACAAAACCCACATCCAAACATGAAAATGTGGACTCTGCTAACATTTTTCTCACTTTGATTCTGAGCAGAGTTGGGATTCTAGGTGAAAAAAAAATCATGTGAAGAGAGAAAAAAACTATGCTCCTTGCAAGGACACAAGGAAGAATTTCTACTGCTGAACTATTTAGTCCTGTTCCCAGATTTGGATATTGGGACTTCCAGCTCCATGTGTTTCATGTGTTTTTTAAACAGACTGAATGAATCTGTCCTGCTCTGATGTAAAGCCCCACCACTCACATGCTCAATAGCACCTCACTGCTTCCACAATTGCACTAAAAATTAGTGAGACTACTCAAGCACTGGTTGAAAATAAATAATGGCAGTCAAAAGCAGAGAAAGATGGAAAAATAACACTGTCCTTTTGCCAGTGCTGACCTGTGGTGCTGGGTGGCACATTCCCAACGGTTTGCAAGAAATTGCTGGCAGGAGCCAGAGCTGTCTGCAGATCTCCTGAGCCTCTGCAGCACCACACAAACACCACTAATGCTCTGGAGGTACTCACAGCTTTGTTCTCCTGGAGAGGTCAGTGCACAGCATCACTTCTTTCCCAATGAATGCTTCAAAAAGCAATCATCTCTCTCATTGACAGATATTTCTCTCTGTCAAACTGTTTTTTAATGGCTCTCCGAATATTCTGGGTTACTTACATTTTCTCTACTGCCCTAGAAAACCTATTTTTAGAAGTGTGTGGTGCTCTCCAACAGAGATAAGTCACAGCAGAGGTAAGGGAAAAGAATATTTTGCTTGCCCATGTCCAGGGGAGATTACAGCCACTAGCCTAGGTGATTTATTGTCTTGGATTGTAAACAGCATGCTGTAGCCTGCAGTAAAGACTCCTTGTAAAACAGCAAGGCATTCTGCTTTTATATTCTCTTTACACATATTGCTGTCAGCTAGGACAAATTTACTGGAGTCAATATTCACTGATATAAAACCATACAATAGAAAAGAGTAGAGCTCTAAATACTCTAGTATTGTACCAAAGAATTAAAAAATAAAACAAAGAAACTACACAAGCATAATGATAAAAAAGTTTCACCAAATGATAACAAGATATTCTTTCATTCCCCACTAGGAAGCAGTATAACCATGTTTCTAGCAATCTGGAAATAATAACTATTCAAGTCAGACTCCTGGAATATTTAAAGAGAAGACCACAAGACAAAAAAGAAAAAAAAAAGCCATTTCAGTCTGATGACTACATCAACTATTTGTGACACTGAATGCCCCTGCAGAAAAGTGAAACTGGAGAGAATTCTGAACATGACGGAAAAGCTTCATGGAGGATATTTTTCTCATGATTAAAGGAGATAAACCTTTGCAATCCTTCTTGCATCCTTCCTGCACATGTTTAGCAAGAAAAAAAAAAAACAAAAAAAACAAAAAAAAAACCACAAAAAACAAAAACCAAAAACCGACAAAAGGCACAGAGGGTTTGCTACTTTACTGTATTGCACCAGGCAAGCTGCTCAGTTACAGTTTTTGAAACTTTCTGATGTCTGAAAGGTGTGGTGCATTTACAAAAACATGAAAAGAAAAGACAATATGATCTTAAAAATCTATGGAAGAAAGTTTACCAGATCGGATTTGGGGCTAGATTATTGTTTGGGAGATGGAAATGGTAATAACTCTTGCTACATACATCATACTTTGTGATAATGAGTTTGCATCTGTCTTTAGCAAGAAAAGGAGTGGAAAATACTTCATCCCTGTCTATAGGGTCAATGAGTCCATAATCCTCCTGACCCTTAAGTCCTAAAAATGTCCTAATTATTTCAGCAGTAAGATGTCATATTCTTTACTGAGATTTCATTAACAAGAAAAGTCTGAAGGTTTAGATTCTCTTGCAATTCAAATATCACAACAAGAATACTTGTTGTGGTAAAGGCACTTAACATTTACATCCCCTCATTCATCAGCTACTTCACAAACATCAGCTAATAGGGCAGACTTGAAGGTGTTTATTTTCTTCACCTTTTAGACTAGAAACCCAATCCAGGGAAGTGATTCATTAGTCAAGAGCAATGTGTGCTAAAGCCTGCAATGTTACTTTCCCCAGCCTTTTTTTGCTACCTGAAACCACTCTGTTCCACTTCTTGGTATATATCATGTTTCAGGACATTGCTAAAGGGAATGCACTGCTTTAATTCCTAAAATATTTAGTACTTTCCAAAGTGTTAAATGCAGTTATCTTACATCTTAATCTCAATCTAAAGAGTTGGTTATTTTTGAAATATTGTCACATGAAAATGTTAGTTTGATAAACACTTCATAATGTTCACCATTTACAAGAACATTGTTGGTTTTATGCTGATATAAACAATGCGTATCTCCCTTACATCTTTTCTAGGCAGAAAGTTTCAAAAATAGATGTTTTGTACAAAAAGGCGGATCTTTTTTTCAATCCTGATTTGTACTCCCTAGAAGCTCTACTCCAAGTGATACTACAAACACTTCTCAGCTCTTCTGAATCTTTCATATTTCTCTTTCTTGCACATCAAGACATTTCCCCTGCTCTTTCTAATTTACTCCCATCAGTTTTGAAGACTGCTGACCAAGCCCCTGGCAAAACACCCTGTTGGTATTTATTCCAGCTTTAATGTAAAATGTAATTGAAATTCACACACACACACAAAGGATCAGCATAGACATCGCCTAAGAGAGTTTACATGACCCTCTAGACAGAAAGGTCATCACTAGAAGGCAGATTAGGTTGGGCTGGGTAAACAGTGAAGGCTGTAGCAAAAATTGCTAAAACTGCAGGATGCGGACTTCACAGTTGAGACTTCACAGGTCTCCCCAGGCCTTTTGGTGAGCTTGCTCCTAGTCTTTTGGGGGCAGAAGGAGGGAAGAGTCCTTTGTACATTAAACCATTTTCAAATTTATGGTTTACAGTAATAATAATAACCCACTATCTAAAGCAGAAATACTATGATTTCTCCCAGGTTCCCCCCTTCATGAACTCGTTTAAGTGTAGGAAACAGGATGAGAAAACAGTACCATGCATCACAGCCAGCAGTATAAATGATACAGAAATGAAATATAGCCTGGCTGGCAGCATTCCAGCCTTCTTGGCTACTTATCAACTCTCTGATGTGATGATATGCTGCATGAGATTTGCCTCCCTATCTTTTCTACACATAACCTTTATCTGACTGGGGCCTAAACAATGGTCTTCAGAGGAAACAGGTTATGAATGCAGCAGTTTGCATTTCAAGCTAAATTCCACAATTAAGTATAATTACACGCCATATGCTTTCATCCTTTCAATTTTATGTTGTCTTAAAACTAAATAAATATGTAGGCCATCAAATAATGGGCTGTGCCACCGCCCTGATGCAGCATCTGTAGTACACTGCTGCAATTCAAAAATGAAAATACAGTCAATGTAATTATTCTAAATTAAGCTATCAGAATTACAGGGTGGTTGCCATATGTACATGGAACGGTTTTGAAAGTTTGCCCATTTTTACTTTTTACTGTATTCAGGTCCCATTTCAAACCTCTGAAATGTTGCAGATCACAAAGGAACCAACAACAGTGCTCCCTAAAGCCAGGACAATTTCCCCAGAAAACAAAAGAAGATACAACTTCTGCTCGCATATTCACAATGAGCATTATTGACAACCATCATTTCCTTATTTCTTATTCACCCATTCAACAACCTGAATATGAGGAAGAGCTTCTTTGGTGTACAGAGACCAGCAACAGGAACAAGTTATCCAGAGAGGGTGTGGAGTCTCCCCCCACTTGAGATTTTCAGGAACTATCTGGATGCAATCCTGTGCCATGTGCTTGAGCAGGGGGATGGGACCAGCTGTGGTCTCTTCCAGCCTGACCCACTCCAGGGCTATGCTTCTGCATGGGCAGAGCCAAAATAATCAAATTTCATTTACTAAAAAAAAATTAAAAACCAAAAGATATTATAGAAATACTTACAATATAAGCCTCTAAATTCAAATGCTTTTGTTTAATTTCTTCATTTGGACTTGGTTTTGGGGTCATTTTCAAGGCATTTGCTCAGTTAAAAATAAACATGAGGTCAATTAATGAGTTGTCAGATACTTCGGGAAATTATGATGTTTTCCCCTCTAAAACAATGAATTTTTTAATACCATGTAAACACTACAATTCTAGCCCACTGAAACCTTAAGATTTGGAAAGCTGTTTTATCTACAGAAACCAAGTCTCCAAGACTGAAAAGAATGTAATTTAAAGGAGAATAATTCAAGTAGAGCAGACACGTAAGCAATTAACTTACTTGACAGTGCAGCAAAGAAATTGTCCTATTTTTATTAACTTAATCTAATTTTTATATATCAAATATGTAACTATGTAGTTTTAATGCAACATGAAAAAATAACTAAGCACTACACATGCACAATGTTGTCTTATTTCATGTCCTTTTTTCACTTTTAAGAATAGTGCAAAAAATGGACTCACAAAGGAAATGCCACAGCAGCCAGAATGACACCACAGCATCAGTTATGGCCTGACCTGGTCTGATGTATTTCCTCAGAAATAAAACCCTTGAAAAAAAAAAAACCAAAAAAAAACACCAAACAAACAAAAAAACCAACCAGAAAAAAACCAAAACAACACCAAAAAAACCAAAACACCAAAAACCCCCCACCAAAACCAACCAAACAAAAACCCCCAAAAACCAACATTATAATGATTTTTATCTAATACTTTAAATGGTACATTTAGGTCCAGCATTAAAATAAAAAAATATGCAGAGAAATGCTTCATCATAAGGAAGGTAGTTGAAGACTCCTAATTAAGCATTAAGGGATCTCTGTGATTAGTAGGTTTTTTTCTTCCAAATAATTTTCCACAGAATTGACAATTACATAGTTATTATTAGCTGTTGCATTCTAGTAAGAATTAACATTCACTATGCTAGTTTGTGTACACAGTAACACATTAAAAGATATTCCTACCAATGGAATAAGACTACAGAACAAACCAACAATGCTCCATTGTCTAAATCAGCAATGAAAGACAAGAAATCCAGCCTTAAAGACATTTGGAAATCTTTCTTCCATAGTGTATATAGCTCCTGGAGTGCTGCTTTTTTGGTTATTAAACATTCACACTAGAAATAATATTCTAGGAAAGAAACCAACAAACCGTGAAGACAAATTCTCTGTGGTGAGCTTAACACAGTTAACATTCTTGCTACAGATCAGCATCAGTAAAATATAATTTTAATACCACAAGTATGAATCAAAAATCATTTTTCATTCATACTTAAGATACATTGTAGCACCAGAAGTCAGATACAGATAAGAAAAGCTCTTGTTTTCAGAGTTTGAACAACTAATACTCTTGGTCTATTGAAATGTCCAACTGCTAACCCAAATCCCACTAATTCTTGGACTCTCCTCCAATAACGAGCTTCACAGTCTGCTTTGAGCATTTTATTATGGAATAGACCAATTCAAGATTATTATTATTATTATCACTGAGTTTATTGAAGCACTGCACTTCCATTAAGCTAATATGCTTCTGCTGAATTTTTACAGTTAGCCTAAAATCCTGCACTTATTTTATAAAGATAATACATCTCACTCTTCATTTTGCAAGAGATTCTAAAATGAAACACAGCTCAAGAGTGAACCTTCCAAATATATTCTAAAGGTTCTTTTTCTGATCTTGCACAAGGTGTTCCTTAAAAAGAGCAGTCAAGAGAGCATGTGTGTGGAGAAAAGGGGCGAGAGTAAATCAAAGAGGTAAAAGAAATGAAAAATAATTTAGCTGTCACAAGAAAATGAATCAAGCAGAATGAGCCAAGGCAAATTCGGGGCTCAGCCAGGAATCAACAGATTCCTGTAGAGTGCATGCAGCTGTATATCTAATGTGACAAAAAGAAAAAGTAGGACCTTAAGAAATCGTATGATTTCATATAATGCAAGCGATTAGCTGGGTCCAACAGACCTGTTGACTTTCTCAGCATTTTCAGACACTATATGGCCTGCACACCCTACAGCTGTCTCTGGAGAGGTGTATATCTCCCTCCTACTCTTACGCTAGCAGAGTCTATGCAATCCTGAAATAAGAACATGCCTGATGGCCAGCAAGAGAGTTCAAGAAGCATTTCATGGCTCAGGGCCCAAACTGAGAGCTCCCAGTCAGCCTGGTCTCTCACTGGTAATTCTAAACCCCCACTCAGCTGCATAAATCTTTAAATAACTTAAACTCTCTCTTTCCATTGATCACTGACAAGGTATTTCACGAGTTTTGTCCAGGGAAACATTCACTACCTGTGATTCCTTTAGACTATAAAGAAGAAAACAATGATAATGTGCTAAACACATAAATTTATGATTAACTGGAGCAAGTTTCTCTAATTACTTGCAGACAGGTTATGTCAGCTTCTGCACCATCTTGTTTGTTTGCTTGTTTACACACAAAGGCCATAAAGCCTCCACTTTCTGCATTCCTTCATTATTTCTTTTTAGGGTACTAAAAGCAATTTGAGCTGCAAGGGCAAAGATTGTGTTACAGTGAAATGGAAATTAAATTCTATGGTGGTGTTGGCTGGGCTATGGAGTGATGCACAGAAGAATCAGAAAGCAGAACAAGGTATCATGAGATGTGTACAAGTGACATTTTGCTGCTTTTACAGCACTTTATTGATCAGCCAGGGAGGGATTTTGCACAGAACACTGTGCTGGAGATCTCTCTTGGTTTTTCCTCTCTCGCTTCTCACTGGCAATGGAATAAAATACAGCAGATGTTTTGGGCTCCATCTGGATCCAGTGCTTAGCATTATTACGCCACAGCAGAAAACCACAGTGAGTCCACGTCTTGGGTACTACATACAAATCAAAGGCAGTGTAGAGCACAAATAGAAATAATACAGGAAAGAACAGCAAAATTGATGGGAGATAGGCAGCAGAGTTTACATGTAGAGGGATAAGGTAGCCTACGATTTTTCCTGTGTTTTTTTTCTGAGACTTGACCATGTATTTGATGCTGTTGATTTATTGTGAAATAATTCCCTGCATATCTTCCTTTTTATGCCTTTCAACCTTTATTTCCTAATAACCAACAAAATAACACTCTTTTCATAAACTTATTTCATTGCTTAAATTACAGCCCTTCATGCAACAAAATGTTGGGAACATCAAAACCAAAAATTGTGACTGCAATTCCCTGCAGTGGAAGACAGTATGCAGAACTGTACTAAATCAAAATCTCAAGCCACGCCAAGTAATGTCAAATAAGTAAATATGATATTGAATATCAAACTCTTCACATGGGAATATAAAAAAAGAAGCTCAGAGAGAAGTGGATTCTTGACACTAATGCAGTCCAGTGTGGTCTGATCACTCGGTGTAAATAAAAGCCTTCAAGGACTATTAAACACCATTATTCAGTGCAATCATTCACCTGAGAGTCCCTAATCTGCATGTGAGGTGAAATATCATCTTACGACAGCTCTTCTTCTCGAAGGTGCTGGTCATAAAAATCCCAAGTTGGCCCTTTAGCCTCATCTGGTACATTTTTTTTTGCATGGGATAATTCAGAAGCTCTAAAATACGTCTCTCCGTTTAATTAGTGTGTTTGCTTATTGGGAGTGCAGGGAGTCAACAACAAAATCTGGTCATTTGTTCTCAATTTTCATCTTCTGTATCTAAGTCAGTTTTTGTTGTGATCCAACACAACACTTACAGCTTACATCCCATGACTATTCAATATTTTTGTTAAGTGTTGCAAGAGATCTCTTCAAAGTCTCGGCAGAGTCTAAACAAAATGTCAGTTATGATCTTCTTAATATGCTCATTTATTAATGTGTTTGTAAAGAGTCAACAGATCAAGAAGGGAGAGTTGTACTATTTCACACAGCATTTTCTGCTGAGGATTGTCATGTAGCTGTTTCTCAGATTTTCTCTTGCACTAAGAGGTGAGGCTGACATACATGGTTTGGAGTATTCCATTCCATGGTTTGGAGGCTTGCAGTCCTTTGGATCAAACACAGACCTCTGTAAAATGTGGGTGCAATAACTGTCACTCACCACTCCTCTGAATAAGAAAAACTCATGTGTTTTTAATAGCCTCTTGATAATTTTATACTACAGTTGTTCTAGCAGATTTGAATTTATCCTATTTGATTTTTTTAAAAGTGTAAATAGTCCCAGAAGCTCTCCAAATTCTCAGTTTTTATTGCCAGAAAAGGGAGGTATTTCTTCACACCCATGTGTCAGCAAGTCATGCATACAGTTCATTTAGCTCCTTTAGCGCTTTCCATTGCTCCCATGATTTCCATTTCTACATAATCAACACATTTCTTACTTAAACATCGCAGAAAGGCTTTCATATGAATTCTCTGTGTAAAACAATAGCTCTTTTAATGTGTTTAAATGAATCTCAATTAGTCCTAAATGACAACATTAGGAATCTATTTGCTACTATCGTATAGCTGTTATCTAGATTGGCTTCACTGCTGGTGCATATACTGATACAACAATTCCAGCTAAAAGGATTTTATCTGTTACCGTGGCAGAGAAGTTTTATATTATCACAGCTGAAGACATAGGTAACTGTCAAACACCCTCTGACATTAGAATAAGTATACTTCTGATTAAAAACTGAATTTAAAATTATTAAACAAGAAACCACTCAAAGATTAAACTAGACAGAAAACAAATGAAATTCTACCTCATTTTCTGACAGTTAATAAATCAACTTTAAACAAATCAGTGTATGTGCTCAGAATAGGCCTGTTTGAAAAATAATCTTCTGAGCTCATGGGAAGAGATGGTTTTGTGAACAAACTTAATTTCCATGTTTTCACAAAGACGAAGAATGAAACAAAATACTTCCTGCATACATCTATGGACTCACACCTTCAAGTTAAATCCTGCCATAATCAACAAGCAGAACATTTGACAAATTCCATTTTCCAGTTCTTCTTATTTTCTCTTTTTTTTTTAATCTCTTGCCACTCTGCAATTCATCATGCTAAAATCTTTGATCCCTAGCATTGAACAGACATGAATTTCCTAAATGACTAAAACTTATGGGTGAGTGTTTCCTTTTAGAGCTGTATGTAAATGCAATGTTAAATTTTATTTTTGTAATCTCTTTAATCAGAAACAAGGGAATTAGCCAGCTGTTTGGAACTTATGTTAAGATCTAATTAAGCATCTGATTGGATTTCTGCGCATATCAAACAGCAAAGGCTGGTATTTGCACACAAGACCGATTGCTTTCATTAAAATAAAAACCCCACCAAATGACAACAGAGAGGGTTTACTCCAATGGTTTGTCTCAGAGATGTCCCTCCACAGAAAGCACACATTGGGATGGCAAAAAAATTTGCTTTATGTGTCAATCATGCCAACAGGATCCATTACTGAGTGACACCCAGACTTCCCCTACATCTGTACTGCATGCTCCTGCAATACGCCAAGGAATTGCCTGTCTTGAAGGCTTCACACAGGAAAAAAAGTCCCACAAATTGTCAATTACTCCAGCGTGGAAAGGAGCTTTACTGCCACCTGTGCATGTTTCATTTTTATTTATTTGGTGGGGAATGCTTTTTGGCTTTTAATTGCTAGTGAAAGGCCTATCTAAAAGTATTACTGATGAGGCTTATGTATTTATACACCATATTTCCAGGACTATTATATCTGGTAAAGTGAAAATCAAGTTTTCCCCTTTTCATGTGATAATGTCCAGAGATTATTACTAAGAAAGATGAAATTGGATCCTGTTTTTTAAAGCTAACAGATAAGTACAATAATGAGCTAAATTTCAATCACAGTTTTATGGTGTAGGATGAAGCCTGGTAAACAAATTATTGGAGAAAACTGCTTGATGAAGCAATTTCACCTCAAGAAAAGCAGGAGCATTTCCTTCACTATTGTAATCAACTCTGATCTGGTGCATAACACCCATATTCCCTGTGTGCTAGCTAGGAACAAATCAGAGGCAGGAAGGAGTGCTATTACAGTAGGATAGTTAATCTCCTTTTGTCTCCTCAGTGTGGATTAGGGTTAAAGCACTGAGATCAGTTTAAAAATTCCAAGGATTGTACAAAGTTTTCGAAAGAGTAGCCAAAGTGGCTCTTGCTAGAAAAAAACCCTGTTCTGTTTATAACAGAAAATTCTATCTGGTCTAGTTATTATAATAAGGTATTTATTCCTAGAAAGAAATACACTCATATTATTACATATTATCACAATGTTGATGAGTTGAACTTCAAACTTTTGAGTAACTATTACTGTTTATAACAAATATCTACATGGCCACTAGAAGGTATTATAGATGAAAGAGTTTCTTCCACTAAACAAGCTGCCCATATGTAAGGTCCAACAAAGAATATTTTGCCCACTCCAAACACACAGAGTATTCTCCACCATAAGGCACTAAGAGCAAAAATATTCCCTAAGATAAAAAACACTTGAGGTAGAATATTCTGGCTTTTACAAAGTATCCCAAGCAAACACAACCTCCTCTAGAACAGATGATGCTGGAATTGGATGTATACTGTATGTATATTGTAGATACTCTTATGTCTACCAATATACATATAAAAGTACATTAGACACATGCACATATTTGTTTATATCTAAAAATGTTTTTCAACACTGGTTTTGTTCAAAATCCAAAGAATAATATCAACATGGTTGCCTAAAAATACATCTGTCACTATGAAGACTCTTCCTCTCTTAGCTCATCCAGCCATGCCAAACTGAATTCTACTCATAAAATGTCTCTGATTGCAACGAAGCTGTGACTCAATATGTGGTTATTAATGTATGAGTTCTTTGTGTAAATAACAGAATA
This sequence comes from Trochalopteron elliotii, assembly GCA_024734555.1. Taxonomy (NCBI): domain Eukaryota; kingdom Metazoa; phylum Chordata; class Aves; order Passeriformes; family Leiothrichidae; genus Trochalopteron; species Trochalopteron elliotii. Next base: position 247,700 of record JANPWX010000020.1, read on the forward strand.
GCCTTTCTATTTGCTCTGTTTTCTCATTAAAGTTCCCTTCTTCTTGGGGCATAGTGATCATGAAATTAAGGAGTTCTCGATATTTGGTGAAATGAGGAGGAACATCAATAAGGCTTTTACACTGGACTGCCAGAGAGCAGATTCTGGCCTATTTAGGAGACTTATTTGGACAGTTGCTTGGGAAGCAGCCCTTAAAAATAAAGGAGCCCAGAAAAGGTGGGCATGCTTCAAAAGAGTGATCTTGAGGGAAAAGGAACAGACTGTCCATGTGTGAAAAATGAGTCAAACATCCAGCCTGGATGGACAACAAGATTTTGAAGGAACTTAGAAATAAAAAGAGGATGCATCACCTTTGGAAGGAGGGTCAGGTCTCTCAGGAAGTATTTAAGGGGGTTGCTAGGGCATGTAGGAAAAAAATTAGAGAGGCCAAAGCTCAGTTAGAACTTAATTTGGCAACTTTTGTGAAGGACAATAAAAAATGTTTTTACAAATATATTAATGGCAAAAGGAAGGGTAAGACCAACCTTTGTTCTCTGTTGGATGCAGGAGAGAACTTAGTAACTGCAGGTGAAGAGAAGGCAGAAGTGCTTAATGCCTTCTTTGCCTCAGGGTTTAGTGTGAAGATGGCTTGTCCTCAGGACAACTGTTATTGTTGGATGTGAGTGATATTTTCAGCTTTGACTATTTATTTTAATAATAAATGTTATTACAGTTTCCAGGTGAAAAGGGGAAAAAAGAAACCAATCCCCAAATATCAACTGTGATGCAGCCATGCTTCAGAATAGACAAGGAAGCCTCACATAGCCCACACTGACTGTAAAAATGGATCTATAAATCAGTTATGAAGCAACATTGACTACAGAAAACAACCTTGCAGAGAGAAATCAGAAAAGATAACATTCACATGGGAACTCTGATATTTTCATAGCCTGTGGTTGGACTCAATAACCTTAAGGACCTTTTACAACCTAAATGATTCTGTGTTTCTAATTATTACTGAACAGAAGGTCTACACACATCTCCTGAATTCTCAGTTCAGAGAAGATTTCCTTTTCCTACTTGTTATCAATATTTGTCCATAAAAAGCTTTCCCAAGCCAAAATAAAACAGAAGAGGAGCTATCTTTCTCAGAATACCTTAAAACTGAGATCAAACATTTGTCCACAGATGAGTATAATATTTGCCAGTATATCTGAAATCAATTCCTCTTTCCATGGTCTGCTGGCTGGAGACTAAACTGTCTTAATACTCACAGATATTAAGAGTAGAGCTTTTAATTCAATTTAATTTTAAATGGAGTTGATTTTAGTTGTAAGTGTGGGAGACCACATGTCCCTATGCAATGGCATCATAGGCATTTCAGTCACACTTCACCTGGGAGGCTCAAGCACTTGTTGCCTTGGCAACACCATGCTTAATGTGTTTCATTTTGCTTCTCTTCTTTTGTGAGTATGAATTAAAAATGGAGGAGAAAGTAATATATTACACCTGTTTCTAACCAAAATCCTATTAAAGTAAATGCTAATAATAATAATACCACCATAGGAGGGATCACTTCATTGGCAAACCATGAAAACAATATATGTCATAGAACAAAGACGACCTGTTGTCTCAGAATTGAACTCAGGTTTTCAGGTTTTTATCTTAGTGGCAGCACCAGATGCTGTTTCCTTCAGAGGATAAGAAAGAAAAAAATCTTTTTTCCCCCTGTGCTGTAGACATTTACTTATTATTTTTATTTTAATAAATAATTAAGTATTTTATTAATTAATTTTATATTATTATTTTCTATAATATTTTATAACTCTCTAAACACATGCATATTGATTTTTTTATAAATATTAAACTAATTTCTTAATATTTCAGATTTTACAGATTATGTCCATGCCTTCAGTGAGATCACTGACAACCTTCAGAACCCTGCAGCATCTTTGCTGCTCTGACAACACCTTTTAGCAATGGATAGGCCAAACGCACTGTGCATCTGCACAAAAAGGTGCACATAACTCTTCTCCATTGCTCACACTGAGTTTTACACACCTATGTAACACCTGCACTCACAGCTGCAACACAAGGAGATCAGAGCTCTTAATCCTTCAGCAGGTACAAAAATTAGCTCCAAGTGGGACACGCAAAGTAGGCACTTCTGATCTAATCCTCTCAGCATCTCAGTTCCTCATTTACAAATCAGGATAATGCCTCTCTTTTACCTTATTAGAGTCATCTGAATATAATTTCCATGGTATTTCTAAATCACTCAGATACTATTGGAAAGAGCAAACTGGGAGAGACCATTATAAAATTAATTGCTGTCTTCAAAGTTAAGCGGTGAATTCAGCCTATATCCATAAAACCATGAATATTGTGTACTACCAGCAGTTTTAATCACCCTTCAAATTTGCCATATTTCTGTCCTTTAGAAGAGTTACTGCCTTATATGAGCATTTCAGAAAGAGTAGCCAATGACATGGTCTGGCACACAGATTTTACGAGTGTGCAGTTGGGATTGTCACTCATGGGTAGCTATGTCAAAAATTAATTGTATAGATGAGCCTGAACAAATGCAAACAAAGTGTTTCTGTTGCATCATTATGTGTTTTCTATGTAATGAGCAGAACACTGTTTGAATGAATGATTTGACAAGGACGTAAGAGATTTCAGTAGTTTTTAATTTTAACTGTTACACTCATCTCACTAGATCCTGTGTAATTCAGTTCTGCAATAGACACACAATGTTTACTTGAGTCTACTTGATTTGGCCTGGCTGGAAGAAAAGGATCTAAGTGAAAAGAGGTTTTTCCTCTATTTAAAATACAGAAGAGATAAGGCTATGACCTCATTTTCAAATATAATTAGTGTTTTATTTGGTGACACTTCCAGGCTGCAGTGTTTCCTAACTTCCATTACTGTGAATGCTGTGTGTGCAGTGCTGGAAACTGAGATCCTATTTTAACATTCAAGATATCATCCAATTCACGTAATCTTTATTTATATATTTAAAATAATGATCAATTACTCCTTTCCTCCTAAAGCCCCAAATTTTTCCCTATTTCCATTTCCTTGGTTTTATCTTACAGAAGCCTCATTAATTTCAGTACAAACTTAACAAAGCCATGGTGGTATCTAAAGCTCCTGCCTGGTTTCTTTTGGGGACAACACCTCTTTTGCTCTTTGAAAAAGTCCTTAGGCTTTTCCCCAAAATTAACACTCTGCTTGCCACCATGTTCTCTGTCCCTATCACACAGCCAAGTGCACATGTCTGTACACACAAAGAAAAAAACACTTCTAGCATCAAGCAAGTAAAAAGATGAAGCTTTTTTTGAAAAGAAATGTCGTGTTTTAGCTCTGCAAGGTTATATATATATTTAAACAAGTGGACCAAACCTAAGTTCATATAATAATAACTGTACACCCAACAATTACTAAAGCACTGCTGGTCTTTAACTGTGAATCAGATCAGCCATTGACATCTTCACCCAAAACCAGTAGAAACTGACACAGAAAGAAGTTCTAAGGTTTTATACACTATATACAATTTGCTGGTAGTTTCTGCCTGTGTAGCCAACAACAACAGCTTTCTTCCATAAGCAAACTGGACATGGAGTATCTTTAATGTTGACTTATGGGGACAGACAGTTAAGTATCCTATTATTTGGGTTTGACCATATACCCTTAAATGCATAAAATACAATGAAGATAGAAGATACAGACCAACACATTTTCCAGAAAGTATCCCAGTGAAACATTTAATCTCTGCTATTAAAGGCATGATACGAGTGTCATAAAAAAGTTGCTCATCCATTTATGCTGTCACTAAATTGATTAATGATGAAGAGGGGGTGAAAAGTTCAGCAGAGTTAAGCCTGAATCTAATACATAGCAAGGCACAAACATTTGCTGAACAAAAACGATCCTGTTTTTATTAGTTAGGTTCAGATTTGATGGGATGAACCATTCACCCAGACACAGTCGTAACTCAAGAGAACTATAAGCAACAATAAAGTGTCTCTTCTACTTTGGCATTTTATATCTAAATGTACAGACATAACACAGGTCAAATCCTACCCTTTAAAATTAAAATGTTTGATAATATATTATCAAAAATATAATTAAATGAATATACTCTCATCTAAGTAAAAGTACTTGCCTACCATAATGCTGCACAGTTTTCCCTTTCAATGGTCTTAGGAAAAGAAGTAATTCAAATAAGGAGTTTTTTTGAAGATAAGTAATGAAACAGAGAGTATTCATACCTACAAGAAGCCTATGAACAATCTGTATTATTAAATTTCACAATCCTCTTAGGTTTCTTTGCCCAGGGAGCACTGGGCCAATGAGTTTGTCTCCTCGTGTATTTTTGGGTGTGAAGAAACATGTAAGGAGGAAATTTGCCCACTTTTTTTCTCATTTCTCTCTCTCTCACTGAAGCACATGAAATGTGCAGAATCTAACAAATTAATGTTTAAAGGGCATTGAAAGGACAATTTAGAAGCTTTATTTGCAGTTCCTAAAAAGATGTTTTTAATCACTCATCATTAAGTACAGTTATCACATTAATCTGTAGTAGTATGAACCAGCAAGGATATGGACCACAGCCAAGTACACTGGCAGAGGAATTAAGGGGCCACTGAAAATTTAGAAGAAATACATTACACAGAAAACAACTGATCAAAACCAACAGAAGCAAAATCTGACAATTGAATTGTTTAAACATTCTAAAACTTTAGACATTTTAAAACTCTAGAAATCTTCAACTCAAAAATAATGAAATAAAGAAAATATATTTCAAGGTATATTATCACAAACTTGTTAATAAATTTTCAGTTGTTAGTGATTTTACGTGTACCATAAATTTAATGCTTTTAATAATTTGTAATAATTAATAATTGAAACCATTAATAATTTATTAGTTTATTGGGAAAGGGTCAGTCTATTATGGTCTATTTGAAGCAGCAGTAATTGTCAGGATGCTCTTGTCTAAGACTGGTAAATTGTATTAATTTCCTTATGTGATTATAATTATTTGTTTAAGGGCAGATATTGTAGCTTTTAACTAGAATCATTGTGATAGACACTGTATAAGCACACATATATCTGATGTGATCCTTGCCTGAAAACTTTGACATTCCAACTGAAAGGAGCAATACATTGATTACAAAATAAATGAGTCAAAAATGAAGGCAGAGTTCAATAACATATCTTTTTGCTTGCAAAAACAACCATACGAATAAATAATATATTCTCTACCCTTTAATGTACTTTATTTTCAAATGTGAGCTTTTATTTGATCTGCCTTTCCCTGGTTTCTCACTAATATCGCTGCTGAAATGGATTCTGGCGCAAACTAATGTTCCCAGTAAAAAGGGAACAGCCTCTATGTGTAATTTGGAAACTTTCTGAACTTCAGATTTCCTAAGACCTGTCTTATGAAGGAAGTGTGTGCACTGCAGTTATTATGAAAACACTGCCAAAAGTGATTCTCTGGTCATTATAGTTAAGCCTCTTACAAATAAAAATGGGCTTAACATTTGAGAACCAGATCAGTCTATTAACCAGGACACACATACAGATGTGTATCCTGTGGTACTTAAGGACATTAAATAAATTCCAATAACCAAGTTAAATTAACATGCAGAAATTATGCATGAATATCTGAAAGTACTTTAAACATGATTAATGAAGTCTGGATGATAATTACATTAGGAAACCAGTAGCATTAAACAAAGATAATTCTGTGTAAAAGAACAAAATTCATCAAAAATTTTAACAAATGGGTGAAAGATTACAGACAAAAATCCAACTCAATTACAATCTGTGGCCCCAGTCCAGCAAACCACTTAGAGCTTAAGTTTAGTTTATCAAAGTTAACAGACCTCATCAGTCTAAAGATAAGCATCTGCCTTGGGCACTTTCTAACCTGGGGCCTGCGGACTCTGTGCAACTGTACCAAAACACAACATATTTGCCTGGCAGTAGTTACATATGTGACTATTAATTTAAATGCTATCTTTGTTCAAACAAAGTGTACTCTAAAAGGTTTTAGTGAAACGTAAATTATTATGTTTCTAGCCCTCTTACATGCAGCATGATCTGGAAAATTTTCTAGCAAGCTAAGAGATCCCTGATCTCTAACTGCAGAAAAAGACAAATTTTACAACTTTTTTTTTTTTGCCTTATAGTTTATGCCTCTTAGAAGCACATAAAACTATTGAAAAAAAATCCATGATGGCTGAATGAAATTTAAGCATAGCCACCCTGCCAGGATTTAGCATTTGCTTCAGCTTTTTAGGATAAAAGAAATCTCCTAAGCAAAAGGCAAAGCCTTTTAGGATGGTGATAAGACCACTATCATTGGCTCTGAACATCAGTAGAGAGCTCTGCTGAAAATTAGGGAGTAAATCTTATTAGTAATTATGTTCTACATTGAAGATACAGCTTAGGGAACAAATATTGCCCTTGGGAGTAGGCCTATCTGCGTGTGAAATGTGATGATCTCTTCACCACTGAATCACGAGCTCCTGACATATTTTTAGACATGGCCTCAATAAGAAGAATAAACAAACAGAACAAGGTAGTTTAAACCCAAACTTGATTAATTATATGTTGATTAACTGTAAGAACAGGTACATAATATAAAGTGAAGCTGTAAACAAACATTTAATCACAGTCAACTCAATACAGACCAAAGTGCAACCAAAAAACCCAAAGATCAGACTGTGATATTCCCATGGAATATTGAAGACAAAGTAGAAAAACAAAACCAGAGACTGTTTTCTAGAGAAGAGATACCTTTATCAGAAAATGGGCAAAGGAAGGACTAGCTGAACAAAAGCAGACATATTTTCTTAGAATTGCTTTTTGAGGTCATAAAAATTGATAAAATCTGAGAAATTATGACTACATTAAAAATATTTTTGTGGGTTTTTACAGTCCTTGAAAATATAATTTTACTTTGAAATTTCACTTGAATTATTTTTCCCCTTTGGCAGTTGTAAAAGCAAACAAATAAAGGTTGACTTCACCCAGTGGCTTGGTGTCTCAGGATTTGATTCTCCAAGGAGAAAGCTGGTGTTGTTGATGAAGTGCTGATGAACCGAAGTGTGGTGTTGCTTGTCTGTTCTTAAAAAAATCCAATCTCAAACACAGAAAATTCTCGAGAAATGTTTCAGTTGCTTCTCTGAACAGTTTCAACACACAAGATCTTATCTCAGGGAGTGATAAACGTTTGAAGTACTAATGATGGTAGGACTAATGATGAAGTACTAATAATGAACTAATGATGGACTGGACATGTTCTCAATTCAATCCTTTTAAAAAGGAGCAGGGCTAAAGCATAACACTTGCAAAGATGTCCTAACCAGCAGATTATACAAAAAGTGTGTTCTAAAACACAAACATTGTCACAAGAACACCAGAGCACAGACATTTGTGATGGGTTGACTCTTGCTGGACATTGGGTGCCCACTAAAGTGTCTCTATCACTCCCCTCCTCACTGGACAGGGGAGAGAAAATAAAATCAAAGGTTTGTGGGTCAAGGTAAGGACAAGGAGAGATCACTCCCCAGTTCCCATCATGAACAAAACAGACATGACTTGAGGAACTTAACTGAATTGATTCCAAATCAAATTAGATAATGATAATAAGAAATAAAACCATTCTTGAAACATCTTCCTTTTATTCCTCTCTTTTTCCTGGTCTTAATTTTATTTATTCCTGATCTCTACTTTCTCCTCCTCAACGTTGCAGGGGAATAGGGTTCATCACACATTACCTCTGCCACTGCTTCCTCTGCAGGTTAGGAAACCTCACAGTTTTCCCCTGGACAGGGTGGGCTCCTTCCAACAGGAGACAATCCTTCTGCTCCAGCATGGGCCCCTCTGTGGGGTGCAGTCCTTCAGGAACAGACTGCTCCAGCTTGGGGTCCCTGAGAGATCATAAGTCCTGCCAGCAAATTTGCTCCAGCATGGAATCCTCTCTCTACGGGTCCAGAGGTCCTACCCAGGAGCCAGCTCCAGTGCAGGTCTGCCTTGGGGTCAGAGCCTTTTCTGGACATCCTCCTGCTCCTTTGTGGACCTCCATGGGTTTCAGGAGCACACTTGCCTCACAATGGTTGTCATGGGCTGCAGGAAATCTCAGCTTTCTCCTTTCTTCTTTCTCCTACTCCTTCCTCACTGACCTTGAGGCTGTTCCTCTCCCATATCCTCAGTCCCCTCTCCAGCTACAGTTTAATATTGCACAGTCTTGTCCTCCCCTTCTTAAATACATTATTCCAGAGGCTGTCCCTGATGAGCTTGGCCCTGGCCACTAGCAGGTCCATCTTGGAGTCTCCTGCCATTGGCTCCATCAGACACAAGGGAAGCTTCTGGCAGCTTCTTACAGAAGCCACCCCTGGAGCACACCCATCACCAAAACCTCACCACGCAAACTCAATACAACACTTCCACTCAGTTACAGAGAGAGATTCATTTCACGATGCAATGGAGATTCTTTTGCTTTGCATAGTATCATGTATAGGTTTTACACAGCTATAATGTGAAAATATACAGAAGCATTTCAGTTAATTAAAAGTTTTGGAACAATAAAATGTGTGCAAAGAAAATATCCAAAATGTTACTCGCCATCCATATGAAAGAGAACTGTGCACATTACTTAGGTTAATTCATTGGACATAGCTGAAATAGTTAACCATTAAATCTTTTTTAAAAAGAACATATTATTAAAAATTATTCCACTTTTCAGCTAAATTTTTGATAATTCACCATATATATGCATATTAATTTCAGTAACTTGCATGGGTAGGACCCAGTCAATGTATTCAGTGGAACTTGGAAGTAACAGTTCTCCCTTTTTAACTGGTGGCATGGCATAAAACAAAATTGTTGTGATAAAATTCCTGGGGATATAAATATCTGGAATTGCCAAACCTGCCCCACAAAAAACCCACTTCATAATATGCAATTCTATTTGAAATTCCTGGCTGTGAAAGTACTGTTTGTCTACACTGACAATGTTAAATTAATGACTTTAGAAAGCATCTGGGTTAGGATGTCACCTTTCAATTAATGCATATTTTTTCAACTCTCAAAGAATATTCTCTCTAAAGAAATGCCAAGAAATAAATAGATGAACTTGCCATGAAATCAAGTATGTATCTATTACTTCTTAGGTATTCTAACAATTCTATAATGTAATGCATCAGATATACTATGTTGAAGTATTTTCCTTTTTAAGAACCAGAACATTTTTGGTGTTTCAACAAGTTCTTACACCTAGAACATTTACAAAGACTGCAATATCTTTTTCAACTTTTTCTTTTTCAATAGAGCAAGCATAATTTTCAAACCAAATCCACAAGTCACTTTGTCCCAAGTTCCCCCAGAAGGATTTACATTTTTTTTAGCCTATTTAGCTATAATTGAGAAAAAAATATGATGTCAAATAAACACATGGAAGCATGGCTTTTTAAGGGTTTCATTCCTTCCTGTTGCAAGTCAGAGACTGCTAGTTCAGCAGGTGTGAAATTCCAGTTTAAGTACAAGCTACTCTAATTTCACAGTTGAATCACAGAGTTGCCACAGAGTCCCCATTGAGCAAATTCCACATTTGCATGCATTCAAGGTCATTACTGAAGGTGATTGAAATGAGACTCGACATCTCCATTTATTTATTGTCAGAGAATGGGTCTGAAATTTGCACTGGCTCTAATCATTCTGATTCCACGTCTAAGTCAAGGTTATTGCAGTCTCATCTTGCCTTGTCAGAGAAGAATTTCCACTTCTAAACCACTTTCAATAAGTCCCATGTTTGATCAGATTTCAAGCTCAATAATTCAGACACAGGTATTGCACAATCTGCTTGTATATTGCTTCATCCATTCATTATGTTAACTCTCATTGGATTAAACCAGTATCTTTTTCTTTCCTTTACTATATTCCTGAACACTTCATTCAATGAGGCACCTCAGCACCTTAAATAATACAGAATACAGTTTAAAATAGTTGTATTCCTGTGCCTGTGCTTAACCAGACAACCCTTTCTTTGCATAAATATATTTACACATATAGGTATATGGTATATATAATATATATTCCTAAAAATGCAAATGTGCATCTAGAGAGACTCATATAACAAGAGAATTTAGACTTTACACCCAGATAAAGAAACCATGTATGATGCCTAACAGTAATTTGAATCATGGTTACAGTAGAAACTCTAGAATGAGAATGAAAATCATCCAAATATTGAAGAGTACTAAAAAATCTTATTAATTATTTAAAACAAATAATAATCATGCCCAATAACTGTTTTTGAAAGTGAAATCCTGAACTTCTGAAAAATAGGCTATTGAAAAAAAGCCAGCACATTTAGTTTGAGTTTGATTAGTCCTAAAATAAGAAAATTTCAAAGGTCTATGAGCAGTTCACATGAATGGGACTGTTGTGCCTCTATTACATAGATGGAAAAAATTATGTATAGAAAAATTAAAATGTTTGTACAAAATGGCACATTAATACAGAAGTATTGAGAAGCCGCCACAGACTGTACAATTACCATACTCTAAAAATTATATTATTATAACCATGTACTATTCCTTTCAGAGCCTGGTCAAATCCCAGGAATTGCTAATTTCTTTTCTTCTCTAGCATCCTGATGCAGGCCCCTGAAATCTACAGGTTTGCTGGTTTGCTTTAATACCATATTTTTCAGGCTTCGAACTTGGAACATGCTTAATTTAGTCTATGATTGATCATATATAGTTATTATGAAATGAATTTATTATGTCAGACTAATTCATGAAGTCAAACCACCCTAATTTGAAAGGTTCAGCTATATTTTCTTGGATTAACTTCCATGGCTAGATAATCTCTAAGCAGACTGGAGAGGCAACTGCTATCAATTGATTTCCTTTCACTCGTTAAAAGGCTTTCTGTTGAGCTGAAAAATAAGCAGTCAATTGATAAGTGTGAAATCAATTCCTTTTTCCTCTTTGCAGGCCAAAGATAAATACTTGTAATAGACTTGGAAGTTACAGCATATGGCTAACTTTTGATCCTTGTACTTCCTGCACTGCACTGTATGTCAGAGTTACCATTCAGAGTTTGCCTGAGTCACAAACCCATTTCTCTTCCCTAAAAAACTTAAGTTAAAATGTCACAATAAGAAAGAATACCAATAAATAGTTAATTTACTCACTGCATTCATGTAAACTGGTCTTCCACTGGAAATTTTGCTAAGCTTAATAGAGAGTATTCTTCATGTTACATATTTAAGATCTTTTCTAGGTATGCAGAAATAGATAATGACTTTACCATCAGACTTTTTCAGTTACTTCTGTGTTTATTCTCAGATATACCTGTCATTCAGGAGTATTACTATCTAACTCTACAGAAGAACACAAAATAACATAAGATTATTAAATGAACTTAATTCTGCTGCACAAGCAGGCTACATAAAGGCTAAGGAAAGAATACTCAACACTGAGGGTTTTGTCCATGAATATTTACTGACACTTCCTCTGGCAGACATTATCTATCCATCAAGGGAGTGTTCAGTACTAGTTCCCAGTAACAGTGAAAACATTCCTTCTATACAACGCAGTTTAAAAACTTGTTTCTAAATAAATATTTTTATTGCTGTTTAATTAATAGTTCCACTCTTGAAAAATTTAAAATAATGACTTAATAAAATAAATTTAGATACAGATCTTCTCTAGCTTCAGTCTGTTCGAAAAAAAATATCATATTTCTTCTACATTATATTAATATCTGATAGAAGTACAGCTAAATAATATGATATTTTGTCTTTTTCTATAATGCAAAACTTAAGGGGAAAAAAAAAGGGAAAAAATAATTAAAGCACAAGCCAAACAAAGTGCTAAAATATGCTCATGTTTTAAAATTGCCTTTTGTGAAAAAACAGTGGAAAACCTACTTCTGGATGATGTTTGTCATTCTGAATGACAGATCCCTTTTTAAAAAGACATAAAATTGTGGGTCACAAACACTACTCTTCTTTCTAAAATACATTGCAGATAATGATAAACTAATTCTTGAAGTCCTGACGACTTATTTTCTGAGTCTAAAATGGATTTGTGTTCCTTGCCCATTGATTTTATGACAGAGATGAAAAATGTATCTGGGATACATTGATATTTAATGATTTGAAGGAAAATATATCTTTTGAATACAAACCTCAAGTTCCATCTTGTTTTACCTTGTTGCTCCATGGGATTTTTGCTACTTTGCTTTAGGAAAAGGAACACTTTTAACTTAAGTTCTAGGTTGCATTTTTGAAAAACAGAAATGCAAGATATAGAAATCTATCAAGGAAACACTTCTTCATAAATTCAAGCTGTCTCAGGAAACCAGAGAGCTTGGTACCTTTACAACTGGAGTTACATAAATCTGCCTTATTTACAGACTAATTTTTCTCATTTTGACCTATAAAGCCAATACCAACTTGTTTATCTTTCCTCTTTTGCCTTGGAAAAGGTGCTATCAAGGCTTTCCCCAAGAACCCACTTCAGGGTAATGAAGAGCAGCCATAGCCCAGGATAAGCACTGTGCCTAAAGTTCCTTCCTCCTGCATTATGTATTTATTTCACAACACACCTATCAGGAAGTGTTGTACAGTTCTACCCTTCTGATATGAAAGTCAGTCAAAGATCAATTAAAAAAACTTAGGGACATATACTAAGTAGAACTGAGGTGGCTGAAGAAGAAATGGGAAGAAATGAAGCTGTTTGTGTAATCAGTTTTGAAGTTCCCCTGGATTCTGGAACCACACTTCAAAAAATGCCTGGAGCAGCCTCTAATCAAGCTCAACACACTGAGACTACTCAGCCAGGATCAAGTCAACATGGATTTGTTTCATGACAGAATATTTCCTATTCAGAGACCAGTATTCTTCCAATCTGTTTGAGAACCTTTCCTGCAATCCTTTAAGCCTGGCTTAAGAGTCTCACTGGGGCAGGAGCCCCTGCAGACCCACCATTGACTGTGACTTCAGCCCACACAGAGAGGACTCAATGCACAAATACTTTTCAAGAAAAGAGTAATATTAAAAGATGTACATTATTATCTTCACTGTAAGAATGAAATAGTTACAAGAGACCATATGCTGCATGACACTGTGTAAAGGGCTCTTGGTTGACTAGCTGCAGTGAGGGGGCTCATGCTGCTTCTGGGCCGTGTTACAGCCCTCAGTAGAAGTGGTTTATTCCTGTATGACCACAATGAATACCTTGGACAGGGAAAAGGGCCCTCACTGTGTGTCTTTCAGGTGTCAGAAACCCTATACAGGAGTTATAAAGATACTGATGCCTTGGGAAGGCTGGCCTGAAACAGAGACTGGACAGAGCTAGAGAATAAAGTAGATATTTATTGAAAGGCCTTTAAGGGTACACCTTGGGCAGGACAGGGCCTGACCAGGGCTACACCCAAGGTGGACTAAGAATGGTCACAAAAAACAGACCCCCAGTCACAAGGTCTTCTTTTATAAGTTTTGGTCCATTTGCATATTGGGGTTTAATTGTCCAATTCCAGCTTCAGGTTGTGAGGTCTCATCCTTCTTGCTCCTCCCTTCAGTCCACCACTGTCTGTGCTTTTGGGCCTGAAAGTTGTCCTTGGTGTTCAGCAGGAAAAAGATTTGTTTTGTCTCCCTACCCTGTGAAGAGAGCTTACTGGCACTTAGTAAGAGGCTCAGAACTACATCCCTAGGCAGCACAGAGTCTGAAAAACATGAAAGCTCAAACTTAAGGCATCAATACCAGTTCATGTTATTGCACACATTTTGCTGCATATTTTAGCATGCACAGTATGAAGAAAACAAAATATATTTCTGTCACCCTGCAATCTTCTGGACAATTTTTTTGGTTAATCTGCTTCCAACCTCACTATTGTTATCCCATAAAGACAACACTACACTCTAACACATACATTTACTTGTCAAATAGTTACATACACTGTAAAACCACTAAGGCACTGACACACTGAAAGCATGTTGTTTCCCAGTTAAAGAGTGAATTACTGAAAAAAGATATAGTGCTCCTTCCCTAATATGTTTCCCCTATATTCAGCAATTACTAGGTCATGGACTTTTAGTGTTAAAAGTAGCATTTAGTATGAAAGCGGTTTTTTAATCCATTAATTTTTCCAGTTAATTTCTGACATAAATTGTGAAAAAAGTTCCTCAAGCTGACTAAATATTACATGAAAGAAGAACAGTGTGATTTGCTTGTTCATTTTCATTATGGGTTTTTTTTGATCAATAAGTCTTGCTTAAAACACGTTAAGTACAATTAAAAACAGAAGACAACCCATTTAGTTAGCCAAAAAAATTTCTTTTATTTTTTTTTTTGTTTGTTTGTTTGTTTTGTTTTAAAATTTTGGCCAGGGAGAAATACATGTGGAAAAAAATGTGCTGGCTTTATAATCCTGCTTTTTAGCAGTCTGTCCTAGCTCAGAAAACTCCTTCAACTATTAAGTTACAAACTACAGAGCTGCAGGTCCCACATTAGCAATCACAGTCTATGTAGCAGGTGAAGGAAAGAATTGATTCTCAAGCTGAAAAGCAGATATTGTGTTTGTTGCTTGTGGTTCGTTTCTGCTTCCACTGAAATCAAAACTGAAATATCCACTGACTTCAGTTGAAGTGGATCAAATGGAAGTGCATGTGTTAATATAAATGCAAAATAGGGCTAGTACAGAAAGGGGTTGCACGAACACAAGGAAGGGAAAACTCAAAGAAATCCACTGAATGAGCCCTGAAAGGTAAAACTTTGGTACTTCATGAGCAAGTCTGAACAACCTGAAATGGTCAGGAATGCTGTGCTTCAAAAGAGCAACAACATTATTTTGGTGCCTTGGTTACGATATATTCTGATACTAGTTTTATTTTTTTAACATTAAATTTTCAGAGAAAAGGAGGAAAAATTCAGGTAACCAGCAAAGGCAGGTAACCAGCTCAGCAATCTGCATAACTACTGGTTTAGATATCACTTTAAAATTTGCCCCTGACAAATTTTATACATATTAGTTCCTGGCATAACAAAAGTAAAAAAAAATTGTTATCATAAACCTGACACTTTTTAAAGCCTAAGCCCAGAACTTTACATTTAGCTATGCAGCCAGTGGAAGAAATAGCTGTAACATAAATAAATAGGGAGGCAGTTTTATACAGGTCTTGCCTAAAATCCCATTTTATATAAGAACAGCTCACCAAGGTCTTAGTTCCTGCCTCCAACAGCAGGTAGTGATCAATACCCATCAAAGCACATCTCTCTGCAAAGGAATAGCTCTTCCTCATTAATGTACTTTGCATATTTTCAACAATTATCGGGTCATGGACTTCCACTGCTAAAAGTAGTATTTGGTATGGAAGACCACTTTTTCTTCCCTTAATTATTCCAGTCAATTTTTGACGTTAGTGTCTTGTGGTAATGAGTCCTCCAAGCCGACTCAATGTTACATAAAAGAAGAACAAGGTGACTTGTTCATGAAGGTTTTATTTATTTTTCCCATAATTTTCTCTCCTGTAAATATTATTGAATATTTCCAGTTCTTGAAGAAAATCTAGTGGGCAACCTCTCCAAACTCAGTTGCTCTGTTAGAACCATATTTTCTAAATCTCCATCCTTTCTACCTTTAACCATCTCTCTTAAAGGTAGACTAGTCCTAAACTGCCAAATCAGTCTGTCTTTCTGTTCAGTCACACTCACTGTTTTGCTCCATTTTCCAGCTCCACTACAGACTTCAGAGATGACAGGACTAGAACCAACTTCAGACAACATTCATAATGTCAGCACACTACAGATTTTTATATCTGCACATCAGTGTTATTTCCCTAATGCTAGATTCCTTTCCTAATAGCACCTAACATTTGATTTGCCTTTTTCTTGGCTGTTACTGAGCTCAGAATTGACATTTTCATAGAGCTATCAATCATAACCCCAAAATCTCATTTCCATGTGATAATAGTCAGCTAGGATTCCATCATTACATATGTAAAGTTGGAATTATTTCCCATGTGCATCATTTCATATTTATCTAGACTGCATTTCATCTGCTGTTTTACTGCAGTTACTTTGCATGGTAATATTTTTCTTCCCTTCATCATAGTCAGCCTTTGTTCCTATTACCTTGCAAAACTTGGTGTCATCAGTAAATTCTGTTCACACACCCCCACTTTTTCAGTACTAATGAAAATGTTGAATAACCCAGACAGGTGTGACTCTACTGGTGACCTCCCATCTCTCTCAAGAGAAACCTTTTATTTTTGTCTTCTCATTCCTGACTGACTTGACTTTGCCTGGAGACTACAGTTCTACTACAATTAACCCTGTTTTCATTCTTTTTGCTAAAATCTCTACAACATCATCCTATACTATTCTACACTGGTGTCCAGATGCCTTCTGAAACAAACCCAACAACAGCTAAAATAGGTAACTTCTGGATAGGAGGGCTAGTACTGCCCACACAAGGATATGTATCAAACCTAACCCTTATTGTGTGTATTTTTTGATAGCTATTATGGGGGTAAGCAACAAAAACTCCACACATAAATCCCCAAAATATTTTATAACCATCAAATACATACAAATGAAATCTCCATGTCAGAAATAATGAGCCCAAAATGAGTGCTGCAAGCTGCAATACATCACCACATTAAAGAACTGGGGTAATTCCTTAGGGAAGAGCCATTGTTGTGCCACTTATTTCTCCTCTTTTAATGCCTAGTCAATTTCTTTAGAAGAGTTACAGTCATTCTGAATCATATTTCATCTGTCTCCCTTTAGAATGTGAGCAGCTCCAGCTTCAATATCTGACTATTAAAACCAGTTTGAACTATTCTGCAGCACTTTTCAAGAGTATGTAAATACTTCTATATAATATGAATGACACTTTCATTATAATACATTGACAATATTAATCTACCACAAAACAGATTTACCTCTCTTTAGCTTTTATTTGGACAGCCATGAGACTTTCAGATGGTATCTATGTACAGTAAGTACTGGGATAAAAATGGAGATTCTTTTTTCCTGTTTCCCTGCTGAGGCTGATTCTAACATAAAAATGAAGGTACCTGGAACTTCACATCCAATAATTTCCACCTTCAGCCAAATTCAGGGGTAGTAAGGAAGGTTTGCTTCATTGCAGTGGTCCATTTAATTAGCTCATATATACTGCAGGTATTAAAATGCTTCATGTAAAGATGTAAAGTTCTATACTGCTAGTCCCATCTCTGTGCTTTTCTTGTTTTGCCTGCCCATCCCTCTCAACTCTCTTGCAAGAAGAATCAGAAGAAAGAGTACATTTTACATTTTATCTGCAGTGTTATTGCCTTTTTTACCTCTGGGATGAGTAAAGGTCTAGACTTGTACAATCTACCCTACTGTCTACATATGTCAACTCTCACACTAGCACAAGACACACCCTACACTGACATAAATAAGCCATAGCCAGGGTGGCACATACCATCACTGTTCAGTGGCTTCAAAAAAAAATCACCACACAAAAAACCAAAAAAAACCACCCACAACCACAAAACAAAACGAAATCCAAAAAAAAACAAACAAAAAAAACCCAAATGAAAAAAACCCAAAAAATCCACAAAACAAACCCTAAAAATCCCACTTCCATCTGAAAGTGAGAATACTATTTTTCATGTATTTTTACAAAACGTAGTAGATACTTCCAAAATGCATGGAATCCCTCGCTTTTTTTCACTGCACTGAGCACTTGAAGTTTTTAGTCATCATAGGCATTTTTGTATGTATTTGAGGAGGCTTTGAATGTCATTTGTGAAATACTTTCTGTAATGTTTTCCTTATTCCACTATTAGAGTCTCCTTTACTTGGTGTTCAAAATTCATTAAAACCATAAAGCACTGAACTAACTTGCATTGACAGTTCATTTAAAATAATCTAGTATGACATCTTATATCACATTTGTAGAGAAAAACACAAATTGATGCATCCCAGCAATTTTATGAATTTTCCCAGGTGATTTATCCACACCAGTAATTTCATACACCTGAATGCATCCCCAAAAGAATATGTGAAACCATTCCAGCTTTTCAGATCTTCTCTTGCTAATCTTTTAAATAGATTTTTGCTGGCACTCGTTCATTGCTCCCTAAATATACAGGCATAAAGCTGGAGTCTGAATCACTACATACACTGAGTACAGATAATGCAGATATTAAACACAGATATTCATATGGAGTTCCAATCCCTTATCTGCTCATAAACTCTCACAGGAAGTAGAACAAGTAGCAACATAATATGTATTAAACATAGCTACATAAAATCTCAAATAATTATTTAAAGATTAACTTTTTTAAAAGTTGCTACAATTAAATTCGCAACATGGCATACAAACACCTGTCAGGGCAGAAAAGAAATTTCCTTTTCTAATCACAGACACAACCTCAATCCTGTAAGTACAATTCATCTTTCGCTTGAAATTTCCTTTTAAGTCTAGAATTAAAAGGAGCAGATGAAAGAGTCTATCCCATAAACCTTTTCCCACCCTGTACCTTGCATAGGCCACAGTAGGTAAACGGAAGGAGGTAGTGTTTCACCCAATTAATTTCACAGCATGAATATTAGAAAGTGGGTCATAGTAGCTGACTAGTAATTCTGCATTCTCTTAATTTTAATGAAAAAATAACAAGAATTGACACAGTTCAGTACTTTTCAATATGACTGGCATCTAAGCATATTGTACATGTCTTTCATTAAATATATGGGTTAATTGCTAAAAAAGTATCATTATCTTTCTGCTGTATGACTGTCCCACATTGGAAAGACTGTGTGACCACTAACTATGTGTTGATAAGCCATGTTTGAAGCTTCTGTTCAAATATTATAAAGAATTACCAGTAAAGGTATTCAGCTGATTCTTCTTGTTACTGTAGAAGATACAGAACGTTTTTTCTGACATTCCTGGAGAACCTACATTATCATGCTGGTGCACTAAAAAAGTCAGGATCCATTGAAAAGGAGGGAAGCACTTTGCAGTGATGGGAAAACGAAGATAACAGGCATTAAACTGAAAAGAAAGAGGTTTGGATTGGACACAAGAAAAAGCTTTCCCCCATGAAGGCAGTAAAGTTTGGAGATGTTTTTTCAGACAAGTTGTGCAAAGCGAGTCTGAACATTCCCTAGAAGTGACTGGAAGGCTTGTCTGACCCGATGGCTGACCCTGTTTAGAACAGTGACCTCCCAAGGCTGTTCCAGCTGGAACTATTCCACGTCCCTGTGACTGTCCACTCTGTCTACAAGCTGGTGATGTCACCAGGCTCCCACCTGAAGCATAATCTCAGTTCCTTACTGAAAACAACCCAGCTCCTGTGTGCCCGGAAATGCTGGCACACGTGAGTGTGTGTGTACACAAACACACCCCACACACTCTCTGCTTTAATGATGCCTGATGAAATAAGAATTTCCTCAAAAACGCCGTGGTACTGGGTTCCATGTCCTGGTTTATGTAACACATGTACTAAAGTAGCCAGGATTTAGCTTGAACAGAAGGACTGTCTGTGAATGTCTTGTCTCTTGACTGTGTGTTGACATCGTCTAGAGTGGGGGGAAATTTAAATATTAAGATAACATGAATAATGCATTAATATATTTCAAAAGGAGATTTCCTTTCATATGGTGACTTCACACTGCTCTGGTGGACTGAAAGAATATGGGGATAAGACTTTTAAGCTGTTTGATGGAACATTTTACACTATGCCAAATCTCCTCCACCTTTAAACAAAGTAATTAGGTAGCTTAGTCTGCAGACTGGAATCATTTGCTTGACTGTGAAAAATGTCTGTCAGGGTAATATTAATTAATAGGAATCATGATGAAACCCATTCTGAATTGGCAGATTGGCAATAAAATGAGTTTTTTAAAACTATATAGAATATGTACTAGTGACAATTTCAGAAATATATATATAAAAGTAATTGATGGTCTGTTCTCACATTTTTCACAGCTCACTTTTTCATATCCAAGTCCTTCCTGCATTTGGCTTGAGTGATCACGATTATTTTGTTACTACCTGTCACTTCACTGCTACCTTCTCTGAATCTTTATTTTTATACCTTTCCACTACATTGTGTTTCCTCTCAGAAAAAAACACCTTTCTTTGCTGTTTCCCCACCCTTCTTATCGCCCACTGCATTTACAAGGAGAGAAAGCACTTTGTTGATACAATTACAATTTCATCTGGCAACTCCCCAGTCTGAACTGAGTCAGTTTCACTACTCTGTTCTATAAAAACAAAAAGCCTTCATCCCATAATCCAGTACCTTTTAAAATGAGCTCTTTAATGAGGTTTCCTCCTGGTTTCAGAGCCTGTCAGTAAATTTCAGCTTATAAAGTTGTAGTTTATACAAGAAGCTCAGGAAACTTCTCAAACATGACTTGTTGAGAATGTTCTTCTGAGTCATGCTGTAAAATCTGAGCTTTCTTAGTAAAATCTGACCCTGGAAGTCAATCTTGGTATAAACTTATGGAAACTTAGCTGGGGAAAAAAGAATCTCACATTTAGTGAGGCTCTTCATTTCAGATGATGGATGTCAGCACTCATTACTGTGTAATCAAAGAGTTGAACTCATGCTGGATTCTTATTTTGCTCATTTTCTAATCCACAGCTCTCTTCATTGCTGACTCTATTCCTTAAAAAACAGAGCCAGGTGAAGGCTAGGGGAATATTTATTTGACATGTAGGATAGAGTAAAACACATTAGCTTGTTTATGAATTTTCAACAGTTACTTTCCATATTGCTGATTTTCAGCAGATAAACTCAGCATGAAATTATTTTAATTCCAACACAATTCAATCTCTAGATGTGGAAAATACTACAAGACATCTATCACCCTGTGATTCTTTCAGTGTCCTGAGAAGAGTGGCTCAGAGTACCAGAGGACTGAATCTGCATCTCTGAACAGTGATCTTGATCAACTAATTTTGTATTAATTCTGAGACCTCTAGTGAGAATTGATGTATACTTTTCTCTGTGCTCTCTGTTGAAAATTATTTTTATGTGGTTAAAAGAGGACAATTTTTGGTATAGTCAACATGAAGTTTTTCTATTTCTATCTCATGTTAATTTTTAAAATACTATTTAGTCTAATCAAAGAGCTTCTTGAAGAACAAAAAATGTATCAACAAAAAAAAAAGGATCATAAAGGTAGCATGACTGCATGTGAAAGCAGAATCACAACATAGAAAAGCAAGTATTTTGAAATTATATCTGACCTTCTTGCAACCAATCATTCTATTTGTACTAAGTACTAATCCCTTGATTATGGGATAAATTTCTGTGCACCAGACCCAGGCACAAAACTCGCAGGTTTTCTTTTGCAGTGATAAAATGAAGTAATATGCATTCACTATCTCACTTCTTCTTGAGCTGGCCTTATGCTATAGCTGTGCAGTTTCAGCAAACAGTTCAGTTTTAGTTTACTTTCAGTAAACATTAACTCTCAGCTTTTAAAAAATATTTTTTAAAACTTCTTTATTCTATTACTGCAGTAATTGAGACAGTACACGATTTATTATTCTGAATTCATATAAATTCAGATAAACTCACTAATAAAATCATTTTCTGAGGAATCCATTTAGAAGCACATTTCTTGCATACTTACCTGAAAACACAGTAGTTGCCTGAGCTACTGATGTGTTTTGATATGAAAGTATTAAAAAGATAGAGTGACTATAGTGACTTCTGAGAAAGACTCAGTGGCTGTCTGACACGTTTGAATTGCACTGTGAGTGCTAAAAAATCTCCCTGAGTGGCCCATGGGAGGTTAATTCATGTCACCAGACATGTCATCACTCAGAGCTGAATCCTTTGGTCAAATGTTCTTTTTACTTCTCTTTCCTCTTAGAAAGGAAATGTGTTGTTCCTGGGGCTCCTTTCTCCTTTTCTCTCCCCTTTGGGCTACAGTTCTAATTCTCACATTAGTTCCCAAGTTCTCAGGCTGCTCACTTTAAATTTTAACAGCCACTGAGCATGTGCATCAAATATTGCTGTAAGGATACAACTTGTAGGATTTCTACCTTTTATTCTCTCTTGTCTCTGTTGCTACCTTTCTTTAATTTCACAGATGTGTTTAGTAAAAGCCTCTCAGCTGTTTATTTAGCAATTTCCCTCACCCTTAACAAGTAATCTCTCAAATTCATAGGTTTTCTCTGCTCATTGCCCTCTGAGTTCAGAGAGTAGGGCTCCACAGTGAAAGGAATCTGCTTTTCCTTTCAAGACTTGGACACAGCAAGAGCAAAAACTCTTCTCTCTCAAAATTTACTCGGCTCATATTAAAAATGAGACATTACTTGAGAGATTTTACGCAGCTGTAAAAATTTCAGTCTTGCAAAGCTATTAACAAAAGCTCAGCAAAAACAGTATTCAGTACCCCAAAAACAATACTCAAACCCCAAAAGCATTAGAGAAAAATAGCACTTGAGTGATAAAAAAATAGCAGGTTGTCTGTAGTGAAAACCATCCATCTCTTTTTCAGTATCAGCATGTAAAGTGGGATCACTGCTCCATTATTCACATGAGAGTTTAATATTTGATGGTTCACTTGTGCAATATAATTTTCAGAAATCAGTGAGTAATTTGGCATTTCTTGTCCTTAGGTAAGGATGCTCACTGCTACAGCAAACAACTACACTGAATTATAGCCCTAACATGGAAATTACCTCTGAACCATGCTGGGCCAATGACTTCTGTATGTGCAAATTAAAGAGGCTTTTAATAATCGAGAAATAAAATCTTTCATGCAGAAGTCTGGGTAATAAACAGTATCAAAAGCACAGCAATAATAATATGTATATTTTTACTATGCTTGCAACATTGGATGATAACTACATCTATAATTCACAAAGCGTGTAAAAATGCAGGAGCAATAAAACACCAACATCAACACGCTGAGTCATTAATCAGAAGATAAGTTCAATTTATGAGTAGCAATTAATTCTAAAGGACTGTTCTGTGTTGGTCCAACAATAATTCCAGGGTTTAGTCCCTGAATAGTTTTAGGCTCCAAAGAACTCCAAATATTTATAAAGACAAGTATGGGAAACATTAAATTTCTACATTCCATTTCACTTCAGTGAGCCAATCTGGGGTTTATAAATATCACAGGCCTTTGATAATTCATGTAAGAAATCATGAGGAGCTTTGAGAAGAGCTAAACATTTTCTGGTGTGGTTTTGGAGGGTAGGAGAGATTAAAAAAGCATGACATCAAGAAATAAAATGTTGTTGTGGGAGTAAAATACCTATATTTAAAATTGTACAAATACTATCTTCATGTGCTGTAAATTTGGGAATTGGGATGTGCCTGTAAAGTTGGAATGTGAAAGTTTACTTTCATGCTTGTGAAATGAATAGATTGACATTTGAATTACAAGCAGCATGTAAGATGAAGTACTTCCTATGCATTCTTTCTCAATTTAAATTTAAATTAGTTCAATTAAACAGTTTTAAATTAGTTACGTTAGTTCTAATTATTCTAAAACCCATTTTTCCATGTCTTTTTGAAAGCATTCCCTGGAGCAAGTCTTGATATGACCAGGCATGCCCAAACCTATTTTTGTGTACAGTCTTTTAAAAATCTTAAAACACCAGTGTAATTTAAAAAAACTGCAGCATAAAAAAAAAAAAAATTACATTCAAAAATTAAATATTCTGTTTATCTTCTCTAACTACCATCCAGAAAAAAATTCCGCCAAATTATTAACTTGGCAACTGCATATATTCTAACAGGAAAGCTTTGTTCTTAGTTCTGCAGTATTCTGTTCCCCTGTCCCATGCCAAGGATTAATAACTTTATTTTTATGGCATTTTGTAGCAGAATAGGCCAAACAACTTTCAAAATAGATTATTTCAACCTCAACATTATTTTACTGGCGTTCTATAAAATTGTGTTATCATACATGGGTTTATGGTGTTTTTTTAATTTAAAGAGCAATTATAAAGTGAAATTCAACATTTAGGAAAAGTCAGCAAACGAATTCTATGCAAAACATTAATTTATTTTTATCTTTTTCTTCTTTAAATGTAAAGTGCATTCACGTGGTAGAATATCTCTTCCAGTACAAAGGCTGAAGATTGGTCACGATACCTAGCTGCAATGCTTAATTTTGTTGTCTTCTACAAAACTATGAACCCATTTTATTTAAGGCAAAGCCTGGTAGTAAATTACTTTCTCTGCAGTTCCTGTGTTGTCTTAAACTACATTCTTATGCAATTTTTTTTTTTTTTAATTCCTAGAAGAGGAGTAAAACAGTCCCAGGAAGAAATAGCCAGTAATTTAATCTAACACTCTTTCACAGCACAAATATATTCTGGGACAAAAATAGAATAATTCAGAATTGTCCTTAGAGCCTAAGCCCTGGAGAAGCTCGTGGATCTGAAGAGAGTGGAAAGAATTGCTGTATCCCATATTAGAGCAAGTAATGTCAAGGCTCCTTCACAATGTTGGTACTGTTTCTTATGTAGAATACAGGTTTCCTGGCTCAACAGAAAATGAGAACATAGGTTTTAGCCTGGAGAGAGTGGCTATTTCCTAAGAAGTCTCATGAGTATCTATATAAGAAGACAAAGGATTCAATAAATTTGATCCAAAATCAGACACTCACCCATATCATTACTGTTTCCTTCTATAGCCAATGGTGAGACACAGGTAGCCAAGCAATAATTCAGCCCACATCCCCCTGCAAAGGTGCCCTAACTCAGATGCCCCACTTAACATAAACTGGAATGAATTCAGACCCTCATAACTGCTCCCTAATTTATTTCCTTGAGCTTTACACAGTTGAGCTTTTGTCTCCTGAGCCTGGTTAACTTTCAGGCACCATGCCCAGAGTTAAAGCTCCAGGCATAACTCTCCTGGTGAGATGCTCTCACCCAACTGCTGAAGCTTGTGACTCATGATTCAAGCTTTCCAGTAGACTCACTCCAGAGTTCCTTCCAAGATGATGCAAGGGTGCTGAAGACTTCATAAAGGCTTTTAAATTTCCTCATTTCTTAGAGCATCATGTACAAAAGATGACATGGAAATATATCACGTGTTCCCACAGCCTTGCTTACCTTGGGAAATGCTAATGAATCCCTGATATTTCCACTCTCTGCACTAGTGCTACAAGCCTTTTGCATAATTTGGACCTGCTGCCAGGACAGGTTAGAAAAAGTACTTTTCTTATAATATATCATCTTTAGTTCTCTTATCAGCTTGGCAATGGAACAGGTCTCACATCTAAAATCTAAAGACTTCTATGCTACACCAAAATAAGTGGGTCTAGTACTACATCCTCAGACTGATCCCAAATTCAGGCAAGCACCAAGGGCCTTTTTCCTACACTTTGGTTTTCCTGGAAAGAAAACAGGAGCATGCAGACTACAGCACAGCCATAAACCCTTTGCTTTGACCCTTCATTTACATAATTATAGGACAAATAGGTGCAAGATACACAACAGCAAATCCACTGTTTAGTCTAGAGGCAGCCCAGTTGCCAGAAGAGACTTAACAGACTCTGAGAATGGGATTTATCTGACCAAAGGTAAACCCATAGTGTTTAGTTTAGTTGAGGAAGAAAGCAGACAACTACAGAGGGCAACCCCCAACAGTGCACCTAGAATGCCTCAACTCTACTCTGAACTGCCTCACTTTGTGGGTTATAAATTATGTAGAGCCTCAGGCATCTGTTCAGATGCAAGTAACTACACCATTGCATATACACGTCTGTGATGGTGGTTAGAAGGATGAGGATCATCAAGTGTCAGCACAGAGATGGAAAATCTGCATATTTGATGGATCCAAACAATTTACTGCAACCTTTCATTGTGCTACAAAAGACAATGAGATTTCTTGGTTAAGATGTTGCTGGAAAATGTTAATTATTTTTTCCAAAATATTTGGGTATTTGTTAAGTTCATAGATAACAGTTACAGTGTTGTTAGGCCACTGTTTTTGAGCAGTTACATTCAGAGCCCTGCATACAGCAGTACTGAAGCTTAATTATTATTAAATAACAATATTTTTACAAATATTGTAAACCCCTATTGTTTTTTCTCCTAAAATCTGTAAAAAAATATTAATAAATATACAAAAATATAAAACAATGTAAGAGAGTTTTCTATTGTTTTAGAATTGCCACAGTACACTGTACTCTCAAAGTATGTGAACTTCTTCCTTTTCCCCCTGTACAATATTATTTCTTCCCTTACACAGAAATAGAAAGTATAGGGAACTACCACCCACAATAACAAGAGTTTCCACCAATACTGCACAGATAACCTGAGACATGGAAGGTCTCATTCTTAAAGAATATTTCACACCTTAACAAGCTTATTTTGTGGTGAAAAATGTGATTATATGTAATTCTAATGGCAAACACTCAGACCTGACGGAATCCGTGTTCGTGGGAATCAAATTAGATAAGCCACAGAATAAGATGTGGACTGTTAATGTCTGTGAGTTGGCAATTTGTTTGAGGTCTTTTGTGCAGCAGCACTTGGGAAACCTGTGGCAGATGCATGGACGGGCTCCAGTTTTCTGTGGCTCCACAGGACAAAAGACAGGCATGGTGAAATCAACAGTTCTTTTTTATATTACCCTGACTGCAGTTCAGGAGCACTGTGCACTCAAAGATGGGGGGGATATTGCAGAAAAAGATACTGTTCCCTAAGCCATAAATCCAAAAAAGCACAACCTTCTCTCCTCTTACATTCTCCCAACGTGATATTCCCAGCTCTTTATGAAATACCCTCTGGAATTCTTTCAGTGGTGACTCATTCCTGCTACACTCTGTCTACACAGCCCAATTCCCATGTGAATGTCTCATCCCTTCAAATTCTCTCTTCCTGTTACATCCAAAAAAATTGGCAAACAGATTCTAAGACTAGCGAAGGAATAAAGCAAAATTTATTAGCCTGCAGATGTACACTACTATGAGATAAGCTAAAAATCACACACAAAACACCAAAGTGCACATTGACATGGCTGCAGCAGGAATTTTGATAGTTTGGACCCAGAGCTGATGGCATGAAATGCTAGCTCATGTCATACTAAACAGGATAATTACATGAATAAACAGGCTTTGAGCACAGATGTACTCAACTGACACAGCATATTCTATTTTCCTAATCCTTTAATACAACCATCCTCTGGCTTTTCCACACTGATTCCAACAGATTGGCTCTTCCATTCAGCACCTCCCTCCTGGAAATTGATTTGGCATCACCTTAAGAACACAAAGGATTGGGTAACCTTCCTGATCACTTTAGCAAAATACAACTCCTAGGAGCAATGATTGTAGTATTGACAAGATTTTCTAAGAACACAAAGCCTTTTGTGAAATTCCACCAATATACCAAATACAGCATCAGTTGCTGAACATGAGAATTCCTAGACATATACAACTGAATTACATTTAAAGTAAATTTTCTAAGAACTAACAAGAAGACATCAAGCAAGCCCCATGGCCAATTTTAAGTTCTTGCTCCAGAGTGTTAAGGATTTATTAGTAAGGGTAAAAGGGCTCTTTTATCTGAACTTTTTTTGTGGAAAACAAATACACAAACAAACTAAAAGCCACACAAAACCCAACAACCCTGAACCACTTCTCCTACATTAAATAAACATGAATTTGGTTCACTTGGAAACATGGAAAATTGCTATCTAAATGATTAAGCCAGTCAAATGATAGGTCTTAATAAGTGGAGCTATCAATATGGTGTTCATTACTTTATCACTAATGAAGGTTGAAATAAACTTTCCAAGTGATGGAGAACTTTACTGTAAGGTTGGAACCAAACAGGAAAATATCAAGTAAAAGATATTTGCATTTGATAAAAACATCATGTTGCTCCTGCATATTTTAGTTACATAAACCAGCCTAAAAAATAAAAATATATATTTCTGTGGATAAATGTGAGATAAAGCAAACATAAGGAAATATACACAAGGTAGGAATGCAGAATTCTGCAGTGAAAATGCAGCAAATAATTCTTTTACAGCTGGGAAATGAAACAGGATGTATCTCTGTGAGGATGAATGGAGACATTAAAACAGGAGGCAAGACAAAGGCTTCAACCGAAGAGGGCTCAGACCACTTAATTCCTCGCTTTGGCAGAAGTCAATTAATTTATAAATTTTAATGGTGACTGTCAGTGTCCTATGGCCCTTCAGGGGAATTTTTTACTTTGTTAGTGTAGTATTAAAACGTTGCTTATGCTTAGTTATTATCTTGGTTATTGCTCATGCTTAGTTACTTACATGAATATTTCTGTCACCAAGTGTCAGAATAAGGATGTTACACAAGTGGAGCAGTTACAAAATGGAGCAGTTTCACTCTAGATCTTCCTTCAGATTCAAAAAACATGGGAAAAATGTGCTTTATGAACTTCAAATATATTATTACTGTCGCCATACAAACCATAAATTCTTTTAGTCTTTCTTTTTTTTAAGAGGGTAGACTAATTGGTTTATTTCTCGTTAAGTCAGTCTTTCTGAATTAGCCCAAAAGACTGCTCTGCAAGTGCTGATCAAGGGATTTCAGTTATTTCATAGAAGGTGACTGCAACACAGACTGATTGGAATTTCTGCAGTATTAGAAAGGTTAAATATTTCGAACTAGAGCTCAAAGTCAGACCTGACACTGACTGAATACCTTCACAAGCTACTACTGACCTCAGCCCATCCTTTTTCTCACTGTACTAAGTTTCTTTGAAATACTAGAGGATGCAGACTTCCCTGCTAAAACACACACAACTTAAAACGTTTAAAATCCTCTCAGCACAGCCTTTCAAGAGCCATGGGAGACAAAATCCCTTAATAATAGAATATGGGAGGGGGAAAAATCAGGAATCAGAAGCCAATTTCATTTACAGACTATATTATAACTTCTAAAATGTCTACAATAGGACAAAACACCAGTGCTGCAAGAAAAGCAGCACTATGAAATAAAGACAGCAGACAGTGAAAGAACAGAGACTGCAATATACAGTCAAGGTGCCAGGGTAGCTTTAAATAAGCTCACTCAGGTCTCAGAAGTAATCTAGCCATGACAGCAGGGAGCTCAATTTGGGAAAGCTGTCTGAATGCTGGAAAGAGCTGAACCTAAGTTAACATTTTGACCTCTCCACGTAGCAAGCACTTTCAAGGACAAAGAAATTTCATTGGGGGAAAAAAAAAAAAAAAAAGCTTTAAAGGGGTGAAAAATAAATCAGGTAGGCGGTAATCATTGTCCTCTTCCCAGCTGTAAGTTTCATACATCTTAGTCCAAATTCAGATTTGTCTGTATATGTTGAAAATTTTAAATTAAATTAACGCAGAAGTTGTGATCAGTATGTCAGATTGCCATGATTAATTTATGAAACCAATCCAAATTGCTTTCTTCATCCCAAGTCCTAAAACAAGGTGATTGCCTAAGAAGCTTTTACTACTGCAACAGCTCCAACTTAAAGCCAGAAGCCCTCCATGAGTGTTATTTCAGAAACAGACCACCAAAAAGCTGAAATTTAAAAGCAGATATGACCTTCCTTGTTCAAGGTGGCTGAAGTAAACATGACATCCGCAGGAAAGCAAATCACGGCTTTTTCAGACTGTATATTGTAAACAAATCTAAAAATTTGCTTAGGCTATTAAGCAGGCTAACTTAGAAGGCTAAAATTCTAACATGTTTAAACTCCAATTCTGAATCAGCACAATTTCAGAGGCAGATAAAATCCAGTAGATCTGCTCCCATTCATGAGCAAAGATGTGCTTAAGAGTGGTGGCAAAAAGCGATGATAGAAACCCATGAACAGAAGGGGTCATGGGCACCGCATCCTTCAAAAACATGATGCTTCTTTACATGTTACAGGTCAAACAAACAAAGAGGTCTCAATGTGCATCAAATTTCAAAAGTTAACCTGTCCCAGACATTTTAAGTTACATACCCTCAAAGACAACACACTTACATATTAAGTGTCTTCAAAAAGCACAAGTGATCAGCTCTGTGCTAGGGCAATGCCATGACCTTTAATGAGTCTTGGTGAATATAACAAAGCATATTTTCTGAAATGGTATTACACATCAACAGATTATTTAAATTTTCATCTCTATTTTTAAGTGCCAGATGGACGTAAGGAGAACTGGAAATTGTTTCGTCTTACTGTGAGTACTGCATGTGGATGCAATCCTAAAGGGCACAGCTGATCTATTTTGCAAAGACAGAGAGAAAAGAAGAACAAAACCCCACAAGCATCCTTTTGTTGCTTACCATAAACTGCCTTTTTATTTTCATATTTTCATATATTAAAAGTGTGACCTTGGTGGTTGCCTGTGTGTCAAAATGAAGTAGGTTTAAAACCTCAGTCATTTATGACCTGATTTAAAAACCAAGTTCTACACAACATCATTAAATTTTACCTTTAGGGTAATACTGGGGAGAGAATTAAAAAAAAAAAAACCACAAAACCAAACGCAAAGAAAAAAACACACCCAAAATGTAATTAAAGCAATGTTTAAACATGGGAACTTAACAGCAAATAGCTAACCAGATGTGCTTCCCAGCACTTTTAAGGGTTCTTTTATCTTTGTGGTAGCCTGTAACAATGCCTTGAGCAAAATACATTTGTAAAGGATAGGTGTTCCTTTGTTTTCGTGCAGCAGAGGAAAGGGGACTGACTAGTTTAGTAGTAGCTATTACACAGAATACATTTAATAATAATATCCTAATACATAGAATATTTGACATTTTATTTTAACCATTTGTATGCAATAATTAATGCAGAAAACACGTTTAATGTGTATTAAAATGGAAACTCACTGAAACGTGCAGCACCTACTTGGCCTTAGATTGCTATTTATCAAATGCAAAGTATTAACTCATCTGAATATGGGCCACATGCAACTTTTCTTCTGGGTCAAAAATAATATGTGGCGATTGTTAAACCTTTACTTTTGGAGAAAGGACTTTCATGAACGTTTATAAAATACATTACAAATGGTTGGAATAAAGAAGATGAAGCAATAGTTAGTTGCACAATGCTGTACTGATAATACCGTCACAGTATAAATGCTTGGCATAAAGTTATTGTCAATCTAACTCAACAGTTAAGGTTGAGAAATAAGCTTAAAATAAGGCTTGCTTCTTTCACCAATTTCACTTTGATTTAAAATTCAGATTAGCCAAAAGGGAGTAATTTCCTGTTTCATTTATGCAAAAATAAGGTGGCAGACTGACAAAAGGATACTTTTTTTCTGCATATGCAGATACAGGTGCACATAAATCACCCTTTGTCAGGGCAGGAATTCTGCAAATATGTTCGACACTTATTAAAATATCTAATAAAGCATCTCCAGACACTCTATTTCACAGCACTGAAAATAAATTAGCAAGTGGAGATATGTCTACTGTAACCCCTTGAGTAGTCATAAGTGAAAACATCATTGTAAATTGTTACATTCTTTTACTGATATGACTGAAATTAGTTTTATAATTGATGTTAAAGACATGAAATTGCTTTGAAGCATTAACAGATTGATCGTCTAAATAAATATTAGAGTCAAGAGAGACTATGTCATTTTGTGCTCTACTTTTCTAACTGAGAATTACTCTCAGGATAATTGAAAAATTATGTAAAGAAAGATTTATTCTTGTTAATTTTAAGATGGGTAGAACAACTTTTTGGGAAAATTCTATTTATATTATCTCCAAATATAGACAAAGCATTTATGCCAGTGTCTCCATTTAACCATATGAAACACGATCTTTACAGAAGAATTTAAGCAAATGTATTTTTCTTAGATTCTAGTGTGCAAATGCCTGTACAGTAACCTTGCTATCAAATTGGGAGTGCCGCAGAGCTGTGTAAACTAGGAAAGCTTTGCAAGTTATAATGCATATGAATACATAATTTTGATTATGTCATTCTCATAATAGGGATATTTTTGTCTCCAAGAGGTTAAGAGCTTCAAGTAAAACTATTCCTGATACACAGAAGGAGTATTTACCAAAACATTTATCAATAAAAGATTTAGATTCTGGTCTACATATTTGCAAAATCTTTAGCTGTGGCCAGCCAAGTCCATCTAGAAAAACTGATTGCATCCTCATTATACATACTCAAACTTTTTTATATCCCCATGATTGGGATTGAAATTTTTCTTCTTAAAAAAACCTTAAAATTTATTGTTGCTGTAGGACACAAAAGAAAGACTAAATATTTCAGAAGGCAAAGAGCATAGAAAAAGGAGGCTTTTTTGTCTAAATTCTTACTACCTTTTATAAGGTGTTCCAATACAGACTTAACATGATTAGTGAATAGGAACGACACCTCTCTAATCCCATTGGTTAACTACAAAAACAGCAAACACCAGCTAGATAAAAATTGTTTTGAAAAAAGATAGTTATTTACCAAAATTGTTTTAAAAAAAAGCTTTCTTGAAAAACTTTTACTTGAGAAAAAGTTAGCAGCTGCTAGCAGGCTACAATCTCTCAAGCCCACAATTTATCTTAGTGGGCAGCCTTCCCAAATCCTGATTTTGAGATCAGTTTTGCGAATGCACTGTCAGTGCACCCCAAACAAGTAGAATATCAGTATATTTTGAGCAAAATCTCAGGCATCAGCTTCTCAAAGAAAAAAAAAAAAAAAAGGATGAAATGCCTCTGAAATTACATCCTTGAAAAGTAACAAAGCAGAGCATTCCCTCTTACACACACAGAAACAGCTCATAAAGGCACCTACCTACAGGCACAATGACAGCAGCTGTAGCATCTCACCTCTATCAGTCATAATCTAGAACAGTGCCACTTTCTATTAACCAAGCAATAGAGGAACTAAAATTACTTCTCCTGCTCTGTACAAGCCACTGCGGTTGCTCCAGTGCATTTTGATGACTTAATTAGGAAGACGCTGCAGCACATGTGGTTTTTCCAGCCAGGTTCATCACAAAGGCCACATCATCAAAGCACAAGAGTTGTGTCTTCTACAGCTAGATTAAAAATAGGGATTTCTTCATTAAGTGTCTTGTGGCTGACTGTGCCTCTTGGTTTGTCTCCATCTATTCAGACAATTAAATAAAGCGTCATGCTTTATTTATTTCTTTTTAAAGGCTAATAAAGAAGCTGTGAATTGAAGTACAGCTGGCAATCTTTTTATTTATTAAGACCTCAGTGTACACAGTGACAATCTCTTGAAGGCAAGGCACGTGCTGGGATTTTTTTCTTTCCCTTTTTAATATATGTCCTCTTTGCAGGCACAACATTTCTCCTAACAGAAATTAGAAACCTTTGTTGTCCTCTCCAGCAGGGAGAGTCAGAAAAAAACAAATAATCACAAAAAGCCCAAAACAATTAAACAACAAGACAAAACTAAACCTACCAGCCAACAGGGAAAACCTAAGGTCACACACAAAAAAAGTCCACAAATGTGAAATCTGAGTACACAAATCTGAATACTTTGAAAAAGAAGGGTAAGTGACATAACTGTAAAAATCAGCTGGCATAGAATCAAGTCAGAAAGTATTTAAAATTTGGTCACAATACTTCAAATTGATTTAAAAAAATAGCTATTTGCTTTTACTTCTACCAGCAGGGATGGATGACTAAAAAAAATTACATGATTGTTATGTTAGGTATATGAACTGAAAATATTACATAAGATTTACTACACCCTTTTCGTTTCCTGATAACAAGAAATTATTATCTCTTGTGTTATTAAGTAATCTCATTTGTATAGCCATAATGGAAATTATACATGGTAATATCATACCATGGAAACATTGTAATATTTCCTTGATAACAAATACATTGTATCGCAACATAATGGGGATCTAGCATTAGTCCATGGATATTAGGACATTTTAAAAATATTCTACAAGGAAGGATGACATACTGCTCTGCACTTCAAAGGAAGCTGAATGCTCCATGAGGCAAGATGACTTTCCAGTCTTAGAGTTACTAACTGATAATTGTATGTCATTATGCATATTTACAAAGGCATATGCACATGCATACAAAAAAAGCAGTGGTGAAATGAGATGATCTCAGGTAGTAGTTCTTTCTTTCTGCAAGAGGTTTAAGAATGGCCTATGCACTTTGCAGGGATAGGAGAGAAGGAAGAAGTGGATGTGAACAAAACACGGTCTTTGCCACAGCAGAGATTCCAGGTTTTTTCAATTTCTTAACTTTCTTTTTATTTACTCAGCCTAAATAAAACCCTTTCTTTGGAGGGTCTAGCCAAAATGTGAGGGGTGTTTGATTTGGTGTTGGTTTGGTTTACCTTTTCAGTTCTGAACTGCAAACAATTTTCTGCCTGTTTCAATTAATTGGATGTGCATGGTAGAAGCACATCTTTCTATGTGTTCCTTGACCCCAGCAAGGCCTAAACTGTCTGTCTACTTTCCCTGGATTTGACCTTGACATCCACAACCCACAAACTTGGTGGCACTTACACATGGAAGCAATACATTAAATCATCACCCCTTGCTACACGTCACTTACAGATGCATTTGTCACTGTTACATTAAATTAGGATCACAAAAATGTAATTTACGGCCAAGAGTGACATTTCATAAAGCCTGTGAAAACAAAATTACCAGAGAACATGCACCAAAACACAGTATTTCTTGCCTCTCCAGCCTGTCAACAGAACAGATCCTCCATGATTATGCTCTCTGCACAGAAGTTATGGGATGGAAAGTTCAGAGCATGACAAGATGAATTTGGGAGCCTGGTTGGTGAGCTGGATTTGAGCTGGCACTGTGCCCTTGACCTACATAAGGCTACCAACATAGTGGGATGCTTTAGTGAGAGCACAGCCAGCAGGGCAAGGGGGATGGACTCCCTCCTGTCGTCGTTCATGAGTGCACATGGAAGGAAAAGAAAGTGCATCCAGTGCAGATTAAATTACTTCCATGTGCCTTCCAACTTAACGACTGCCCTGATTCCATGGGTGTTCCTACACGTGAGCTACTCGCTTCCACTCATATCTGTATGCATGTATTGAACAAAGAATAGATAAATGTTGTCTTTGTTTGTGCTCAGATTCAAGGGCAGAAATGGAAATTGCATGGAATTTGAGGACTTATTTTTAAAAATCTGACTCCCTTAAATTGTATCCTCCTTCTTCAGAGTTAATATTACTCTGGGATTAATAGGTCAGATAAAGCTGCATCTTCTCAGGTACAAAGTTTTTGTTTGGATTTTTTCTACTTCTGTCCTTTGCCTTATTTTCCCTGTGACCTAAAAATCAAGCTTTGGAAGGCTTACTGGCTCATCTCTGAATAGTTACCAACATCACTTGACTTTCAAACAATACAAGTTTATGACAAAAAACCAAAAAGCCTTTTTTTTTTTTTAATATGAGCTTTGCTGTTGGATCACTTGCTCAGAAAAGGTGAAAGCTATCCTCAAGTACCTCCCAATAGAAAGAATTTATATCCATATCCACCACTTCTCAAGAAGTGCCAATATAACTTAATTTTCTTAGCTCAGTGAGTCTTCCCTCTTCCTTTACATCTTCACGATCAGGGACTTACATGAAATTTAAGCATCCAATTCTTTTTGACTCTCAGCCTACGCCAAAAGACAGCCAATAGATAAAGTATGGGTTGGTTGAGTTTGCCTGAATATTCATTCCCTTTTTTAAACATTATTCTCAAAAAAAGACCTGCCTAACCACAAAACTAGCTAAATTCTTCATCTGAACTATTCAATGCCTTGTTTAGTCATTGACAGATTTATTTTGAATATTTGACTGAAAATCCATTAAGACACTTAAAAAGTACAGAAGAATGCCTGAATGCACATTACAAGACCCTGGTTTTCTTTATGAAGCAGCAAATTAAGATCTGCCATTTCTAGGAAACTTTTATTCAATATACC
Source organism: Trochalopteron elliotii (assembly GCA_024734555.1). Classification (NCBI taxonomy): domain Eukaryota; kingdom Metazoa; phylum Chordata; class Aves; order Passeriformes; family Leiothrichidae; genus Trochalopteron; species Trochalopteron elliotii. The sequence continues at coordinate 283,585 of JANPWX010000020.1, forward strand.
TTCACGGGTTGCAGAGAAATTAGAAGAATGTGGAATTTCTCATCAAAATGTATCAATTAGACATATAAATCCTAAGTATCATATTCTGATAACAAGCTCAGTAATGTTACAAGTAGGTCAAAAGCACAAATCTTGTTTTCTCTAGCCAGATGACAAAGTTTTGAGTATTAAAAAGCTAACAGTGATTTAAAAAAAGAAAAAATGATGATACCAAACAATTTAGTTACTTATGTTACTGAATTATGATTGACTTGACAAAAAGTCTAATGAAAGAGTATTCAGATTCCAAAACAATTGCCTCTTTTTTACTGCCTCTAAGATGCTATTAGTAAGCAATCTGAATTTATGAGAGTTTCATTATGAACAACTGTCTCCTGTTGTAAACAGGCAAATAAGGTAGGATGGTGAATTTATTTCCTGTAGTGTTTCAGTAATAAGCCAGGAAGTATTAGGGAAAAGCAAATTTGAAATATCACTTTCTGCCCCAGGAAAAGTCAAATCCTGAATTGATCCTCTTCAGTAAGCTTCTACGACTGCCAAAAGGAGTTGTTTATTTTATGTTTTTTTACACCTGCTCCCATGAATAATTTCTCAAATTTATATTTCATGATGTATGTTTTATATATCTTATGCTATGTTATATACCTGCATCTCTTAAAGGAAACCTATTTTCTGGAGAAACAATGTACAGTAATTGTAAACCACAGGTCTAGAAGCTCCTGTCAGAAATTTCTCAAAAAATCTGGCTTCAAAAGAGGTATTTTTCCTTATCTTCCCCTCCCTATGACCTACAGAGAATCCTGTTGCAAAAATCAATTATAATCTATCAGGAGCATTCAAAATTTCTTTGTTTTCAGCATTGCTGACAAATTTGTCATGTTTCTACAAGGCTTTCTTTGTGCTGGTATCTCTGTGAAGCTCAAGGATTGATGACACACAACACAAGTGGCACCTGCTCCAGTTGATATGGAGAGACCTTCCACAACACCCACTGTTAAAGAACCAGGTTACAAACACAGACAAATTCAGCAGGAATTCTCCTGTTTTCTTTATTAGCAGCCCCAAAACTTGTAAGCTTGCAGCTCTTGATGTTGAAAAAAAAAAAAAACAAACAAAAACAAACCACCAAACAAAAAACCAGTTTAAATTATTAACGTATTTTGCTGTATGTCAGATGTATAGTTTTGGGGTTTTGTTTGGGTTTTTTTGACAATCTAGTAACCGGTAACTTTAAAACACTTTAAAGACTTAACTGAAAACACAGCTCAACATATGCATCTAAATATAATATGGCATTAGTTAATAACATGTTTTCTTAGATCAGTGCACTTTAAAATCAGCTATCAAGCTTTTCAGCCTTTAAATATGCAGAGCAACTGGCAAGAAAAAAAAAATCACATCTTTCCCAGATAATGTTCAATCCCTGATTAAATAAAGATGTGCCAAGGCAGAGATACTTTATGCCTCAGGAGACAGCCATAGTGGAATTGTGAGTGTATTTTATATGTGAATTAGAGGTAAGATGTAATGACATGAGATGAAAGGCTCAGCCATGATTTTAATAAAGGGGGGAGACAGTGCTTCCCTGTGGACCCCATATGCAAAACAGCGAGAGTCAACAAGAATATATGAAAAGATTCAGCAAAAACTACAACAAATGCTCCCAAATTATAAGGCCACTATTAAAATTCATCACATTTTACTGAAGCTGAGTGTTCCAGATCTGAGGGTAAGCTCTAACATATTTCTGATAACTTTAATTTCATATGACAAACTATGTCATCAGTAAGGCTGGAATCATTTCAATTTTTAGGTAAGACAGAATTGGAGAGCTTGAAACCATAACATTTCATTTTTTAAAGGTTTCTAATAACATGATCTAAAAATAATTCCCTTTAATTTGTTATTTTAAGAGCATGTTTTTAATTGTAATAAAAAAACCACAACTTAGTAGCACTATGATGACAGACATTTCAGCTGCTTAGTGCCTTTAGCAATCCTCAGGAAAAGCTATTACCTATTATTCTATTGATTTTTTAAATTTTTCTTTTATGGCTACAGCAGAATTCTAAAGAATCCTTATTTCATTTTCCCTCATTAAATTAAGGCAAAAGTTTGAGATTTTTCACAGTTCTCTCTCTTTCTTTACATTGAAAAAAAAATTAAAAGAGACATGCCTTTGTAAGGAATAGACATGAAAAGAGCAAAATGAATGGGATGAACTGCTTAAAGGAAAAAAAAATAATCCTGCTTTATTTGATCTTTTGTGATAATCACACTCCTGGCACCCTGCCAGCAAGGCTCAGCATGCTGATGTCTGGCCAAGTACAGTAATCTCTTGGTTCAAGTCTGAAGGCTGTGATGAAAATTACAAAGCAGGGACAAAAATCAAAATGCCACCTGTGATTTTATTCTGAAACTAATTTCACGGGAAAAGTAATACAATGAAAACAGTTATTTTAGCAAAGACTACAAGACTATGACTAAATTGAAACCAATGCAAGTGGATGGAGGTAGCTATCATGCAAATACATTTGGATCTGCAGGCATTCCTTTTAAAATGAGCACTAGATGTCTTTGTGACAAGTAAATTGCTTTGAGATTATGTTTGAAGTCCGAGGTCAAACTTTTTAAAATGATAATTTTAACTTACATCTTCCTTTATTCTGGAGTCTTTCTGCATTTGAAACCAACAAAACCCGGGGGAAAAAACCCAATTCATTTCCTTATTTTATTTTCTGTGAACCACCATTCAATACAGGCTAACAAATCCTTGTGGAAACCATTTTCCTTTCTCTTTTCATTCAGTTGTCTATATTTGAGCTAGATATGGGGAAGAGCCACAAAATTCTGCATTCACCATGTATTCAAAACAGAAATTCAACCAGTAAAGTCTTCTGAATTATTATTCAGATTGAAAGCAGAAAAAGCAACCAGTAAAAACCAGCATGTCATTTCTTTCTATATAGTTTTTGTGTTTTCCTGAAAGATTGTACATTGTTGGCAGAACTGAGCAAAGTTTGTTTACATTTTTCTTTATAAACATTGAAAAATTATTCAGAATTACTTGGAAGCTGCTTTTACAGATATATTCTTAAATTGAAAACCCAAGAGAACAAAACATTGTTTCCTTTGTGTTACTAGAACAAAATTTGCTGAAGTGATACATGTTCCCTGTTTTACCACCACCTTCTTTATAAAGTTGGACAGCATCTTGACATTTTTATACACACTACTCCTCTCTGCACTGGCAAGAATTACCATATGCAAGCACCAGGACAATCCCTGATCTCTGGGCCTCACTGAAACACTGCATTTCAGCATTCTCCAGTTGCCATTTTGCTCTTTCTTCCAGAAGTTTCTCTATAGATTTCCAATTCTCTTTGATATTCAAGTCTGTTCCTGCACTCTCTATTTTCCCCCCACCGATCCTGTTAATCAAAGGAATGCTTTAATAGGCACCTTAACCTTGTCATATTTTCATGCCACTCCTTTTCTGTATTTTCCTTTGCACTCAAAAAACCCTCAATCATTGCAGCACAGGCAATACAATGAAATTACCAAATCCTGTGTGTTACACATGCAGGTGCACTCACAACTTTCTTAACTCCACACATACACACATTTTAACACCCAGAGAGAACTTCAGGTATATTCATGCACACACGTGGACAGCAAAAAAACCCATAAACATTTATGTTTAAATAAAAGGTACCTACCTGGAATGAGCTGACCCAGTAACTGCTGGCATCTGGAAAGGCTGAATACAGCTACTACAGCCAGAAAAGGATAATGTTTCCATTTCATGATGTGTCCCTCCTTGCATTACACCAGCTCGGCAGCACTAACGTAAATGTCACCTGCAATACATGGAAAAAAGAACAGAAGAATTCATGATAAATTGAGGTACTTTCAAATATTTTTGTCCAGAGTATTTCTATGAAGAATGCTGGTTTCAGTACAGCTTTAGCTATTAAAGCAATGTTAAATTATCTAACAGCTAGACAGTTGAAAACCACAAGCAGAATATTAGTTATCCTTGCAGAGCAGACAACCCCAAACCAGATGTTTTAAAGGGAGACATAAGGATCCCCATAGTACACATGTGTTTTAAAGGGCTGCATGTTGTTTGGTTAAGTTATTAAAGGAATTGTTCACTTCAGCAAGATAATTAAGTACATATTTAACCCATCCCAGTGCAAGGAAATACTTAAACCTTTGCATAAGTTGACAACACTTATGTTTAGGCTATTCAGCTTACTATGAAAGCAGGATTAAAACTTCACTTTGGTCTTCTTTTGAAATTATGTTTTGCTGAAGGAGGATTAGGGATAATTTTACCCAGTAATAACTTGAACAGTTAAGACAATTTTGTGGTGAGTTTTTAAGTTCTTAAGGGCAAAAAACTTTAATCTGATTGACAGGAAAATGGAATCTTATGACAGAAGACAATACTTTGAATTAAAAAAAAAAATCAAAAATCAAAATATTTTTAGCCAAAATATGACTTTTAGACTCATCTTTCTGACCACGACATTTATAGATTAAAAAGCATTCACAGCTCTGTTGGTGCTTAGAAGTCATCTCTGCTCATCCTACTCATTTGTTTACTCTTCATCTACATTGGTGCAATTTAGAATTGTCCAGAAAGCATGGAATTTTTGGGGTTGGAAGGGGCCCCTGAAGACCATCCAGTTCAACACCCCACCATGGGAAGGTTACCTGGAGAAGGTTACACAGGAATGCATTCCAGGTGGGTTTGGAACGTCCCCAGACAGGGAGAACCCACGGCCTCCCCAGGCCTCAGGGTCTGTTCCAAATGCCTTTCCTCCAAAGCTGTCTAAAATACATATGGTGCTTTTCAGATTATTTCAGTAGATTTCTAAAAGCAGTAAAATGTTTTTTAGATAATTAAATAGATGCAATCTGAAATCTGAAAATTAATTGTTTTCTTTTGGGTGGTTTATTTTGGGGGAGGTTCTTTGAGTGTTTTTTCTTAAAGGGCCTTTCTCTCAATACAAACTAAGTGCATACGAATGTAACATTCCTTATACTCCATAGTATCTGGGGTTCATGTCAAGATCCTGATGGTGAAATGAGACATTGTTTTAAGTCTATCAAGTTATGAGATGTGCCAAATTGCCTGTCCCTAACCAAAGAGAGACCACCAAGCAACTGTAAATCTGATGTATGTTGACAGATAAAAATCTACTCCAGCAATAAATAATTATGTTAGACCTTGATAACTTTATAAGTACACTTCTTATTTCACTCTCCTTGTCCTCCTTGTAGTTAATGTATCCTCAGAGATGACCAGTTTGGATGATGAATCCTACATTATCTAAACACCAGCACACATAATTGTAAGGGTGAAGAAAACTACATTGGCACCAGTCACCTTTTCAATCTGTTGGGACAGAGGAGTTTCATCTGTAAACCTAATACATATTTAATGCCTACAGATTGAAGACTTCCATATCTACTGGGAGCATTTAGTGCCACCTGACACTTTTGGATGCTCAAAAATGCATAAATAAGTTTAATATGAAGAGATGGAATCTCCTACACATGTTGCATTTTAAATTTTCTTTTTGTGGTGTACCTGTGCCTCTACTATCTTAACAACCAGAAATAATAATAATCCATTTCCTGTTACAATTACCTATATCCTACAAAATATTACACTTTTTTTTTTCCGTCATTTCAACCATTTTCTCATACTGCATACAAAAACTCTAAGTTCCTTCCATTCTCATTCTTTTAATTTCCCCTATCACTCATATGGCTGCTCTTCTCTTCTATTGCAAACAACTTGACAGCCCTTAATGGCAGAGTTAACAGCAATTAATGGCCAAGGTATTACTTGATGCTCTAAATGTTATTCATGGTAAGTCTCCAAGACTGAAATGAGGATTTGCAGGCTCAGGCCCTTAGAACATCCATCTCTTTCTCTGTACAGTAATATGGATTTACTCTGTAAAACTATTTAGTAATCTGGTTTCAGATTCCCATTGTTTCTTTACTTTCTGCTGTGAACACTAGACTGAATGTTGCTTCCAACACAAAGTTGAGGAGGCAGTCCTTTGACTTTGCTTCTTCAAACAAAACCAGAGAAAGAACATTTTCACTTCAAAGGTTTACTTTGTCATTATAATGTGACATAAAGGAACAGGAGAGAGAAGAGGTGCTTCAGGTGCCCAAGCAGATTCCCCTGCATCCTGTGGAGAGGACTATGCTGAAGAGCAGGTATCCATACTGCAGCACATGGAGGGCCCCAGGTGAATGTTCCCTGGAGAAAGCTGCAGTCCATGCAGGAGCAGGCTTATCCTGAATGACTACAGCCCATGGGAACTAACTACTCTGGAGCAGAGGGACACTATGAGGAGGAAGAAGGAGAGGCATAGAGAAGCTCTCATGGGATGAACACAATCTCCAATTCCCCATCCCCCTGCACCACTCCAGGGAAACGTGGGGTAGCAGAGATAGAAGAGATGAAGATGAGGAGATGGAGTTGAGGTTAGGAAAAACAAGAAGGGTGGGAGAGTTCTAATTTTTGTCTTTTTTCTCACCACCCAACTCTATTTCAATTAAAAAAAAAAAATTTGATCTTTAGCCAAGGTCAACTGACCCCAACTGTAAAGCTGCAGAGAAGAGATGAATCCCAGGAACATACTTGATGGCACTCAGCCTCTCTGTGAAGGTATGTCATGCACGAATCCAACACTTTGTCTTTCCATACCTCTCACTTGCATTTACTTAACTGCTAGACTATGACTTCTTTTTAATCTCTGTATGTGTCAGAGCTCCACAGGGAGCTCTGACCATGAGGGCTTGGCTCTTTAGTTAAAAGCTTTTCTCATTTTGTTTGTAGACTTTTGTTTGAAATACAATATTTCGTTCTAAATCCTGAAATTATCTCAGTGTCATTAAAAATACTATTCTTACAGAAAATTTCAGTGAAGACAGCTTTCCTGAAGTCAAATAATTTTAATGTGAAAACAACATTTTTTTAGTCTACAGTTTATAAACAAATCTTGTAGGTATTCCTTGAAAACAATCCTGAATAGGAGGCTAATTCTCTTTCTTTGGGCTACAGAGCTTCTGAAAGAGTAGCCCTGATTACAGGAAAGATAAAGTAGAAAGAGTTGTCATCAGAATGGTTTTCAGATAGAAGCTGAGTCCATCAAAAGAGAAACAAGATCTTTCTTTTCATCATCTACTGCCACAGTGCCACAATTCTTCCACTACACAACAATGGAAGAAACACCCAGAAATGTACTGCAGCCAAAGGGACTCAGATGCAATTCTCTGCAATTAGATTTTCAGTGTCTGACCTACAAAACTAACACTGCAGGATAAGGACTGGCAGTAATTAGATGTTGCCAGTGACAGGAGAAGGATGCACTCACCACAGACACTTCAGATGGCCTGAGACTTCACCTCACTCTGTCTCAAATGGCCAGGGACCTTCACCAGAATGTGCAAGAAAAGATTCAGATCCAATGCCTTGTCCAGAGTGCACAATGAAGATAAACACTGGCTTCTCTATGACATTATAATCATTAAAGAATCAATGGCAAATTAAACTGCACAAGCCCAGAGGGGAAAGAAGTAGCATGGTAAATGCAGGGAAAAGGTCCAATCAATTATTTTCTTCCACTTCCAAAGTCTAGTGCCATTTATCACTACAGCCAGTGCAGAAGCAGACACAGACAAGATCAAACCAACGCTGGTTTTGGGTTGTTTTGTTTTTCATAAATTTGATAACTACTGATGCTTCTCTAAGGTAACCAGCTTCCTAAGACTAGATTTTGATGGGGTCTTGAATAGAAAGAACGGACACAAAAGTCAGGTAATTAAGATTCTAACTTGTAAAAATAATTTCCCTTTATAAAATAGGAAAATATTGGTAAATAATTTGGTAATATAAACTTTGGTAAACATTATGCTAAAGAAGATTATTTATCTACAGAATGAGACAGAATTTAGATTTGCCGTGTACCCAAACATTTGGGAGTGGTTCCAAACATTCCTTTTGAAGCAAGGTTAATTATTATTGGAAGTGGAATTTTTAAAGTTTGTCATGCATTGTTAGGCCTGCTGGCACTGGATGGTCCTTCCTATACTTTCAATCCCCATGCCTATCAGTCAGACACCCAGTTGTTTGGTCATCTCTGTTTAGACTGACACTACTTCTGAACTTACTCCTCCTGAGCCTTACCATCAGTATAGTTATAGATCATGGAAATTAAGAACTTCCTTCTACTATTTTAAACATCCTGTCCATGTTAAATTAAATTTATTTAAAGTTCCAGAAGGAAGCTCTGCCCTATAATGTCTCCACTGTGTCCATTTAGGAGCAAAAATGACAGGGAGTTGATGAACTAGGGGGAAAAGTCTGGTTAGCTCATTTTTTTGCTATAAAGTAAATCTACTCTACAAAGATCAAAGCAGCTCAAAAATATAAATCTACTTAAACCTGAGTAGTTATCAGTATAACACATCTATCCATGTGCACTGTCATCCTTTCAGTGGCAGTTTCAGCAGACATTCATGAAGCTCACCTTATTTAATCTTTTAGTATTCCCAAGCATTTGCTTGTTTAGAACCAATTGTTAACAATTTGTTTCAACAATTATAACGCAAGATTTGCACTTTCCTTACTTTAAGCTAAGGTTTGTTTGCTTTTTTAATCCAGTGAGAAACCCAAGAGTAAAATATTTATTGTTATTAATAATAGCAATGTATTGAAGTGCTCAATTTACATTTCTAAACTGGCAGGTGACAAACTCATATGTAAAACAGTTTTACCCAGATTCTGACTTGATTTCAGTCATGTATGGTATTTTTACTGCCTAAGCAGTAAATAGGAATAGTTCATCTACTATAATTCAAATTAAAAAGAAGTTGTGTCCATGCTCATCCCCTTGTACTTAAACTCAGCCTGAGGCATCAGACATATGACAAAAAATTAGTTTTCTGCCACTAGTCTCTTTCTCAAACAATTTCTCTACCACAAGCTCTGCTAATCTCTAATGTTTCCTTCATGCCTGACCATACAAACTGAGGTTAATCTTGATTAAAGGATAACTTGAACAAAGAAGCTTTCCTGAGGGAGGAGAACATCAGTGAGACAGTGAGCAACAGAACAGGATTTCTGTCTAAGGAAGCAATACATTTATAATGTAATATAAATGTGCAATGTAAGGCATGAACATGAAGTGGAGTGTTAAGGAGTGTAAATAGAATGAAAAACAAGTTGTACCATGAATTGTATTATTTGTGTTTAGGCGTTTTAAAAATTATTCTTCAGGTACTTTAGAAGCAATTTCATCTGTTTTTTTTTTTTTCAGAAACACGCATATGTATCTGACACAAAAGATTAAAAAAAAGGATAGGTGAGGTAGGGCTCTTCCCTTGAAGGGGTGGATGGTTATCACTCAACAGCATCAGAATAAAAACAAACTTCCCAAGCAATCAGTTCTAAGAGATTCCCCAAGACTCCAAATTCTCCATTTCCTGTGTCATGCTCTTCCCCATACCACTGCTGCCCACACTGTGGCTGCCCTGCAGCAGCAAAGAGGAGTTGGCATCCATTCCTTATTGGATGACACTTGGTAAAAATCAGCTCAATTAAAAGACTAAACACAAAAGAAAGGAGTTGCCACGTGGGGGGTTTTCTTTAGCCTTCAGGCAGGAACTGGGAACACTGAAGTAAAGTGACAGTGCTTTGCAGGCGCCTGCCCCTGCCTGACCCCCAGCGTGCTGGTCTCTCTGAAGGACTCAGATTAGGTTTCCAAGTGTTTCCTGCTCTCTGTCTTTGCTGCCTGCTCAGTCAGGAGTAGAGTCACTGTCTGAGCTTGCAGGGGAAACAAAGCCCACCTGGAAGTCAGTCTGACAAGGTATGTGAAGGGCAGCAAGAGGGGCTCCTACAAATACATAAACAGCAAGAGAAAGACCAGGGAGATGAGGTGGGGGACATGGAGACAAAGGATGTAAAAGAAGGCATCAGTTACCTCATCATTTTTTCATCTCAGTTTTTTTAGAGAGACCAGCGTTCAGGAATCCCAGGGCCCTAGAACCAGAGGAGAAGCCTGAACTAAGGAATATTTGCTCTCACTGGAGGTTGATCAGGTCAGGAAGCACTTGAACTACCTGAGCATGCACAGCAGTTCCTTGGACCTGAAAGATGCCCAGGAGAGACTCCTGAGAACTGGAACAAAGCAAGTGTTGCCCCTATCTTCAGGATTAAGGGAAGAGCAGGCCTCTTAGCCTCATCTCAGACCCTAAGAAGGTGAGGAATGAACCCATTCTGGAGACCATCTCCATATGGTTGGAAGGATGAGAAGGGGATCATTAGTCAGAATGGTTTTATAAAGAAAAAAATGTATTTAACCAACCTAAAAGCTTTCTGTGATGAGATGACTGGCCTGGTAGATAAGGGGAGACTCAGTGGGCATTGTTTATCGTGATCATAAAAAGGTTTTTGACAATGTATTCCATAAGATCCTCATAAAGAAGCTGATGAGGTACAAACTAGATCAGCAGAGAGTGAGGTGGACTGAAAACTGCCTGAGCTGTCAGGTTTAAAGGATTGTTTTCAGCATCACAAAGTCCAGCTGTACATCCAGTCCCTTGCAGTACATGCCAGGGGCTGCCACTGGGTCCAACACTATTTAACACCTTTACCTGGACAGTAAGACTGAGCACACCCTCAGCAAGTTTGAAGGTGCCATAAAACTGGAAAGAGTGGAGGATGGTTGTATCCAGAAGGACCTCTGCAGGTTGAAAAAATCTCATGAAATTCAAAGGGTAATCCCAAATCCTGCATTGGGTGAGGAATATAATCTAAGGCACCAATATATCCCAGAGGGCAGCTGGCTGGAAAGCAGCTCTGCCAAGAATGACCCAGGGCTCCTCCTGGACAAAAAGATGAGTAGCAATGTGTTCTTGAAGAAAAGAAGGTCAAAGGTATCCTGGACTAGTCTGGGAAAGCACTGACAGCAAGTAAGAGGAAGGATTCATTCTTCTCCTCCTTCTAAACAGAGGCAAGGCCACACCTGGGGTGATCTGCCAGCACTGGGATCCCCAGCACAAGACTCACAGTGGAGCAAATTCAGCAGAAGGGCCCAGAAATGATAAAGAGTTAGGAACATCTGTCATTTGGGAAGAGGCTGGGACTGCTCAGTCAGCAGAATATTCAGGGAATCTGATCCATGTGAATCAGTCCTTGCTGTGATGGAATGACAAAAAGAGCCAAGCCCTTGGCAGTGGTGGCCACTGACAGCTGAAACACAGATATAAGAAAAAAAGTTCTGTACTGCAAGGGTGAATGCACAGTGGAATAGGCAGCCTGGATAAATGTAGCTACTCCACCCTTAGATGCAAAACCTGATAAGACACACTCCCAAGAAATTAAATTATCCTCTCCCAACCTCATCCTTGATTATCCAGCTTCCATGCTTAGGAACATTGCATCAAAATCTCCAACCCATATTCTGCTTTGGGAAGTAGAATATTATAGAGCATCCAGCACACAATGAAGAAAGGTTTTCTCACTGAAAATTGGTCATAAAATGCTTAGAAGCTGTAGTGCAAGGTGACCAGATAAACTGTCAGCATCAAAAGGTCCTGGAGGAAGGACAAGACTCAATGAAGATACCATGCTGGAGATTTCTTTAGGGCTTAAAAGAAAAAAAAATAATATGAATACAAAAATCACTTATTCTGTGAAAAGTCCTCAATTCACAGTCAATAAATAGAAAGTTGAGGAGGTTTGTGATGACATTTTTAGGGGAATAACCTTATAATCCCACAGGGAAACAGAACAAGCAGATTGATGAACATTTAAATATGCTATGCAGCATTGTAAGCTATGGCCTGTCATCACTGTGATAGTTGTGTTCAGGCTGATTATTCCCCTGGAATGCAAAAATCAATTCTAACTTGCAGACTATTATTTTGCACAGACCCTTGGTATTGCAGATTTTGTTCCTTATTTTATATTCAGTCACTCTCAGGGGAGCAATCAGAGGCCAAAAGGTAATTGGTAACAGTCACCAGTGAATTCACTGAACAAAACTTTCCTCAAATCCAGAAAGTGATTTCATTCTGCTAACTAGCCTTTTTACTTTTTTCTGGGAACTGCTGATATAGCTAAAAGCTGGGGGAAGAGAGGGGAGAAGTGAAGATTGTGTGTCAGCACTCTCAATAAGCTATTCAAGAGAGGGAGAGGGAAAGACATCAAGGTCTTATCTGAGAGTTTTACAGCACAGAGTAGTAGTCTGTGTGTGCACACAAGTTCCTGAGTGAGAGGAGGAGGTGATGTGGCTTTAGAGATCTTCCATCTGATAAAATTTACTTCAAATCTAGAGGAAGGTGACACTTTAGGTTGTTCTTCATAATAGTAACCAGGCAGCCTCACAAAACCCATGCTCAGAGAAGACAGAATTTTTCTATAATTAAAACAAGTCTGCCAAAGGAACAGAACTACCACCAGCAGCAGTTTCAGCTGACTTGCCCCATGCAACTCTAAAACACAAGAGTTGAAAAAGCTGTTTGAGGATGTTTTTAATGCAGTTTCATATTTTTCAAAATTTTATCCCCTGTAATCAGCCTGGATCTCACTTTTTGCATAATTAGGCACCATCTATTAATAAGGACAAGCTAGCAAATGGGAAACAAATCCTGTAGTAACTAACAGCACTACAGAAAAGCCTATGAGAAAATGAATGGAATTCAGACTTGGATTTGGATGTGGGACCATAATCAAAATATAAAGCAAGAAGGGGAAAGTAAAAGCTGGCAAATCCTAGTTAGCAGCTGGATCACTAACTGAGGGCAGGGTATCTGCAAAGAAATTTCAGACAGTCATGAGAATGAAAATGACAACAAAATTAGTGAATTATCCATAAGGTAGCTATCTTTAAAATTCTTCTTTTGAGATTTTTCCTTTTCTGTCATTCAATAACCAGGAAATAAAATTTCAACATGATTTTGAACCCAAACTGAAGACTGCCAAACATCACATACTTGTTTATAATTACTCAGAAGAAAGCAACATGTATGAAATGGAATAATTTTCTCATAACTTTTCAAGCCTGCAAGTTTCTCAATTCAGAAGTCTCCTACTGAATGCTAGGAAGAAAGAAAGTGTTGCTTTACTCTTATTGGAACAGATAATTCCACTTTTCCATTCTACAAATTCCTTTTGCACATAAGTGCTGAAAGAATTAAGTACCTCCGGTTCAAACTTAAATAGGTTCCTTAAGGAGGTTTGAACTTCTTGAAATAAATGCTATCTTCTGAAAATAATCTAAATGTATGAGAAATTCATTAACAGAGGAATGAGGCCTGTGTTTTCCAAGAGAAAAAATTTAAAACCTGGCAAAATGTTGACAAATTCTATGCACAACCAAGGATTGATCTGAATAAAGCAAAAACTCTCATAACTTGCATTACTGATGCACTCTCTCCTTTTGTCCTTTGGCAAATTAAACAAAAGACTAATTTCTCACCTTCCAAGACTTTCAAGAGAGTGTTTGGGAACTATGTTCTCTAGAACTATATACTCATCACTTTTTAACAGGAAAAAAAATTAGTAATGCCTTGATGTAATTAGTAGTTTCTTGATTTGTAAGACATACTGACAGTTTTCAAACATTATTAAGTAGTGGGCAATTGAAGACATGGTTGTTGTCAAAAGTGCTTTTGAGTAGAGTCACACTGGAAAAGAAACATTTGACAGAAAGGAAATCCAGTGTCTGAAAGGTTAAAAAAAAAAACCCACACAAAACCATACCCAAACCACTCCTTTTAACTGCATTTTGATTCCTCTGTTATACCTGATGTAAAGAAGCAAGGGTTTTTCAAAGGCATTAAGCTTTAAACATTCACAGTATCTTTGAATGTCCTCAGCAGCACCAGAAAAGAGGGATTCAATTTTCAAAGATAATTGTGTCAGATAACTGTCTCATCCCTTTTCAGAAATAATCTGATAAATACCTAATTACCAGCCAAGTGATTTCAGAGCCACACAGCTGGGCCTGAGAAAAGGCTACAGGGAATGACAAGGTCCCCCTAAAGCCATCAAGAGCAAGAGGCATTTGGTTTGTGAATTACTCCATTTATTCAGCTGATAAAATGTATACAAAGTCCCCAGAGAAAACAAAATATTCATAAAATGTTGAAATAATAAATAGAACCAATATTTAACCAGAGAGGTAAAATATTTTCAAATAACACGGAATTGCATACTACAGAAAAACTACATTCCAAAATCCACAGTGGTAATTAGAGGCCTTAAAAACACTCACTTTTTTCCAGAGAGTATTTGTGCAGTACTCAGACTACCCTTGTCTTTTCTTGATACTGCTGTATAATAGGAAAATTGCTTTACAGTAAATTTATATTGCAATTTTGTTGCAAACTGGAAAAACATTCTGATTTTAACTATAGGCCTCGCTGTCAAACAGGAAAGAATTCATAAATTTTCACAATGTTTAAGAACTCTCTCATTCTTCTTGAAAAAACTTGTAATACACTAATCCTTTCTGAAAATACCAAGTTTCTTCACTTTTAGGTCATCTCCACCAATTAAAAAAACCCCACAGGTATTTCATGTAGCAGCTGAGATTCCAGTGAATCTTTCGAAAATCTGCATCATAGAAGCCAATCCTGTAATCTTGCTGAATTCCTTGTGCTTGTAGAAGCGTTGGCCCCTATTGCATATCATAAACGTTAATGGATTGGAGAGCATGAAATATCAAAGTAATGATGTAGAGTTCAAAATCACAGATGGGAAGGAGAAGATTACTGATAATGCTTCCACAATATGAAGTTGAACAAGTTATATATTCCTGAGGCTTTATGTGAAAATCCAATGGATCTGGGGTGGTGATCTCAGGAGCACCTATCCCTGACCTAACTCTAATTCCAATCAGTTGGAATTGTGCACACACAAGGAAACAAGGATGTACCTATGCAATTGTATAAATCTCGCTCCCATAATTTAAAAATAAGGCCCCAAAAAATCCTTCATGTACATGCCAGAGATGTGAGTCTGTGCCTAATGTGAGGGCTCAGACTGCCCAAGAAAGTGACGGAGTCACTGCCCCTGAAAGCACTTGAAAGGCATGTTGATGTGGCACTTCGAGACATGGTTTAGTGGTGACCTTGGCAGTGCTGAGTTAACAGTTGGACTCAAGTCTTTGGGGCCTTTTACAATCTAAACAATTCCACAACTCTACGACAAAGATTTAAACTAAGCTGGTTTGCCTTTCCTCTGCTATCTCACAACCAACAGCATGACACTTTTCAAACCTGCTCCTTTTCTGATCCTCAGCTAGTAAGTCTGAGCATTTCTGCACGTGTCATTATTCACCTTGCACACAAACATGAAGTAAAGATGTCTGGGAAGAGCTGACACTCCATCAGCATTTAAAGTTCCAGCAGTCAGGGGTGCACATCCAGTGGGGCAGGAAGCAAAAGGTCCCAGGGTTTTGCCTGTCTGAAAATTAAGATGTGACCTCAGGTCACAGCTTTGCCATAACCACTGTTCTGAAACTGTTTAAATCATGGAAGTAAAATTCCTGGATAAATTCTCCCCCCCCCACAGCTACATCTGAGAAAAGAGACCTGAGTGCAAATCACACATTGCAAAGAAACACCCAGACTTCTCTTCAGTATACAGTGAAATCTTGTGTTCATCTAGTTTCCAAATTTCTTAGGCTTCTATCATGACAGGCAGGGACATTAAATGCCGTCTCAAAAAAATAAATTTGTGAAATAAAAAAAAAGGAAAAAAGGGAATCCTAGGTAAAACAGGGACTGTTTTTTACTGCAAAACAATGAAACAATAAGCATTTTGGGACTGTGAGGTGCAGCTTCTGCAGCAAAAGGCTTGCTGGAATTATTTTTCATTCGACATTCAACTTTGAAGGAGAGAAAAACAGCTTGGCTTTTGCCCTTAGTAAGAACAAGAGCAATTAGAAAGGATTTCCACAATCTGCCTCACCAACAAGCCTTCTCAGAGACACAAATGTACATCAGATTCAAAGAATATTCAGCTCTCCCCTTCAGCACGCTCATTCCTCCGGAGTCACCAGTAAAGGTGAAGCTTAAACAATGCAAGGACTTTCAACCTTGTCCGCTTCTTGGTTAAAGAGACTCGTGTGAAATGCTGACTCCCTGGGGGAAAGGAGGAAGATGCCCGCTTTCATGAAGCTACTGGAAGAGTGGCAGAATTCCTTTGAAACTGAGACTGATCTGATAAGGTCGTTATGGTTGTTAATAGCAACTCCTTCCTCTGCTTCCTTGGAAGAGACTGTGGCATTTAGTGGCAGTTCAGAGCAGCCAGCAGCAGAGCTGTCATTGCAGGGCTGTGACTCCGAAAGTTCCATCTTGTCCGTATCTAGCAGACAAAAGAGCTTCTCCCTGTAAGTGAGGAGTATTAAATGCCTTCTATTGTTTCTGGAACTGAAATTGGTAGCTTTTTGTTATGCCTCCTACTTAAGGCAGATTTAGCCAGCTCACTGATTTTGTTTCCCACTGACTTTTAAGCCAGGAGTCCAGAAAACCAGAAATATTTAAAGTAATTGCATTTCTACAGCTCCTGAGACTGTAAATCTTTGGGTCAAAGGTAAAAATCCTCAATGTCATCACTCCCAGCCCCAGGAGGAATGCAGAGAGGATGGAACCCTTACCTCTTCTGTCTGGCTAATGGGCTCATGCAAAATTCCACACTATCTCCGGGGCAGAAAGATGCAGAGCAGCCCAGTGGTGGGACTAAAGTACACTGGAGGGAATGAAAAAAGAGCTGTGGGATTATTTCAAAGAGAAAGTTTGGTGGATGCAGGAATCCTTCAGATCAATGTGGTCTTGCTATTTTTGTTTCAAACACCTATAAGAAGAGCCAAGGAGGCAGTGGGATCACAGACTACATGCAAGAGAATGTTATTCTGTAAACCCTAATAATCCCTCCAGGATGCTTTATGAAAAGGATTTGTTTAGTGTATGTGCTGTCAACAACTTATGAAAGGTTAAGGTATCACCAGCAAGCTTCTCCCAGGAAGAGGCTTCCTGTAGAAAGAAGTTGGAGGAAAGAGAAAATCTGAGGCAACACCTGAAAACTCATTTTTAGTATGCCTATGGAATCTCAGACAAAATATATTTAAAAGCTGCATTAAATTTGATGAAGAGCAGGATATGCAAAAGAAACTTCCTTCATAATCTAAACAATAATTTGAAAATGAAGATCACACCTAAAAAGAATGTCGCCCTCTTTTTCCCCCCCACCCCTCTTCCTCTTCAGTTTTTTTCCTTTTAAAATACTCCTTTACAGTGTATTTTGTGTCATCTCAGTGTCTACTGACTCATAAGTTCTGGTTCATAATTTAAGGGCTAAAGTTATCTTCTATAGAGTTAACAGTAGAAGAAAATTCAAATGGGTAGACTAAGCATTCTAACCCTGGACAATTTCCCTTATGAGGATGCTCCCAGATCATTAATTCTATTCAAAAGACAAAAGCTGTCAGTGTTCATCAGTATATGAAATGCAGTAAACAATAGGGTGCTTTTCACCTTTTGTTTCTAAGTATAACTGTAAAAAATTAAATTAAAAGGATAAAGCTAAAAACATCCTGACCAGGAAAGCACAACAGATATGGAAGGGAAAATGAAGGACTTACATCTTAAAAAGGCTACCCAAAATTATAAATTCTGTGTAAAACTTGAAATGATCTTTACATACAAGGAGAAACACCCATATGTGTCTCAATACCAAATTCTAGAGTTTCAGCTATTCAAATAGCAAAGTAAACCAAAATTTCAAACATATTTTCTCCTATCAATACAATGCACTTTTCTGAGAGAAAACAGTCAAATAAAAGGGATTTTATCAGAATATATAAAATATACTATAAATTCAGATTAACAGGCTATTATTTTGACTGTTCTGCAGTTCCTAGCCTAGGTTCTCAGGCAGTTTGCATCTGTCAAATGCACGATCAGATGCTCACACATGTATCACTCTCCCTGTAAGTACAAGGGACACCAGCTATAAACATATTTTAAAAGTTATGGATGTGCCTGACATAACTGGTGTGACCTTTCCTGATGGAGGAACTGCTGGATAATCAGTCTCATGTGGGCAAGAAAATACAACAACATCTTGAATCACTGAATTCAGTCACATCAGCAGGAATTTGAAAACACAGACCAAGCAACTAAACTATATCAGCTCCCAAACCTTCAGGGGCTAAATGAGTTGAAGGTCAAGGTTCCCAAGCTTGACAGAAATAGACAACTGGAAACTTACAGAGGTGGACAACTGATTTCCTAGTGGTAAACCATAATGATGACACTAACCTCTAATGAATGAATAACTAGTTAGGGGTAGAAAAAACAACTGAATTCTTAGGAACTGTGTTCATGGCTTAATAAGCAGTTGCATTTTCATATATTTTATTTAAATGGTTTTTGTGATCTGGGACTACTAGAGGAGTAGATATTGTGAGACTGTATTTTTAAAATGGCTAAGAGTGATTCAAGAGGAGTATCACTGTCTTTGTCTTTCACTCTTTGAAAATACCTGAAATAAAGTGGCTTTCATTTTCTAACAAGCCCTGTGCTATAAGAAATAAGATACCAGAGGAACAAGACAACAATATCATATACTTTACCTCTGAACTGGAAACTGAAACAAAGAATGTTAATTTGATATTAAAGAAAATTATATATGTGCTCATTAGTGCTACTGGCACTTTTGGAAGGCAATATTGTTTTTCCAGGACTCAAAGAAAGGCAACATTATCTTAACTCAGCAAAAGAAAGTCACTGTAAAAAAATGATTCAAGATATTTTTACCCCATTCACCCCTGTTTAAAATAAGAATTTTATTTTAATATTTTCATTGGCTCAGCTTTCCAACACCCACTCCTTCCCTCCTTTCCCTTTAGGTAAGTCCATGTAGATGGGTGCTTTGCAGCACACTAATGCTGCCACCAGTGAGAAGGCAGTGGCTTAGATGTTCACACGGCCACAGTGTAAATTTCCTCACATTTTGAGCATATGAGTTATCATACAGTCAGATGAACTAATCAGTATTGATGAAGAGGTTCATAACATGCCTCAAAGTCACATCTCTAGCACACATTAAACTGATTCAGAGCCACCCTTCTCCAGTTATTTTCCTGTTAGTGAAAGGGAAATAGATTTATTTTAAATCCTTGCTCTCATCTGCTCCAACCTGTATCACAGCCATTCCATTTCCATTCATCTCCTGATAAATGGATACTTAATTTGTTTTTAGCCTACCTTGGAGATCTCCAGTATGTATTGACAGACAAAAAGCAAATGTCTTGAATGCCACAAAAAGCACATTCTGTAGAGTACAAAGCCTTCCTAAATTTTGTCACTAGAAAAAAGTTAATAATATTTTCCCAGAGAAATTAGTATGCAATAGCACACTTGTATTGCTTATAGAACAAAACTGTACCTTGCACAGCAAGAACTAAAATTGAAACCTCCAACAATATATGATCACAATAATAAATTCATACCAGCAAAGCTTCTTTTAACCACAAAGCAATTCAAGAATTCTCATACTGGAAAAAATATTTTGTACTCTTCTCATTTCTTTTATGTCACCCTGTGCCCATACTTTTACTTGTGTCTTTTTCACAGGTAGCAGCATCACAACTCTTGGTCAAACTTTGCTGACTGAGCTTTTACTGACATAATTTTCATGGATGGTCTACTTCTAGGCATGAAACCTACAACTATCCTGGTCTTTGCACAACAGTTTATATCTTTTGTTTATAAACAGTTCCTCCCCCTCAATAACAACTTCAATAACTCAATTTTTCCCTCCCAGCTGAGGCAATGTTGCCATGAAAAGCTGTTTCTCAGCTCCTCAAATGTCTCCCAGTTCCACAAAAGCTCAGCTTATTCAGAGTACTCAAATAGCTCAAGAGCCATGACCTGAAGCACCAGCAGATGACAAAGCAAAATCTCATTTTCATAAAATGAACACTACTTCTCCTGGCATTTAAAGTTCTTGTGAAGATTGACTTTAATGAAATAAGAAAGTTAAACTGAAGGCAGGGAGAAAAAGCATGCTAAAGTTCATTATTATGCTTGCCGGTGGACCAACAAAGATGCACAGTGGGACACACCCTAATGTGTGTTGTGGAAGAAAACACCTCCATCAGGACACTGGGAAAAAAATTGCTCTCATTAACACCTACAAAAAATAACTCCCTCTGCTTCTCTCCTCTGGACAAATTACCTTAAAAGATACTCTCACAGATAAAATATAAACAAACACAAAATAATTCATGACTGACAAGTTGTTGACATTCTTCAAAGCAATAGATGCTGCTGTACCACTGCAAGCAAGGAAAGCTAAGAAAAATAAAAATATAGAGCATGAATAGAAATGACAGCAGATTTGATTACAGTAAAAAATAAGAAAATTCAAAACTCCTGAAAAGTCATTTGAAAACCAACACTCCTTGGTAAGAAAGGGAAAAAAAACACCAACCAAAACAACCACACACAGCCTGTTTCTCAAATGACATTCAGAAAATCAAATTTCCCTGCAAAAAACTTTTCCTTTTTAAAAACTCAGACTCCGATCTTCAAAAGGCAATATTTATGAGACTCCTATCTAGCAATTTGCTTCACTAATCTAAAATAGCATTGCTCACATTTACATATAAATTAAGCCAACTACATCATCACATTCTTTAAGTAGTTTATTTACTGTGTACTTGACAAAGCATCTGTTTTAGTGTCCCATAAAATATGCAGAAAAACATACATCTTCTCTGAATGGGGAAATGGAATAAACTGAACTGTATGCTCAGTGTGATACAGAAGACTCAGAATACATCAGAAGAAAAGAAGTAGAAAAACAGAATGACATTATATTTTTACTTCTGTTTAGTGCAACTTGTCAGTCTAATTGTGCCTAAACCACTAAATTCCACATGTGAAGGCCAATCTGATCTGTTAGGCACACGTTCTGGCAATTTATTTTAGTGGACCACTGTCTTCCTTCAAACACAAATCAATCCCCGTGTTGTAAGCAGTGGAAGATACAAGCACAACTTCTGGTAGCAGATCCAACTTTGAGTCATGAAACCTCCAGTAAATGCATCTTTATTAAAGATATCTGGTCATTATCAAGGGTTTCTGAGGAGGGGGTGTTGTGTTATGATTCTGATACAGACCAAATAAAAGTATTTATTATGCAGAATACACAAGCAGCTGTATTGACAAATCCCAAATTAACCTCTCCACTCTTGACCTTTTCTGTACCTGATTTCCCACCTCAGCTGTCTCACTGATACCTCACCTAGCTGGCATGCCACCAGCTTAACATGGCCAAAATTGGCCTCTCTGTCTTCCCACCAAAGCACTGCACCGCCAGCACTCCCCTGTCACTCATGCCTGTAGTAAAAACATAATTTTTGTTTCACCTTTCCCTAGCCTTGCTAATCCAGATCATAAATAAATCTTTCTGCAGCTTCTCCTACACATTAAAGATAATTTTCTTCCTTTGTGCCTGCACGGCTAAATGCTCACTTAAGCTCTTGGTTCTCATTTTGATTCATTTATTCCCAAGCTCCATTACATCGTATCAACCATTCCCTTTCAGCCCATTCTAAATGCAGGTTTTAGTTTTATCTCCATTTAGGCTTCATCACAACGGGTAAAAATTCCAAAAGCATAAAACAGTGTAAAACCCAAAGACCCTTTTATCCATTTAGGATTCTAAATGAATATGGGCTATTTTTGTAAGCATTGATGCAGCTCGAGATGCAGATTATTATTAGACACATGAACATCTACAAAAGCTTCTCCTCCTGACAATAGCACATAAGCCTCTAAGTATCTTGGAAATTGGACAATTTTACACTCTCATCCACTCTTGTAATCCTTCTGCCACCTTCTTACATTTCACACATCCATTTTTTTGGTATAATTTCTTAATTTTGTCCTTTTTTTGGCCTCATCTTCTCCCTGGACATTTTAAATTATGCTGCTTCTGTTACCATCTATTTTAAATACAGCTTTTCCACCTCATTCCATAAATATCTAAAATTCCATTTCATATCATGCCTTTTGCATAAAGCATCTTCTGTGTTCTTCCTCCTTAATGGCACACCTAAGTCAAAGTAGCAGCTCACTAATGTCACCTCATTAAGATGCTTAAAGTTACAATGGCAACAAAGCAAGGAACTACTCATATAAAGAATGTAGATGTACATAAACAATGTATATCTGATGGCATATTGTCACCCTGCTCCCTTTACACTCTAATCCATGACATTTTTGTGCTGTACCATGAGATTGAGTCTCCACTGGGATAGATAAATCATCTATCTGTACATGTACTGAACCTGTAACTTCTAAAAATCCATGCACAGAGACTATGTAGAAAATAAAACACTTGACACTAAAGTTTTGAAGCCAACCATACACAACTACAAATGAACAGTATTTCATTCTTTTCTGATTGTTTCCATCTGGGACTGCCCTCTCCCATATATTACAGTAAAATTGTGCTGACTTTATTATTAGAAATCAAGATTTTGGAGAACAAATGAACAAAACTCCAAAGCGTTAAAGTAGAGAGAATCATTTTTATGTTGTTAGCCAGAGAAAATGCATGAGGGTCCTGCAGTGTGCCCTGAGGCAGCAGCAGATTAACAACAGTGGATCACAACCGACTCAAAGAACAAAGTTCTTTGAGATCAGGACCTGTTGATGTTCCAACTGCCTGATCTGAGCTCATGTGCTGAATGTCACAGAGGGATGTTTCTGGGCTGTGAAGGACACCAGGCCCTGTGTTGTGCTGAAGTGACAAGTGGTGACAGGACTGGTGATCCTGGGCCATGGCCCTCAGCCAGCATCCATCCACTTGCATTCTGGAAGGGCCAGAGGATTGACTTGGAACAGTGTGGTTTAGAGGTTTTGTTAAAGATTTTGTCATTAGAATCCAAACAAATACAAACCACCCGTTACATCAAAATTCCAACAGCAGTTTCTCTCATTTGGTGGCCTGCCCTGTTCCCAGACTAGCATCATTGCTGGGTTTTGTCTTCAATGTGTCAAAGTCTCTGTCCCTGTAGAAAAGAAACATCTCCAAGATGTTTGCTCAGTTCTGGTCATGTTATAATTCCTGCATGCAACCAGCCACTTCCTTTTATTGGATAAGGCTTCCACTCAGTCTATGGTTTGGCTTCACAGATCCTACAGGGAGCATGAAGGGCATAATCAGAATAGGCAGCCATGACTGTGGAAGAGGAAGGAAAGAGTTGCTTCTGCTGGCATTTGTGCCAAACTGAATGACTGTATGACCATGGCTTTAGACTGTGACCAAATCACAACTCTAGCATGTCAGATAGTCTTAATAACAGGTCTCTACCTTCTGGACTAACTTTTGAGGTATGCATATGCAAGCGAGCACTGCACAACAAAACAAAACCCCAGGGAGAAGGCTTTTAGCAGCCTTCCTGGCTAAGCTTTATACATAACTAAATTACTGAGAAGAAATGCAGAGTTTCTTTCTATCCACAACAGAAAATACACATGCTCTTCTATTTATATATTCATTTCACAGATATAAAATAAAAGAATATTTAATTATTCTAATCAAAACATCAGAGCTTCTTATTTAGTAAACTGCTGCATTTTTATGGATGTTGCTATTAGAATGTTTTTGATAAATGTTAAACATGTCAGCAAGAACTATCATATCTATTTTATAAAAAGAATTCTGCCTTAAAGCCTATATAAATTCATCCCATAAAACACTTGGAATTTTTCCTTCAAAGAGGTACTAAAACTTCCCCCTTTAATTCATTAGTTTTCATTCAACTTTGACTGCTGCTATAAAACGCTATTCCTTTTTTACGATACCATGATCAGGTTTTTTGGCTTACCATAAACTAAGAGAACATCAATCATTTGTATTATTCTATCTTGATCAGTACTCAGGTGGGAATGCTCAAGTAATTTTATTAAATCATGCACTACCTACAGCCTTCAGTTAAAGAAAAACAAACCACCAAATCCAAAACTATGGTTAGGAAAGAAATATGAATTGTCCTTTTCTGTATCATTATTAGTAAGAATCCTGTACAAACAAAGGCCTAATACTGAAGCCAAAAACGATTCACATCAGATACACTTAGGGATGAAGCACTAAGAAATTTCTGGCAGAAGTGTTTGCTCAGCACATTTCAATGGTGGAATAAAATGGCCAGCACAAGCATTAATCACCTGATATTATCTTTTGTATAACAGCACATACTCCTCTCCTGTTAATTGTTGCTAGCTGAAATGGCATTTGAGCTGAGGAGAGACATGAGGATTAAGGTCATAATGATACAGAACCAGAACTGCTTTGCCAGGTGCTCTGCTGAGTATATCTTAGCCTTGATTGTCAAGGCCCTGCTCCTGCTAAAAGTTGTAATCAAGACACCCAGACAGTAAATGAAACAGAAATTACTCCCAGTATAAGAAGTATGTTCTAGTTTCTCATAAAAACACATTTGTAACCAACAGATCAAGAGTGAATATGATCAAGAATGTTTTTTTCCTTCTGTCTCATGGCAGAAGGAGTAACCATGAGCACAAGGTTTTCCAGATGGGAGTGTCACTACTAACAACTCCCTCATAAAGGTGTTTTGTCATGCTAGACTTCTTCATACATTCTTACACCTGTCCAGAAGGTTGGAGACTCCCCTCGAAACATTAATTTTTAAGAATTAAAGACTTTAGTTAAACTAGATGTTGCTGAGGTAAGATAGACAAAATTCCCTCTACTAATAGTAGCCGGTTTTAAGGAACCAATAAATCATGAGGTCTGTTTATGTATTCTGACTAATCAATAGACTCCAAGAATACAATACAATCACAAATCAAACAGCCCTGGAAAAACAGGATTCAGTTGTCACGTAGCACTAAAAGGTTAAAAAGTGAAAAGCGAGGAAGACCCATTTACTTCATCATTTTGAGACCCCACCCCATAAAAAGGACCACCAACCCATTTTAAAGAACAAACTACACATGCTTAATGGCTTTTTGGCTAATTACCATACGAAGCAGGGAATGGGATGTACCAAAGCTATGAATATGTATTTGTGTTTTGGGTGTTCAATACTCCTGTACATAAAAAGACCCTGTGATCACCTGTAAATTGTGTGTGTATTTGGGAGCTATCCTGCACGCTGCCCGGTGTCGTAATAAACATACACTTTCTAACTTTAAACTGTTAGAGAGTCTTTGTCCGTCATAGCTGGATATCTGTATTAGATCAATATCCGTATTTTTAATAAATCACCCTCACATTCCTCCCTTTATGTTTTGGTGGATGTAGTTCCCACAAATGCTGCTGGATACTCAGTCCTGGGTGTGACTTTGTTACCTTGTCCTGTATCATGACAAAAAGCACTACAAATTGTGCCAGCAGCACCACCAGCTTATTTTCACCGGTCCTAAATTTTAGCTCCAAGTCTGTGGGAGTAAAATTATGGACTTTTCTGCATAAGCCTTGGACGTGCATCTTTGTTAAACTTAATCATCTTCTAGCTCTCAAAATTAAAATGGAGACATGCAAGTAATGTCTGTACATTCAAAATGTTATTGAAGAGACAGAAGGGGTTAAAGTCAGGGAAAAGGAAAGGTTTAGACTATATGTCTAGATAAGTAAAAACAATATAATTAAATGCATTTATCCTCCTGCCTGCAAAGACACACTGTGCTAACAAATTTATAAAAATGCAAGAAACTCATGAGTCCAGTAAAGTGGCCAATTAGTTGCCTGCATATTTAAAAGAGGATGAGGGAGGAAACCTGACTTCAGCCCCTGGAGACATCAAAGAATCTGTGCATGTAAAAAACACTGTTGCCTGGGGGTTTGGGCTGGCAAAGTGCCAATCTTGTTGAAGTGTAAAAATACATCCCAAAGTCATGGTACAGAACACTGACTCTAAGGAGCACCTTCAAACAGGAAAGTCATGGCACTCTTCAGTTTTGATAATACTTGTATTGGTATTACAGGAATATTTGCTATAGCAGCAGTTTTCCCATATTTTCTGTGGGCTATGGAGACTGAGCTGCTTTATTCCCCTATTTCCCATGTCATTTGATGAGGGTGGCTCACATCCACACTGCTCTGTGCAACCACTCCCTGCTTGCAGTTACACCACATGAAGCTCCATGTAATCTCTGGATTGGTCCCTACAGAACAGATATTTGGTCACTGGCATCTTTAGCACATTTCCATAAAGCACAACTGTAACTGCTCAACAGCCACTGGATTTTGTCCAAGGATGCTTGTGCTGTATCACACAGGGGACAGGGAGTGATGTGGCACCATGGAGTGAGGATGATCCAGGGCACAGGTGCCCAGAACAAAAGAGGAGGGGATGCCACCTGAACAAAAGCAGGAGAGGTAGTGAGGATTGTACTGAATCCATTTATCAGAGCTGGACAGATGTGTAACACAAACTACAGTAGCAATGCAAGGTGATCAATAGGCTGGCCTATCTTACAAGCCCCATTTGTTTTCCAAAAGACATGTCAAATACTGAACCAACCTCTAAAAGACATTATTCTTGTTCTAGACATTCTAAATTGAAAAGGAATCTAGGTGTTGAGTTTTAACAAATGCAATAAAAATAAAGACCTACACATGCAACATTTATCTTCTTAGAAGTTTTTGAATGCTTTCCACATGACACAAGGCAAAATTCAAGTCTCAAGGTAGGGAGAGGCTACAGCAAATCACTCTAGGAAAAAGTTTTTTAAAGATCCCTAGAAAAAGTAGGCCTGTTTTTCATGTATGGTTGGCACTGATTATATTAAATTATCTTCAAATTCCATCAAGAATAATTTTTTTCTTCTCACTATGTTCATATATTCAGCTAGTGAAATGGTTAATTATTACTGAGGCTGGGTGATTGCCTGGTGGTAAGGGTGACAAACGAAACTCAAGTTACCAAAAAACCTCAAGAGATGGTATAAGACTCTACAACTAGTCACAGAGTAAGAAAGCAGCATTTTGTGGATGCTAGTATGGGCAAAAATTCCTCTTATTTATTTCCATATTCATATCTTAACTTTCCATATTTCAGTGGAAAAAAGAAAAAGGAATAAATATCATAAACATAAGTAACTGGAAATTCTTACTAATTTTTTTTTGTAATGCCACCTATTATACATTTGCAGAGAAACTTCCAAAACATACCTTGCATATTATCATAGTCCCCATATCTTATTTACTTGTGCAGAGTTTCATGTAGGGATAAGATTTCTAGGTAGTTAGAAGCTGAGATAGTTAAGAGTCAAAAGTCCAAGCATGCAACCCCAACCATGCCATCCTTTGGGGCTGCCAGGGCTGTCTCTACTTGAGGAGACCCCCTGGCACAGGGGGCTGCATTTCCCCTGCCAAGAAGAACCAGCCACTTCCCTCTGCTGGGCTTTGTGTTACATCACTGTGCTTAGCACAGGAGGGAAATAAGACTCAAAAAAATAGTTACAGAGACCTGGACCTCTCTGCCCCCACATAAAGACTTGGCTCACCTGGCACTCTTGGACACATCCCCCCTCCCATGTTTTTCTTGAAAGAATTTGAGACAGGTGGACTGATTCTCTCCCCCTTCCTCTGTGACCTCCCCTAGTTTACTAGGTGGGCATAGCATATTCTGGTAAAACAATCAGAGCCTGGGCAGAAGCAAAACTTTCTCACCTGCCTCCTTAATTCTGAAAACTTGCCTCAGGATTAAGCCAAGACCTTTATTTTAACACCCATGAAATAGAACAAAGTGTCAAGAACTTTGAAGTTCGTCCTCACTTAAACAGGTGGTTGAACTGTCTGCCAAGTACTGAGGATGGAACATCATTCTATGTGCATATGTTCCAACTACAAAGACACGGGGAAACAATCTCCCTTTTCCTCATGGTTGCAGCTCATTAATCCCTATTCTCTGCTTGTCACCTGACCAAAAAGAAGACACTTGGCAGCTTCTACTTTTCTAGTTTTACTGTCTGAGAAACAAAAGGTAATCTGGCATGTACTTCAGCATGTCTGAAATAAAGATTATCTTCCTCAACAGACATTCTGTACTGTAGCATTAATACACATAATTCTGATGCAAATCCATTTACATAATTTCATAATGCTATACCTGAGCCTTCCTAAAGATTTGGTACTGCATATGCAGTTGTTACCTGAGCTGGGTAGATTTAAAATTTTGAAATTTATTAGTTTATCTTATAATAGGAACAGTTGGAATCTGAAATAATTTATGGTTAAGTTGAAAGTACACAACCTATTGGCCTTAGAAATTTGCTAAAATTATTTTAAGAAATTTAATAATCTTTTTTTGGTCTTCCTATTTTGACTGGGTTTAAATACACAGTAATTACTATTCTAAAACTATGATTATATCTTGTATACGTGGAGTAGTTGCTACTTAGGTCATGGGAAAAGAGCTCCTGAGTATAGAGACGGTTTCATATTTGTTCCTGAAAGAATAAGGATACTAATGAGTTGAAAAATGGATGTTTTAAATAGAGAAGAGAGACAGCCCCAACAAAGGGTCTGAGATGCTACAAAGCAGTAGACAGAGTAACTGAGGTCTCATCACTTCCCATGTTTCTAAAAACTGTCAGAAATAATTTTTACTGCAATATCAGTAGATGTTGCTTTATAATACTGCACTCTTGCTTAGGTGGGCAATAGGTTACACACACCCAGGAATGTCTTTGCATCCACCTGTACATAAAGCTCATCTATAATGCCTTGGTAAAAGGCAGGTCTTCCAGCCTGCTCCTATTTCTCTTTTTAGTCATGTTAATAAGAAAACAACTAGAACATCACCACGAAAAAAAAAAAAAAAAAAAAAAAAAAAAAAAAAAAAAAAAAAAAAAGGCAGCCACAAACCACATCACAATCCTAAACCTGTACGGACAGATGCATACAGAATTTGCTGAATCTCCCTCTTTAGCAGTCTATATTTGTGCAGTATTCCGTGCTTTCATTTACATATCTCTGTTCCCAGTAGTAACTTGGACACCGGAGAGTTTTCTATTAAGGAAAGCAGTGCTGATTGATCGCTGCCAGCTCCCCGCCCGCTCTCCGTGCCGAGCCCCTCACAATGGGCTCATGGCTTCCTTCCATCACCTCAGCCGGAATGCCTGGAGCAATGTATCCCTATCTAAGCTTCAGATCAGGTTTTCAAGGAGCAAAGGACCTAATTAAATCAACTGGAAAAGGGGTTTAATCAATAGCAAGCTATAAACTCACATCTTTGTTTTATCTGTAAATACATAAATTACAAAAGAAAAGTTGAACGCAGCAAAAAAGATTGAGAGAAGCACTATCCAATCTGCACTACCCAATGCTTCCATTAAATTAAGCCTCAAACTATTCAAAAAGAATAGCTTGAATTTCAATCAGGAAATGCAAGATTCATTGTATGCTTTGATTGAGGCAGGTGAAAAACTATAATTTATTCCATTTCCAGCTTATTTCAGCTTGCAATTTCTACTCTTTAACAATCCTTTCCTTCAGCTATTCAAGGTACAAAATTCTTTTCAATTTCCAGTAATGTTAACCACGTACTGCAATCTCTGTCTTTGTCCATTTGATTTGGAATGCAGCATAATAGATACAAATTCTGGTCAAATATATCTTCATTATTCACAGTTTTCACTGGTTTTTTTTTTAATTACTGTTTGCAATGTGTTACTTCCACAACACCTAGGCTTTTCTGGGCTGACGAAAGGGAGTCTGGCCATCCAGATAGACTTGATAACTAAAAGTGCCACTGTGGTTTCCTCTCCGCATGAAAGCAGTCAGGTTTTCTGCTCTGTTCACATAGTTGTTACCACCTACGCCTTTATAAGCCACAGGCTCTAAAGGCTCTTTTCATGATGTGTTTTTAAGCTCCTGTTCCAGACTCCACCAGGCTGAAGCAGTGGTGAGCTCCATCACACCACACATGGCATCCAATACCATGTGCCACACTCAGACAGGCCTGCTCTTAAGCAGTTTCTTAAAGAGAGAACTTTAAAAAGTGCAGAGTCCACTTTAAACAGTGGGCATAACATGAATTTCCAGTCCATCCCACTCTGCCTGCATTGCTTGACTCCTTTGCAAAGTACTAGGCAAACAATCTTCTCAAACTTGCCTCTTATCTGCATGCTGATACTTTCATAGGCAAAATAAAAGGAAAGGATTCCATTTTTCTAAAATATCACACAGCCTTTACCTAAAGGACCCTCCATCCTATATTTGCAGCTTGCTTTCCACAGATGTATATGGAGGTTCACTTGTAGTCAGAATTTTGCTCTCAAATCCAATGGAAACAAATACATCCAAATGCAGTTTTCACTGCTGTTTAAACCAAGCACCAAACTGGCATGAAAATGGCAGTAAAAATGTACTTGAATAGGTGAATATAATCTATATATAGTACCAACATTTTTTTTCCTGGTAATAGCTGCCTGAATTAAAATAAACAAACCTGACTCGTTTTTTCCCTTCAAAACAGGATTTATGCAACCATATGCCATATACTCTGAATCCAAGATCATGGCAGGTGTTGAATCTGCTCATAAACAGCAAGCAGTTTTGAGAGGTGGGGTCTCAGAGAGAACCTGCTCCTGGGTGCCCCTCAGCACTCATGGATATCTCTCTCCAGGTGTCCATTTCCACCACATGGAAATGCAGCAGGTCTCTGCTCACCAAACATTTCCTCTGGCCAGCCCAGGCAGTTAATCAATCTGATTAAAACATCTGATCCCTGGGTAAACCACCACTCCCTCATGTTGTCCAAACTGCAGGTAGGGAAGGCTGGATCAGGCACCTGCCAGGTAACACCTACTTTGGAGGGATGAGGCTGCATTCAGAGGTGGAGCTGTCAGGACTGGGCTGTGCAGGAGAAACAAAAAACCTGGAAGAACATGCTTTATTTCCCAACAAAAGGACTACATCCCACTTTTGCGGAAAAAAAAAAAAAAAAGAAAGTCAAATAATGTTTCAAAGGAATATTATTATGCTAGTAACAGACACAAATTCACTTTTCCCATCATCCTGAATTCTGCAAGGAAGCTGCAATGAGACAAATCAAAATCTGTAGCTATCATTACAGTAATCAAGTTTTTATACAACAAAATCTTAGATAGTCAGTGGAGTGAGATATTGAGTTTAATACAACAAATTATTCAAAAAAAGCATTTGCTGCACAGTATTGACTCAGTATATTTTCAAGATGTTATTAATTTTCCAAAAAAACTTAGGAACCCCATTGCTGTATTTGACCTACAAATCACTGACTTACATTAAGCCTGCAATAGTATTTTCTCCTCTTCCCATATTGCAGGGCTCATTTTATTACTGTCTCTATTAAAAAAAAGTGTGGAGAAATATAACTTCATATTTTAAGCCTCACTTAATTAAATGTAAAGACTCAATATCTTCCCACAAAACCTACATCTTATTTATGGTTACAGCCATGGCATTTGGATACGTAATTCAGAAAAAGAATGAGGAAAAGACCTGCCCTTAGCTTCTAGTTCTTTTTTAACATCAGCAAAAAAAAGAGTCACTAAAAAAAAAGAAAAGAATTAATAATTTGAGGGAAAGTTATTTAAAATTTATTTTAAAACACTCTTTACTTAGTAAAATCCCTTACTTATGTTTTTAGGCAAATAGAAGAATGAAATTATGTCAGGCTTACAACTGAAAAGGGAAGAAATAATTTAAAACTTCAGTACATGAACCATTAGGCCCATGCCAAAAAACTTCCACTTCTGCAAAACAAATTGGAAAAAGGCACATCTGAAACACACCCTCCACCCCAAACTGGTAGCTATGAAAAATAGCTGATATACCTGCAAACTACTTCACTTTGCACACAAAGAGTTGAAATTAATTCTTTTGCTATTTTCTTTCTTTCACAAGTTTGAACTAAAAAGAAAATTTGCACTTTTGATGAAAATGGCAACAAACCAAAAGGGTAAATTAATAAAATGTGCAGCACGTAGTCACTTGTGCAGTTTTCAAGTTACAGTAAACAACAAATCAGCAATTCCATCAAGTGCCTGTATATCAGACTTATCACATTTTAAAGAACTGAGTTTGCATCTTGAAAATTTAATCAACAGTAAAATCAAAGAGCCACTTTAAATAAGTAGACTTAGTGTTGGGCTTTCTTTGTTTTGTCTCTCATCTTTAGACAGAAATGTCAGTAGAAAAGAAACCCGCCTACTTACTGATCATCAGCTATTTTCACTTTTGATGCTGTTTGCAACTAAACCTCGGGTCACTTACAAATTGCAAGAAAATAATTGTTACATGCCTACAGTGAGAATCTAGCTTGTATATTCAGTTTGAAAGCTGAAATCATTTGTAAAGAGGTAATTTTTAGTCTTTTGATCCAAAGACATTAACAGGCAGATCTTTCCAAGGATATGTTCCTAAAAAATAAATTTAACTAAATGGCAAAAGCATTAAAGCCACATAAAAAGGTGTTTGAGGAGCAGAAAAAAAGCTTTAAATTCTCATTATATGCAGAAAAATATCCTACTTCAAAATAAACACTTTATTATGGTAGTTCAATAAAACGTCAAGAGAGTACAGCTATTGACATTTATATAAACAATTAAATGTGATTAATGAAAGGCAGCGTGGCTGAATCAAATCTAGTTTATGATCACTAATTTGCAAGTCCTGATAACATATTGGCAGTATATTTTTATTTTGACAAAGTAAGTTTTTAATATCTGTTGTTAACTCCTGTTAAATGCCCAGGTTTCTACCACATCTGGCCTCTAATTACACATAAAGAGCAGCTGCTAAGATGTGCTCTACCACTTGAGACAGGAGATGTCATTTTCACTCACAAACATATCAGTTCTATGCATCATTTATGTTTTGTTACAGCCAAAACCTCTTCAAAATTATGTTTCCCTATTCCTAGCAGCTGGGCTGGGCTTATATTAATCTGAAGAGCCTTTACAAGGTGCACCAAAGAGCAAAATGAACCTACATGGATCTATCTACTCCTCCTAGAGTACCAGTCTGAACCTCACAAAATATTGAGCACTTAAAAGGCCTGTTGAAGTAACCAGGATGTACAGATGCTTGGCAGTGCAAGAAAACTGATGAAGTAAATTAATTTAAAACAATTGTGAAGGTTGAAAGCAAATTTTAACCCATTTAATATTGCTGTGGTTTGAGGAATGGAACAGAGACACTCAAGTTCCCAAATCCTCCAAGACAGGTAAAAATGACATGGAAAGATGACAGTATTTTCCACTTTGTATTTAAAAAAAAGAATCGTCTACAAAGAAATCTTAATCCTATATTTACAAACCAAACATCAGAAAACAGACCAGAACTGTAACATTGATGACATGTGTGCAAGTATTTACTTGGTTTGCTTCACCCCATTTGGGTAATATTTGACTTGGGTATTTTTGCAGATCTTTTTTTGTTTGTTTGATGGAAAAATGAAAGAAAAGAGATCATGCCTCATTCTAATGTTTCTTCACTTTCAGCCCAGACTTTATCTTCCTGGTGTTTTGGTTAGGTTTCTTTTAACCTTCAAGAATCAAGTCCAGGAATTTCACTCCCTTCAAATAAGTACTGAAATTTTCTTATGAAAATCTAAGCCTAAAAAACCCAATGTAATTGTTCTTCTTTGATCAACTGATGGTATTTATGATATAAACACATTTAACTTACTATTTGAAACATTGCAAAGTAGAAAAAAATAGTTATTTGTTGCTAAAATCACAGTATTTATATAAATACTACCTGTTTAATCATGTAATTCTTAATATTAACTTGTACACACAATGATGTAACCCAAGAGTTTTGGAGGTTGCAGCTTGGAACTGACACCATCCCCTCAAGGTTATGATTTCAAAGGAAATATTAAAGCTGCTTCCCTTCGAAATTTTTCAATTTTTATTCGGCCTTATAAAATTAATGTGGAATTTTTACTCCATATTTACTCATTAAAAACATCCAGTAAAGCTTAGTAATAAAGGTCTGTGTTGTCTCTTTGCTACCCTTAACCAGTTACCAAATGAATAACTCAATACTGCAACTGGCAGGGGGAGGTGATGCCTCTCCCTGTCTCACAGTGGCTTTCAAATATCCTTCAACTTTGTCCACAGAGCAATATTTAAAGAATGGGAAAGTTCAAGTGTTCTTCACATTTGGTATTTTAATACTCCCCTTCAGTGTCTGCAAGGGTAAAACAAATTATTAATATCCCTGTGCAAATTATGATTGTCTGTAGGATGTCAACATTTGGATAGCTAGAAGACAGAGAAAGTGGACTGTGACAATTTTCCCATTTCTCATGGATTATGGAACAGCTGTCAGATGGTAACAACTTACACTATTAAGCTAGTCTGCATTTGAACTGGTGACCTAGGAATGAAATATTCTCTCTCTCATGATCGTTCATTCTCTCATTAACAAGGCCCCTGAGTCTTCTGCTTTCCACTGAATAGTTCTTCCTTTTTTACTTCTTTCTCTTTTTTCTTCCCCTTTTCCCAAGTCAGATGTGTTTTCCTGATTATCCAGTAGGATCACTCCAACTAGTGCATCTCTTTCAGCCACCCTTGATCGGAGACAGAACAATTGGTGGCTCAAAACGTAAAATGGAGAAGGTAAAAGACAATCAACCATATGTACATTGTACCACATAGATGAGATACAGGTTGTAAATAATCTGAAGACTAAAATTCAAAATGAAGGCAGGGATGTAAAGCATAATGCTACACATTTATAGATGCACATATCCACACAGCAGCACTGCCTACACCGCGTTTGTCAGCACTGAGACTGAACAAGAAAAGCAGAGTTCATCCTGATGGAAAAGCACTGAGTTCAAAGGAGCTATATATCAATATATCTGCCAAAATGCCACAGTGGATGAACAACTCATCCTAGAAATATCACACGTTCTTGCTTTCCAAGTCCTGTAACATTATTAACAAGCTGATACCTCTTAAAGACTCAACAAACTCCTGCAGGATTTTACTGAACATACCCCGAGGCAATGGATGTTGTAGAACTACAAAAATCACAGAAAGATATACTGCAGAGAAAAAAACCCCACAACTCCACTATCAAAAGACACAAAACTGTCAAAGTGACTATATATTTATTCACTAGACATGCAGAAAACTAGGAGAAACATAAAAGAGGAATAGGTAACAACCACTTAATCCTCAAAGCAACGAAGAGTGGATGACAGCCAACCATAGAGGAGCAAGAAGCATAAAAATAAACTATCATTAAGAAAAGATAAAAGGCATTTAGTTGCCCCAAACCACAGCTATGTTTTCATTCATCCTCCTTGGCATAATGGACTTGTAGGAAAGTGGAATGGCAGAAAGGGAAGGAAGATTCACAGCACTTACCCATATTTAAAAGACTTGGCAGAGTTAATTCCATGGATACGGAGGACTATACAGGATTTAGCAGTCGAACAGTAACACAAGACTAGGCTAGAAAATCTAAACCACACTTTTATCAACTTTTTTTTTACAAAAACAAATGAAATAAATTAATGGTTAGTGGCTTCTGTTATTTTTTATAATCAGATTTTGTGAAGAAGTATAAAATGAAGTTCCCAACCAATATATAACAACTACATATATAAATAAATACTTATGTCATTCAGCAATAGGTCTGACCTGAGGCATACAAACCAGGCACCTTGGCAATTAAAATTAAATCTGGACACCCTTACAAGTGAAGGTGCCACTTAATGTTTCAACATTTAATTTTAACAGGGATTCTAAGTGTGTTGGTGTTTCTGCAAGCTAGGGCTTAAATGACTCTCTCCTCTGTTTGAACCATAACCAAAAAGCATTTTATGAGTGCAATAATGCACTTCAATAAATGGAGCTCACAATGGATACTCACTTTTCTCTGGGGAATGAAGAAAACTTGTGTTCTCTTTCTGCTTCACAACACATTGGTAGTCTAAGGTATCCTTTGAAGGCACAGAGTCTGTTGTATATTACTGGATATATTTCACTTACACAGATGCAGGAAGCTGTTAAATATAGCCCCTCACCTAAAGTCTAACTGTTCTCATCTCTCCAACTGTTACCTTTCTTACTTGTGCAGAAACTAACACATTATTTCTTAACTCCATCTGAGTTCCCATTTTCATTTTGGGGAAAAAACTGTGCAGTAATCATAGAAAAGGGTCTTAAAGTTAAATCTCATATATTTAAACTCTTTTACTTATACTACAATAGCCATTCCATTACCATAATAATAGGTATATGAATATAAATAAATGCTTCACTTCATTTTTGTCAGCATTTGCAGAAAATAATATGACAGAGAGCAGGGCTCCAGGGACTCATCTGACATTATTGAACAACCTCTTTGCCTAGGCTATGCCTGTAGCTGCCCTGCTACAGACAGATTATACAAAGGAAGATCTACTGCTGGCTTTTCAATGGAAGCCTCAGACACCGATCCCTGCTACACAAAGAATTCACTAATGGGAATGCAAATAGCATCACCTGTACAAAGCAAAACAAAAAAACTCAAAGGAGAAAATCTCAACGATTTAGCGCCAAGAAAAATACTTTCTAAAGAATGCTTCTCTGAGGGGGACCCACGTGAAAACTCTTCCTGCACACACCTCATGGAGCAATGGCTAAGATTTCCCATATAAAAAATTATATAAACCTTTATAATTCCATTTCAAAAACGATGAAATCTAAGAGAGGTTTTTAGCTTCAGAGGCCATAAAGCTTAACAATAATGCACCCTAACATATAAAAGCATAGTATCAAGTGCTGTATTACTGGACATAACTCACCAAACTAACTTCTGAAAGTGTAATAGCAACATGCATGTGGTAAAAAACTACCAAGCTAATTTTAAACAATTCTTTTTAATGGAAGTGCAGCATATATCATAGACCAATTTAAAACTTCAAGAAATTTTGGGATACTCTGCTGCAAACGGACTTTCAGAATTCTAGCTGGGGAATATCCTACAGTGTCATGAGGAGCAATGCTCTGGGAAAGAGCTTGTTACCACTTTAAACTGCAGGAGGAAAAGAAGGGGTATGGGGGCAAATCAAGTCTCTCAGTGGGGCTCCTTTAAGGACAGACTCCTGCTGGTCCTGGGCGTACTGGATAGCACCTCATACCCTGAGAAAAGTCAGGAAGGTCAGGGTCGTTATTCATAGCAGAAAGCTACTAAAGTAAAGATTTAGAAGGTCGTTAGAGATCATTTAAACAATAGCCTTTAGTTTATTCAGCAAAATAAGGGGCACTCTCATTTCCACATGTAATCACTTGGAGACAGATACAGCCCTGCAGTTTACAAGCTAAGAATAACTTCTAATTTTTTTTTTTTAAATGAAATATGGCCAATTATCTGCTTTTTATATTTTGCTCATCAAGCTCACTTGAATGTCAAAACCCCACAAATTTCCAATTCTTATAAAACCCCAGGGGAAAAAAAAAGAAATTTAAATGTCTACAGTATTAACATCTTGACCCATAAATTATTTTA
The DNA here is from genome assembly GCA_024734555.1 of Trochalopteron elliotii. NCBI lineage: Eukaryota > Metazoa > Chordata > Aves > Passeriformes > Leiothrichidae > Trochalopteron > Trochalopteron elliotii. The sequence continues at coordinate 321,176 of JANPWX010000020.1, forward strand.
AAATTAACATGGGGGGAAGCAGTCTCCAAAAACCCATGGATGACATGGCACATCTGAGGCCACCTAGATAGAATTACAAGACAAAGGTTCCATGCAAAATTTCCCTGAATGAATGAAGTTAAGGTAAAATCACAGCTCTGAAATGAGTACTTTTTTGACTTTGAATGAATTCTTCACATCAAGTTATTAATACTTTTTGAAAAGTCTATGTCAGAGCTAAATTTTCACACTGTTCCACTGCTGATCTTTAATAGCTTTTTAGATGTACATCAATTGAGGATGAATTTAGAAAGAAATAAAAAAATCAAGTAGAAACTTACAAGGCTGTATAAAATGCCAATGTAAGAAAGCCATTTGTGAATATATTAAGCCTGACCTTAAACAGTTGGAAATCCACAAAGCTTTGTTTTACATCAGCTGAGAATTGGACCTATTGAATTTAAGGTGACATTTCCCATCAATCTTTTCTTTTTTTTTCACGCCCATTGACAGTTTTCTATGTTTTGTATGAACCAATGTGAACTAAATCTATTAGCTGCTGCATTCAAGAGTTAGCATGATGACATTAGAAATAATAAGGACCAAGTTCACCTCTTCCTTTCCTTTTTTCCTCCATTAGCACAATTTACAATTCTCTTTCAGAACTTGATAATTCTCCTTGGTACCATTCAGGCTACCTTGTCTTATTTCAATAAATAAAACAATCTGAGAAGTAAAGTGGAGCGCACAGAAAGAAACTTAGAGATTAAGGACAAATTGAAGATGCTCAGAAGCAGTAAAAAATAAATTGATTTTTATTGCAAGGAAACCACCTGTAATAGGCTGCTTGAGCAATCTGGTACCATGTGACAGAGACCTGACCTGCCCACACATCAAAGCACAGAGGGTGAGGTTCATTATAAAGTCACATCTCAGCTGAGGATCAACCTTAGCACAGCTGGGAGGAGAATGCAGGGAGGCCTGGCTCTTGCCTGCAGCATTCCTGCTCACTCAGTAAGGGTGGTACAGAATTTGTACTCCCTTGGAAAAGCAAAAGAGAAATGGGAAATTACCTACATTTCCATTTTACTTTTATTTCCCAGGAGGATTGGAGATACTGCCTTTTATTTGGGGTGAATAATGGGACAAACATCACATGCAGAAAGATCTCAGGTATGGAATACAGGGGTATAAAAAGTAAAGAGTAATAAGGAAATACTTGTTACTTTTGGGGGTGTAAGATAATTAAATGTAAAGTACTGATAAAGAACAGAATCAACATAGTAAGACAGCCTTCTTCTGCAATGGGGTACAGCCAGTACCCATTTATTCTACAATAAAATGTTCAGCCTAAAATGACTGGGCAGTCTGTGGTTTTGCAGCAGCACAGTGCCACATCTGGAAGGCTGAAGCTGAGGAGATGCTTGAAATGGAAATTTTCTTACTAACTAAGAAACTGCAGCAAAAGACCCTGTAGTTAATCCTTGCATTGTGCCACTGGATATTACTCCATGCCATTAATTTGACAGTGCATCTACATTTCAGTGCACTCAAAGCTGCAAAATACTTTGAATATATCACAGAATGTGGTAGAGGGAAGTAAGAGACTGTGGCAGCTGCAAAGGAAGCAGTTTGGATACAGCATTTGGTAGCAAATTAACAAATAATACAAAGTAGCTAATTGATCATTGAGAATGCACTCTCATGTCAAGAATCTTGGCTAGTAAGCAAAGCTGATGAGGGCATAAAACCAATCTCACTTGGCTGTAACTCTTGGGCTTCCAACATCTGCTACAAATAAATTGACCCTGCTTTCTGATGAAGTTTATCCTCTTACCCTCAAGAGCACTCAAAAAATGGTCTTTGAATGTAGGAAAATAGAGTACAAGTTCTTTCACCTTCCACATCCCCATCCCAATCTGTGAGGTCCAGCCTCAACTCCCCAGATCACTGAGACATTATAAGTTTCTCATCCAAGGCCAATCTATACACATCCTCAGCAAACATTTAATTTCAGTAAAACGTCATCTTCATTGCACAAGTACTTTTGTTGAAGCAGATTCTGTTTCTTAAATACATTAATTCACTTCACAGCTGTATTTAGTCTTGAAAAGAAACAGCAACAAAAACACACACCAAAAAAAATAACAAAAACAAAAAACACAAAAACAAAACAAAATCCCACAAAACAAGAAAAGCAACCCAAATGCTTATCAGTATCCATCTTGGAAAAATAACTCCACACACATAAAATTTTCAAGTAAGGCAACATATCCTGAAACTCCATCTTCTGGCCTTTCTTTGAGCACAGGCAAGAGTGGCTTTTAACTAACCTTGAGTGTCATCAATAAAGAAATACAGATACCTTCAGCTACATGACTCACCTTAAAAACAAATTTCAGGAGGAACGAACCCCACTGACATTTTGGTCAAGCTGTTAGAGTGAAAGAGTGCAAGCCTATCCTGAAGATAACCGACTTGGGATGGCAGACTCCTTCCCACTGTGGACACTTGGTTAACATTTTAGTATGATCTAAAACTGGAAGGAAAGAAAGCTGTTCTTCTCAACACTTCCAGAAGACATCTGACATGCAGCCTGCAAGGGAGTCCATCAGGAAACTGTTAAAGCAGATGGTTTTCTCCTCCATTCTCTGCACATAGAAGGCTTTGCTCATTCCCAGTCAGTTCCTCATTGTCACTCATCTGTGACTTCACTCTCCATCTGTATTGCCGTATGCTGAGTGATAAGGTCATATCAAAATCCTATCCACAATTTAAAAAAAAAAAACCCAAGCCTGCTATGTAGCAGCTTAGGCAAACAAGATAAATTTTAACAGCAGTATTAAAAAATTCCCCTAACTCCTGCCTCAAACAAAACCACTCTACAATTATGAGTATAAAACTCATGTTACATTCAAATTCTGCCTGTGTTCAAGCTCATGGCTCTCAAACATCAATACTCTGGATTGCTTTAGGGTGCTTATTTGTCAAATCTGATGAAGAGTTTATTCCCTTTATCATACATTCCTGTACAAAGAAATAATAGACTATCAGATATTCTTTATACTAACCATATCTAGACAGAAGAAAATGAAAACTGCAAAGTGGCTGAAGTAAACTATTTCACAACAAAAGGGTTTTCTTTCTCTCTCTCTGTCTCATGTTACTGCCTCACTCTGGCATTCTAAAATACCCAACAAAATGGTGGCGAAATTTATGTGGATACTCAGACCTCCAATGTCCCTAAAACTGCTGACACAATATCCTTCTCTGAGGATGCTACTTCTCATGGGTGATGAGGCAAAGAACACCTTAATCTGCACACGTCAAGATAAGTAAAATTCACATCAGTCCTTGCAAAACAAAACTACTGGTGCAGAAGGTCACTAACCACTTCAGGCCAAACTCTGAATTAAGGAACTCATCCTGCAAACTTTTCCACGACAATACAAACATGGATATCTGAAAGCAAGCGAGGATAAACCCTTGTTCAGGGGCTTCTGCAGGAACAGGAAGTATTATTCTGCAAATTTACCATTGTTCTGGAATTCTGAAATTGGGTTACATATTAAAAGCTGTTAGTTATTCCTCTCATAACCTAGGAAGAATTGTAGGTGTGAATATAGGGACTGGAATACCAGTTCAGCAAAGCATTTAACCTTGTGCTCTAAAACTATCCCTACTCAGCAAACTCCATCGACTCTGATGAAAGTTCTAAATCCTCTAGGTATTAAACAGAAGTGGAGAAAGCCACTAGATACTAAAATTATGAACTCAGGGGGATCATTTTTATGCCTATGCAAACTAATGGCAACACTTGAAAAAACACTGGCCCACATAGTCAACCAAAAACTATATAACTGGAAAAGAAGAAGGAACAAACAGCTGAAGTAAAAAAAGATATATATATATATATTTAAAACCCATAAACCTGTAAGAATGCTTCAAACCAGAAGTTTTTCTAGCTTAGTACTGAGCATATAAGGAAAGGGAAGGACAAGAACAGTTCAAGTACACAGAACTGCTTCTCTGATGTGACTGCCCAACTTATAGCAGCTCTTGGCTGAGGAGGTTCCTAAGTCTGAGGTCAATTCTGTATCTTTACTCATTATATTTTGTATAGACTGTTTTTTTCAATCGATGTTTTAACCCATTTTGGCCACTGCAGCTTTTGCTAATGTGGTCCACGTACAACATAAGAAATTCCTTTACATTTCCTAAGTGTGCTGTTTAAACAGATACATCAGGTTCCATGAATCAAACCAATATTTATTGGTTAGTTTGGTGCTCCTCATAGAGAGAAAGCCTTTCAGTAGCTGAGTTCAGTATGGATGGTGCAGGGTACACCAGCACAGTTTGCTCAGTGGGCCCACAGGTGCCACAATACCATTCCTGGAATTTTGTAAAGCTGTGTGAGAAGCAGAAAACTTCTACATTTGTGTCTTTTCCAGTGCTTTGTTCATGCCCTTCTAACACAAATCTGCATGTATTCTCTTAGCAGATGGGTCCAAAGGACAGTGGCTCAGGACCTGTGGGCAGTTTTTGTCAATCTCCTTCCTGCTGCCTTCAATGCAAAGGGAGGGTTGAAGAACTTCCCACTGAGGCCACCTCACATCTGAAAATGGAGGCAGCAAAGCAGGTGTCCCTGTTCTGTCTCCATAGCTGCAGACAAGGGAGCAGGAAAGCATTGATATTGATTATGTTACTTTTGGGTTTCCCATGGGAAATAACTTCTTCCAAAAAATACAAAAATAATTCTTGGGCATGCCAAAAATCCTTTGTATTTGTTATCACAAGATGCAGTCTCCCAAAAAGATGAATTATTACTGAGATTAAAAACAAAAAAGCAATTTCACCTTCAGTCTCTGTTTCCTCTCAGTATCCCTCATGAGCTGCAACCCAAGATGAGCACAAAATTAGAGAGAATCCAAACTTCTCTGTATTAAATAACAAAGTTAGCATAAAGAAATGGATTAAAAAAAAAACCCAAAACCAACAACCACTTTCACAAAAAGTGAAAGGAATTAAAACCATAAAAGGAAATTTAAAATTAAGAATACAGACTCAAGTCTTTATCTGCAGAGTCCAATAATCACCAACAAGCTAGCTACAGATTGCCCTGAAGTGGATGGCATTTCTATGTCAGGGTTTGCACTTTCTTGATTTTTATGATTTCAGACATCAGGGCTGGCTAACACAAAATCAAATCTTAATGGGGGCAGGCAGAGGAGGAAATCACATAAATAGCACAAGCCAACAAATTGTGGAGTTTTGCAATCACAAAATACCACATCATAATGCTCGTGAAGATTTTTCTTGTAGTCAGGACTAACACAGATTTGGTAAGAAAAAACCTTTAAAGGCTATTCTCAGTGTTAATACTTAAACTGAGTTAATGTCTTATTTGAAGTCTTAAATTACTATGAAGCACATTATTACACTTCAGGTGTAGCTTAAAGATTTTCAGGAAAGGTAAGCATGGATTTGTGAATGAATCTCATTTAGCTTCACAAAGAGCAAGTAATTAACAACAAGCCTGATTGTGTCTTAAGACTTCATTAATATTGGTTAGTTTCTTTAATTAGAACCCCAATATATCTTGAAATTTCAGGGTGATTGGGTAGAACTCCAATTTGAGATTTTCACTGAATTTTACTTTTTGTTTATTGGAGAAGGAGCTTGTTTCCGTGGGACACTGGACAGATTTCAAAGGCAGTGAAAAGGGGTAGGATTCTCCTCCTCTGAGGGATTTTCAGAAGCAGTTGGTCTAAATTTGCTCCAAAATCCCTTTGTATGCAGATTAACACTCTCCCATTTACATAAGAAAAACCTTTCCCTCAAATCTCGCAGTTGTCATGCACAGTAGCGACTCCGGGCCATCCCTTTGATTACATTATAAATTAATATTTGTCCTTGCTTTCCAATCAATAGGCAAGAGTACTTTGTCAAAAGGCTGCTCTGCTGGCAACACTCGAGCATATTGATGAGGGCTTAGCGGCGATTACGGCGCCCAGGCACAGGCAGCAGCAGAGCTCCTCTCACCCACGCTTTGTGCACCTTGCATCCTTCCTGGAGATTTTCCATGGGCTCTAATAGCTCCCAGTTGGCCTCCCCATGGCAGAGCTCTGCACAGCTGGGAAGCCGACGTTGCTATGGAGCACCAGCACCATTAGGGAACAAAGGTGCAAAGCAGTGCATTACAGCTGACACACAGCTCGGGAAGGCATTAAGTGTCTTTACCGAGCTGTCACTGACAGCCCTGTGGGAGACAGAGGCAAGCCACGGGTCCAGGAAAACAATATAGTGCATTAGCAATAACTGTGACAGAAAGCTGAAGGGGTTAGGCAGAATTAGGTGTACCACATATGGCCATACTTGGCAAAGGTTGACTGAACTAATATTGACTGTTTCAAAGCACACAGCTCTGCTCCAGCCTCTCAGAAACTCAAATGGGTTACTAGAATGATGATGTGACAAAGAGTTATTACATCACCTACAGATATCTATTAGACATTATATGTATATATGAAATAGACACATATCTAATCATTCATCTATATGAGAGTGAATCACTCTCTTTTCAAAGTTGTATATGCCAGCCTTATCCACTGCCCTGTGAGATGTGAATGCACATCCCTACACCACAGTTTATGCCTTATAAACATATATAAGTAAGCCAAGTAGTGCTCTTCACTATTTTGTATTTCTGACACCCTCTTCTGTAACTTGGAAGAATTTCCATACAGTCAAATGTACTAAATTAGACAACACTATGATCCATCAAGTGCCCTGATGCTATCAACATCTTCAGCTCTTGGAGTCAATCTATAAAATATGCTTATTCATATACATTTCTAATCACAGGTTTACACAAGAGAGGAAACAGACTTGTTCCTTCTCCTCCAGTTTTTTTCAGAGGAACACTATCAACAGGCAGGTGGCCATAAAAACCCATCAGTTGTTGCTTGGTAAAAAAGCAAAGTCTGCTGTTGTACTAAAACATCATTTATTTTGTGTAACCTTCCAGTTTAAACCCTCATATTCCTTTTACCTAAGTTTCAAAGCCTCTCACTAAATAAAATGGTCCCCTGGGATACAAGTATGCATGCATCATACACAGACACACAGGAAATCCTGATCTTCATATGACCTTGTGAATGTACTCACTATAAATTAGGGTTAGAGAATAAACAAATTGAGAGTTACCATTACAGCTGTGGTTACAGCTTACCTTTACCTCACATACTGGATCTAGTGTTGTATGAGGTATGAATTCAGCTGACCAGTGATGATCTGGTAGAGTAGAAAACAGCTTCTGATCAAACCAAGACATTGCCCATCTACTAGAACTTCTGCAATCAGCACTGTCCATATCAACCCATGAATAATTACTATTATAGATCACCATAGATTACTACTATAGATCACCATACAGGATAACGTTAGCTTATCCATTCAGTGTTTTACTGCATTCTGGCAATATTTAGGTGTTTCCTCTAGATCAGGACCTTTTCCAGAGTAACACATCCAGTGGGAGCAAAATGTTTTTATCTTCTAAAGATTTCAAGACCTTTCCTTTTTTCTACAAAGTCTTTTTGTTTATGTTCGCCATGGCTGAATACTATTTTATATCATTATTCCAGAGCGGATTTTGTCATGGTTTTTTTGTTGTTGTTGAAAATTTTGGGATTCTTTTTGAAAATACAATGTAGGTCTTTGCTACAGCTAATGAAAAGAATTGAGGAGTTGAGGGGCTTATTTTAAACCTCAGAAAAGTGAGGAGATCTGCTTTGACAAGAAACCACTTCCATATTGTGGGCCAGATGGATAAGGCTTTGCGGATCTGTGGAAATGTAAACCTGTTCCACAATTCTCAGCTAACAAAAAAACACACAATGTGGAATTAAATTGTATCTCCACTATGTAAACAGTAAATCAAATCAGACTGTTTTAAATCTATGATAAGCTTAATTCAATCTTCAATGAAGTTATTTTAAGTACAAGCATAGGCAGACTTAAAAAGAGAAAGTACTAGTAAGTAAAAAAATTCAAACATACAAGTTATGCTAAATCAGTAAATCCTGTCTCAAATGCTAACAATGGCTGGGTTCTTACTCAAAAAAGAATTCCCAAGTCAAAATGAAAATACAGTAAGGGGGAAATCACATGGTGTTACATATTTAAGAGGGGATGAAGAAAGCAAGCTCTCCCTTCTCCAAGCACAGCTCCCACCAGTGATCCTACTGGAGATGCACAGGAGTTATTTCACACCTATGGCTGCCAGCACATTAGAAGAAGATTTGATGCACCCTGGACAAGCTTTTTTCTGCTGTTTACATTTTGCCCACTGTCTGACTTCACTGCCCACTATAAAAAGACCTGTCAAAGAAAGTGTTCACATATAATTCATGGAGTGCTGTGTTCCAAAGGATGTAGAGAGAGACTTGGTCAACTGTTACCTAAAATCCGTTAACTTTGACTTTTAAATAAGTAACAGAACAGCACTTCTGTGATATAAATGCTTACAACTCTCCATATCAAATATGCTTACAAAAAAGGAGAGTTTGGATTAATATTACCTATGAAGGTGCTGTTGCTTGACACCACATTAATTCAGCTGTCTCCAGGGGAATCAGACACTGCAGTGGTGCAGTGAAGAAGAATACTACAATAAGTAGTTTTTTAATAATTTCTGATAATTCATTAATTTCAAGACATGTTCTGAAGATGTTATGGTTATGAATAATGAATACTTAATATCAATTTTTTAAAGATTTTTTTAATTTCACGTGGGACTGACATGAAACAAGAATTTAAACTTAGGTTTCCTAAAACATTGGAAAGAAGCAAACAAGTTAAAGTTGTCAACCTTTCTCCTACAGTAGTATTGTCTTTCTGTTAATAAAATAATTCAAGTCCACTACTACTAGCCAAATGTAGGGTTTTTTGTTAAATTTTGGGGTTTAAGTGCATCATACCTTTATTTTAACATTTGTCCAAATAATTCAAATCAACTGGTAAAAATCACTGGTAAAAAAATGACAGATGCCCATTAGCATAACTGACTGATCGAAAAATAACATTAATGCCTTATTACTTATAACATATTCACCCAAATGTTTCATTAACTTCGTAATGCAATATTAATGAGAAAGATAACTAAAATTTTCTGGACCCAGCAAGTGCAAACCGCCAGCTAATCATTAAATCCCAGCTCCCCTTTCACTTAGTTTCATCTGCACAGGTTCCTCACAAATTCCCATTCACAGATCACAAAAGAACAATTTGGGTTACTTCAAGAATTAATTAGACATTTGTATGAAAGCCACTAGAACAACTGCTCCTCCTGCGAGTTCATAAAGCTGTTTAATTTGCTCTTGTATTTTCATTCAGAGAAGCTGGCAACACCACAATAAAACGCAGCATGCGGGGATAGCAAGCCAAATTTCTTACTTAATTGTTCACTTTCATTTACTATGCTCATTTAAAAGAAGCGAGCACTAACACCTTTTAACCTCAGTGGTGACACAGCTGGGGCACTCTTCACACATAATACCGAATGACTTGGAATAACGCGCCCCTTGTCAATCTGTAAAGAGCATTCAGGTTGAGATTTAAAGTCTGTGCTTGCATTAGCAAAAGGCTGAAAAACCCCTCTCTTGTACAGTTTAGCTTTTATTGTGTTTATGTCTTGGCAGCTAATTGCCTGAAGAAAGGAAAAGAAACGCTGAACAGGAAGTATTGAAATGTGTATTAAATGCTGAAGAATAATGAGACAGCATAATTACTGATTTCTTTTCTTTTTCTTTTCTGGAACATACCTTCTCCACTGAGGAGTTAAATAGCCATTTGAATGATGCTCTTTTGCAAAGCTGTCTTTATAAAGCTTCTATTGAGCAGAAGTAATAGACAGGCTCCTATACAGGACACAGGACAGATCAGATTTCTGTATTTAGCAGAGGTATTCTGCAAGAAACTTGGCTTAGCCATGGAAATAAATTCACTGAAAAGTCAGAGTGAGCCCTGTGGAGAGCTAATCGGGGGTAGAGATGAAGATAATCCTCCCCCTGAACAGCAGCCCTGGCTAACCACAGCTAATATCTGCTTCGTACTACCGCAATATATTTTCCTGGTCTCCCACCACGGAGCTGGAAAGCACTGGTGCAGCCTTTCTCCCTCTATCTGAAAGTCCTTTTAAGATTTTCAAATTCACTATCTGCAAAGAAAAACGTAGCCACTCAGACTCATGTGCAATATGGAAACTGGCTGGAGCATACCAGCACTGACATCCATCTGTCAGCATGGCACTTAGCCCACAGACAAGGTGGGATGCCAGCTTCAGTGGGGCGTAGGTGCCAATTAAATACAAATTTAGAGTGATAGCCTGCAGAAGGCAGAAAATAGCATAGATTCTGCAAAGAGGCATTTCTGATGGCAAATACTGCCAAATGTTTTATTATAAGGGATCACTTGTGTTTATGATAGCAGGCATTACAAGTCAGATCCAAATCCTGTGAAAGTCAAAGTGGCCTTCCAAACACTGCAGAAAGTATACATATGTAATATGTGCCACAATCTGCTCTTACTAACTTGAATAGCAAGGCTATTTAATTCATCAGAACAACTGAGGCCTTAGAGAACGTGCCTTTTCCCAATCAATCTGCATGACAGTGAAAACTCACTGTGCACAGAAAGTACTAATTATGTGTGATTGACAAGGTAAAAAGAAAGACTGCAATGCTTACCCTAAAAAAAAAAAACCCACAACACAAAAGTACACTAAAAGAAAAGCTTGGCTGGTTATAGCTCTGTCTTCATCCTTCCCCACGGCAAACAGGTTGCAATTAAGTAATATTCATTCCAGCTACCTCCTAAATAATTTCTGAAACAAATGTGCTACCAAGATAAACAAAATCTGAAAATTTGCATTTATTCTTCAGTGAACAGTTTTCAAACAATACAGAAAATGCATTCAGGCATTGTTATTATTGTTGCTCTTGTTCATTAACAGACTCTCAAGTTTCCTTCTCAATTCCCTCCTCCTTTGTTTCACTACCTACCTTCCAACCTCTGCTGCTCCAGCCTTCTCCAGAGATAAAGGGAGATGGAAAAAAAGCAAAAGATAAACCCCAATGGTTTCTGTGAACTGCAAGAGGTGAGAAGGCAAGAGCTGCAAAGATAAAGAAAGGCAGTGGTGGAGGACCAGCTGACATCAGACAAGTCAGATCCCACAGGTGTGGATACAAATTAAAAGCTATTGGAAGCAGCTGGGTGTGGGAGGGACTGAGAGGGCAGTGGCTCAGAGAGGTCAAACGATGAGCAGCTGTGGGTGGTCAGAGTTATGGACTGTGGTGCTGGACAGTACCTTCCTTCAGCCAAGATTCTGGAGCTCCGTGGTGCCAGGCCTGGAAGACAGGCAGATGGAGCAAAGAAGAGGACCTCTTCACACCAGGCTTTCAGAAACAACCACCTTTCCAAATTCAAACAATTCTTCCTCACTTTTCCCCCACTTTCAACCTCTTACCTAACCCTGCTTCCCCCTATCCACATCTGTCATCTCTAGGTGTTTGCAAACGCTGTCAATGAGTACAGATAAACTGTTCTGAAAGTTTGCAAAAGAGATAATACTGGGTTTTATGCAGCACATAAACTCATCCTGCCATTTTAAATGGAAATATGTTGCAAAGGCACACTCTTACAGTAGGAGAGTTGGACATATTGGTATTAATATAGTTCTTATGGCTTGTTTCTGTGAGGTGTATCACTCAAACAACCTTCCCCTTCCCAAGCTTTACTTGAAACTGTCTAACTAGGGAAATAACACCTCATTTTCAATGCCTTTGTTCTTCTGTCAAAATTACAGCACTTCAAAGCGTCAAATTCAGCTTTTGGGCAGATTTCTGCCACTACAACAGAATGTTTTTCTGTCTTGTTGTTGTAGTATTACTCAGAGAGAGAAAATAAAAAAATGAGTAAAAAAACCCCAACATTCAAAATAAAAATAATATGTACAATCTCTTCAGAGTATATTTCATAAAATATTCAACATTAATTTTCATTAATTCATGTGGGAGGATTGCTAGTGTCTGCATTACAAGGAACTGAACTTTATAGGGGCATGTAAACATCTGTTCTGCAATAGAACAAGCTTTTTCAGAATTCTTAAAATCAAATGTTTGCTATACCTAATACCTTTAGGTGCCAGCTTGGACTGGGGTGGTTTTTCTATTCAAATCTTCCCTTAGAGAAGGCTTGAAGAATGAATTTCATATTTGTGGGGGGAAAAAAAGACAATTCAATAACTCTGCATTTGTTTTCCATTTCCTTTCTCCCCTAGAACAACCTCATCACTCTCCTTCTCTCTCTGAAAAATATTAACTGCAGCAACTTTCTCTATGCTGTGTCTTATTTACTGAAAATAGTTTTGGAGAGATGAGCTTCTGGAAGGTTTAGGGATGGAGGATTTGCTATCTGATTTCCAGTTCCTGCAAAAGACCCTGGTAAAAATAGTTCTTGTTGAATTCATCACTGGAAAGCACAGAACAAGTTATCCCTAACAAACACCCAGAACCTTAGATAATATTCCAGCACAGAACAAAATTAATCTCAGTCTAAACCACATGAGAACTCCACAAAAGATAAACAAGAATCCATCAAACGCTAGAACACAAACAGATGATGGGTACCAGAAACAGCAACCAGTTAACAACAAAGGACTATAAATTACAATGCAGTCCTTCAGTGTTGCCTAAAGCAGTGCATGTCTTCAAATTTGTTAGTGAATTGTAAAACCAAAGCCCTGTTATTGAAACTATCTTGCAAGTGGACATCCCTTGCACTCCTTATAATGTATGACAGACGTGGATTAACAGATTTAAACTCTGCTCAAATTTAAATTTAAAGCTTGTTACACTATAATGACAGAAAATTTTAGTTGAATCCACAGTTTAAACACAGTTTAAAGCAAAGAATTTTGATAGAGGATAATTTTCTGCCTTTGCTCTGCCTAAGTCTGAGTAACAAGTTTGAAGAATACACATAAATTTTAGCATTCCATTGTACATACTCACACTCCCCCAAAATCAAGACCTGAAATTCTGTGAAAGTCTTAATTCCTTATGTTCCTTATTTCCCTATATTTCCTCATATCAAGAACCCTTAGCCTTGTGTGTGCTGTCTTTAGGACAGCCAAAAGTCTCCTTTCCTTCCAAGTGACAGGGTGTGAGCACAAATTTCCTGGTAGAGGCTCCCAGAGCCTTCCCTAGAGTTTAAAGAACATCTGCCATGCTTTTCCATAAGTAGATGAGCTAAGAGGGGAATATTAAATGGTATCAAATCAGAGTGCCCTAATTTGGCTGCCTGGAAAACAGACAAAGGGTGATCTCTCAAAGAACGTATAAAGCATGGAGATGGATTATTATTAACATTAATTGTGATGTTCATTATTAGTAATAACGAAGGATAACAATATTAATAATAATATGATTCTTATGATGTAATAAGGCAATTCAGTCACTTTTTTTGGCACAAATGAGTAAATTAGAGTCTCTAAAAACTAATTTGGCCAGAAAATGACATGCACTGAGATGATCATCAGCCAGCATTTCCTGTGTCAGTGTCTGAACTAAAATGGAGCCTTGGCACCTGAAGGGCTCCTATTGGAGACAGATGTCATTGAAGCAGCAGACAAATCCACAGATTTAGGGACACATTTAATGATCTCTCTCAATGCAAGACTCCTAGATGAAAGGTGTTTCACAAATGGACTTCAGGTAGTCTAAGCCCTAAGCCCACCCCTAGCTTTAGAAAGCTGGATCATGGCATCCTCAGTTCTGACTGCACAATCAGCAGCCTGACAATTCTTTCTCCATTGTTATGTTCTGCAGAAGTGTCAGAGAGCTACGAAATGAATGCATTGACAATGGCATAATGACTTGCTCGTGCCTGTATGTCATAAGTAGAATGAAATCATGCCAGGAATTTGGAAAGCTCTGCTCTGCACTACCAGGGCATTTCTGAATGCCAGCTGCAACTCAAGCCTTAGAACCAAATCCCACATAGGCTAAAATAAACACAGATTTTGCTTAAATCTCCTCCTACTAAAACACTGCTTTTGCTCAGTATTTGCTGTTTTGGAGGAACCTAAAAGGAGTACAATCTTTCCAAAATCTCAGCCTCACTTCTTATGGCCTCTGCTGCACAGCCAGTCTAGTACAAACACAGAGTTTTAGTTACACAAAGCCTCCCCAGTACTGGACTACCACATAAAGAGTCTTTTTTCTGCCCATTTAACAATTCCTTAGGAGAAAGTACCCAAGTAGTCCCCTTCCTGATTAAGATGAGTCTGTTGCAATGGGTTCATGGTTCTTTTGATCCTCTCCTCTGGGCAGAATGTGCTGTACCACCAGTGCTGCACCAATCAGGGGCTCTTTCCCACATCCTGCCTGCTCTTTAACTCTGAGCCATAAGACACTCCAAAAACCAAGTAACCCCAGGCATGCCTGTGGTCATTGCCTTCACCCCACACTGCCAAAGAAAAGAGTTAACTGAGGATCAAGCACTACATTCTTTGGAGGAAAAGTGATGTCCTTCAAGCTGTGACTCCAGAAAGTTGCTCTTAGTACCAGAGCTCAGGCAGGCGTAAGTCAATCAGCCCTTTCCTTCTTTGAGAGGTGTTGCATCACTTTAGAAGCACACAGTGAGTGTGAGTGACTGTCAAAAGAAAGTGCTAGCCCAGCTGAATCAGATCCAACCTGTGCCAGGGAAATTCCCATTGTTCCTTAAGATACAAAGAGGAAAACATTCAGTTAGGTTATGCAGGCTACTGCAAAGAAAATGAAGAAAATGTAAATTGATGTTTTGCAGTTAGAAGTTTTACCAACAGGCCACATAATGGATCATTAACCAATATATCCATATTTAGAAGCCCAACAGATTTACGGGCACCATACAGTTCATTAGCACTAGAGATAATAGTTGTTGATTAAAAACTGACACATTGATCATTTGTTCAGGTTTTTGATTTGCCCAAAGCTTCCACACAATTTCTTACAGTCTCTTGCAGCATTTTATCCCCCAGGTCATAAAAACAGTGGTTTCAGCTTCATGAACACACATCCTTAGTCCATCTATTTATGGTATTTATGCAGCATGTCCGTTGATAGGTTCCTGCCCATATAATTTAGTCATAAAATCTTGCCAGGCCCATGACATGATTTGCTTCAAATTATTAAACCACTTTGTTCATTATTTATTATCTCAATATTGTTTGCCCTGTAACGGCTAAGGTTATGTTAGCATTTCCATTACAAACACAGATACATCAAGGGATTTAAAACTTGACTGTAAAAATCTTGCTTTAGGCTGGGAATCTGCAGATGAGGTTTCAGCTGACAAGAGATTTTTTTTTTTAAACACTTTGTATTAAGACTGAAAACAAAATCCATCTCTTAACAATTTGACTATAGCAATAAGGAAGAAAATAATTGCCATTTGCTACCAAATCACTTTCACACAGACATTTTCCTAAATTAAGATTTTCATAGCATGCCCTCGGTCATTTTCTTGTATTTCAAAATTATAAGGCAATTCAACTCTGTAAAGCTGGCCACTATATCTTCGTAATAGTTTCATATTTTATGTATGGAACTCAGGAACTGTACAAAAGCATCATACTCTGCACATGTAAATGTAACAAATTGCTATTTAAGGACACATAATAGGCATTTCTCTACCTCACTATCCATACAGAGGAGTTTCAATATAACTTTGCAACCAAATTGAAAACCCCAAATTAATAATAACATTTTTCAACACTGAATAATTCATTGCTTCTCCATAAAGTGCTGATCCTATTGCCTATGCCCACCTCATGAGTGTTTATGGGACTAGTGTATATTTTTTAACAGTGTGGCTATTATTTGTGTATAGATGCAAATGCCCAACACAGTATGAAATTATTAGTTGTTACCAGCATTAAGATTAAAAGAAAGAAAGACTCCAATTTTGCCAGTACATTTATTTGCTTATAATTCAGATGCACAGCACATCCTATTCTCATGGATTAGAGAGACAGACAATTCACCTTCAAAGAAGCTGGAAGTAATCTTTGCTTGAGGCACAGCAAATTCCAATGCAGTTCACTTTTTCTATTAATGCATAAGCAGATATATGATAAGGATTAGTAATAAGGCCATATGGATTCCTGTACTAGGCTGTCTCAGAAATCTTAAGCAGAATTTCTCCATTTGCTTTTTTATACCTATCCACAGGCAGCTCATGGGTTACCTAAATTTAATGTTTTGGCATATCAGCTATTTTCAGTTGCAATGATTTAATGGATCTATCCCTGAGATAGGAAGCTGGAATTTTAAGTAATCATTTGTTTTAGACTTCCAAGTACTGCTACTCTATAATCACAAGGATTCTGTGTTGCACATGATTGCAGTTTGTGGAGTGTGAATTTGAGATTGAAATGGAGAAAGAGGAAGGAGTTCACACTCACCCTTGATCATGCTTCAGTATTGAATTTAATTTCTCTGACAGCTACCTGAAGGAACCAGAAGACTACTGTTTCTAATAATGGAAAAGTTACAGCAAAATTGTAAGTAAAATTTTGAACTCCATCTTTAAAAAAAAAAACAAAAAAAAAAACTTGGTAGATACACTGTTCCAGAGATATCTAGAACAATACATTTTCATCTTGCAACAGCAAAAAGAAACATGAAAACTACATATTTAAGAAAAAAAAAATCATTTGAGTCACATCTCAGAACTCTTGTTTCTGCTTTGTCATCTAGAGTCAATAATGTTTGCATGTGAACAAATTTAACTACACTTTGAAGAGACTGGTTTTAGGGTAAGTACAGACATTTTGCAGTCACTATAGATACATTTGTGAACTTATCATTTCTTCATTCTCTGTGGTACCTTTATCAGATTTGGCATTTTTGTATAAAATGCTATCATTTGTCTCTGATGCATTTCTTCCCAAATCTTTTTCGCACTCACTCCACTCTGACCTTCCTTTAGCCTTCACAGTCACACACGAAAAAAAGCAGAGGATAAGAAATCAAGAAATGATTCAGTGTTGCCCTCTGAAGACTGCAGCAAATACAGAATTGTAGAATCACAGAATGGTTTGTGTTGGAAGGCACTTGAAAGATCATTTCATTCCAATCCCCCTGCCATGGGCAGGGACACCTCCCACTAGACCAGGCTACTCAGAGCCCCATCCAGCCTGGCCTTGGACACATCCAGGGATGGGGCACCCACAACTTCTCTGAGGAACTTGTTTCAGTGCCTCACCACCCTCATAGTAAATAATATTTTCCTAAAGAAATTTCTTCCTAGGTAACTTCTACCTAATACACCTCATGACATTGCCAACAGATGTGTTCCCAAGCTATTCTTGAGGCTTTTGTACCACAGATAATCCACAGTTATCCCAACTAATCTATTTCAGAGTTTTACCATCTTTGTCATTGCAAAGACTTGCCAGACACATAGAGGAGTCTTCCAAGTTGTCATGGAGAATTTATTTGCATCTGTCTGCATATGCAAAGACTGATGGGATGACTCTCAGTTTTCTCACCTCCGGAGTTAAGAGTCTATTAGCTCCCTCTTTATTTCAAAATCATGTTCCTGAGTTCATCTGATTGCTTTCCTCTGCATAATTCCACCTCCTTGGAAATGCATTTTCATATGTACTTGTCCCAGCAGGTTCTCAGGCTCATTCTGAATAGTTTAATTTGATCCTGGAAAGGCTGAAAAGCCTTACCCTCCTCCCACAGAACTCTCTCCCTTCTCCTTTCTAAGGCAACCCAACACCATGCAAGTCCCAAAGAAGAGAACTTCCTGACTGTCACTTGTGTGACTATATTAAGATTCTCAATAATCTTTTCCTTGTCAAGCAGGCCATAAAAATGAGAGGGCACATAATTAGATTCATCAAGATGGGGAAAAAAAAAATCTGATTTTATTTCCTTTTTATTTCTTGTGAAGTACAGTTCTGACCAAAAAGCTTCTTAGTAATATTTAACGTATTTAAAAGCGAATGTTTTACCAAACTTTGCTGCTCAGTGGAAGACATTTAACCATTAGCTTGCTTCATGGTCGAGCAGAGCTGATGTGATGTCAGCCCATGAGCTGAGGGCAGTGATCCAGGTGAGGCTGGATAATAATGTGCTGAAAGCTTGGCTATTACCGGGGGCACTAAGCGTGTACCTTCAAATTGATTTGCAGGTCACCTTTCTGTAACCAGCACACTCTAACACTGCTCTCCTACCCTTCTTAGTTAACTTCCTCTGCCAACACTCTCTTTAAGTGGGGAGAGGCAACAAACATCAGAGATATCAGTTCCTGGTAATCACTTAACTCCATGGAAGACAGTGAATTTTATCTGCTTATTTAAAATGAGAAACAGATTCTTTCTCTCCAGAAAAGACCTACAGTTAGTTTTCTACACTTTCAAATTTTATTTCCTTCCCCTCCACCTTGCTCTGGCTTTTAAATAGTTTAAATATTTTAGCACTCAAAAGCTGTTAGAGGAATGTGCAAGAGTGATGTGCAAGAGCAGCATGGACCACAGATATGGCTCAAAAAGAATCCAGCCCAGGTAGCCAAACCAAAGGCAAAAGGTTCTGATTTTCTCACCCTCACTGCTGGTGTCTGCCCGTGCTCTGCTGTGTTTCTGAGTCAGCACAACACTGCCTGCACCCAGTTGCTTCATACCAGCATTAAGATTAAAAGAAAGAAAGACTCCAGTTTTGCCAGTGCAAAATAATTTGCTCATAATTCAGATGCATAGGACATCCTATTCTGATGGATAATGCCAGTGCACTTCCCTCTAAAGAGAGGAAGGGTTCATGGGTGCTCATGGCACTTGTTGGCAGCTCTAGAAACCACAGTACCTATGGCTTTCCTGTGCCATCTTATGCAAGTCACTCCAGTTCCTTAGGAAAAATCAGTCTGTGGATATATACGTGCAATATGTGATGGGAAAAAAAAAAAAAAAATTCAAGATCGATTTTGACTTCCCGAGGTCATTAGAGCCAGGACAAGTAATGAGGTGCTTTAAAAACTCTCATTAAGTATCTTCAAGTGAGTGAGTGGTTGAAATTTGAAAATGCATCAATAACTATTTCAGTTTCAACCACACTTCCTGCCTCACAGTGGAGGTGACAGATACACAACAGTAGCTATTGATCTGGAGAATTTAGTTTCTACTCCTTCTCTGGGCTTATCCCCTTTGACTGATTTACAGAAAGACATATCCACTATTTTTCTCATCAACAGGGTACTGTGTTATTAAAGGAGAGGTTATTGATTGAAAGCCACGATAGTCTGGGCATCCCAGTAAATTTTCACTGAGAAGGTTTTAAATTATTTTGTGAATGTATTCAAATCTGGAAAACCAAAATAGTGTCTGAAATCATTAGGGAGATTTAAAATTAAGATTCTGAAAAGTTTGTTGCTAGCAACAAAATTGAATGTCTACTAAGCTTTTTTTCTTATTTTCTGTTTGCTTGTTTTAAGTTGGTTTTTCTCAAAGTGTTGTCCGTGCCTGTTAGCTAAGCTCTGAAAGAACTGCCTGGAGACTTTGGGAGCAAAATTCAAACTTGTTTTGTGAGGCAGCATCCATTTCTCTGTCAGAAAGAACTACCACGGGAGCTCCTTCATGCCTCTCAGCACAGACATGAGATTAAAGTTTTCGCTACAACACCCAGGGGGAACATTCCAGAAAGCAGTTTAAAATTTAAACAGATAATTCAAAAGGAAGCCACAATGCTATGGCAGGGTCCACTGAGATGCTGAAGGGGAAGTGGGTTAACCAGGGGCTAGAAAACTCCCCCTTTGGAGTACAGTCCTTTCCCACAGGACCTCTCTGTGCTATGCTGGAGGTACAGGGATGTGTTTCAGGGAAGACCCTAATTGATCCCAAAGCTGGGTGGCCTCTTGGCCCAGAGGAGATAAGAACTGGGCTACAGGAGAGAGGCAGAGATAGGTACAGCATTAAAAATCATTAGGTTTTAAGAATGACCAAAGTTGGGATTACTTAGTGATATTGATTGCCTCTAAAGGTCTAAAAAGAATTTCGCATTTTAAAAAACATTTAGGAAAGACACTTCTTGTAGAAGTTTCATTTTCCTCATAGTCTGTAACGCAGCAGCCTGAGAAATACCTGTGTTTGAGACAGAGTGGGCAGGGAGGTGGGAACATTTTAGCTTGTATTGCCACTGACAATTGTGTCTCCTCCAACCACAGCTTGGATGGTCACTCCTGAACCACATGTACACTAATCCAATCAAGTGGCTTTTGGATGGTTTAAAAGTAAACTCCAATTTAACAATTAGCATTTTTTTTCCCTTATAATATGCTGCCAGTCCTGCACAAATCCAAACCAGAAATGGTCCAAGTCTACATAAATTTAATCAGCTTATCTGCAATCACAGTGTTAAACGATACAAGCCTCTAGTTGATATTCTTAATTTCATTCAGATGAAGGTCATATTGATTTACCTTGCGTTGGTAAATTGACAGTCACAAACTATAACTGTTCAAAACCTGACACCTCAGTCATTCAGCTAAACTGGTGTTTAAAACTAGTTTAAGTCAATTGGTGAAAATTATCTTTTTATACTTTTTAGTTTGCTGATTTGAAGCAGAAAGAATAGCTACATTCACACCAGAATCAGACCTTTTCTTGAAACCCATTTGTCTGCTCTTCATTCTCTTTCCATCTTTTCATTTCTTATCCAATACTGTTTTACGTATTCCTCCCTAAGGCATAAAAACATATCATATGTCATGTGTGGACTTATAAACTCTTTTGAAACATAGGGATAGTAAATTCTGAACAGTATCATTTCTAATGTCTGAATAACTCTGCTGAACAAATCATCTGTCAAACACACAAGAGAACATCCTCCACAAGGTAAGAACTGGAGGAAGAAATAACAGTATAAGACTTGTCTTGCTTCCCTAACAATCAGATCTTATAACAAATATACTTATTCATTCATAGTAACGTGTAAATAGTTTTTGCCTTCATATTTAATACAGGGTCACAGCTAATCCATGTACCATATGGAGGAATGCACTACTGATTATTGCACCACAAAAATCAAACCCCACAGGCCTACAGAAAATGTCTAAATCATTCTCTCTCACTGTTATCCTTAAATCCAGGAACAGCGTACCTATAAACAAATCTCAGTTATTTCTATTAAAGATAAACTTTTCTTCTCAATTACACTAGGATGAGAGAATGTCATAGAATGATAGAATGGTTTGATTGGAAAGGACCTTGAAGATCATCTGGTTCCAACCCCCAGTTACGGAAACTTCCTAGAGAGATCATTCACAAAGCTCTCTGGCAGCCACACTCACAAAGTCACAGACTGTCACTGCTGGGACCAAGGTCCCTCCACAGGGGTGGCTCCAGTGACCCACTGGGTCCCTGCTGCACTCCCTGCACACCCCACCCACACTCAGACCAGGTTTCCTCACCAGCTCAGTCCCAGGATTTTCATAGCAGAGTCTCAGACATCTCATCCATAAAGCCATTTATCCACAGTGCAGTAACACAGAAACAGCCTGAGCTGGTGCCTCCGAGGAGGGACCCTGAGCAAAGGAACCCCTGGGCTTTTATCCTCTCACAGTCCAAGAGTGACAAAGTCTCTCTGTTCCTCCAGAGCCATGGGCTCCTGCCATATGTCTCAGTGTCCCCAACCTGGCTGTGCCACAAGTCCCTGTGCCCTTTGCTGTGCAAAAGGTGGCAGTCCATGGCCTCTTGTCTCAGGCTGTCACCCAGAGGTGAACCTGCAGCTCCATCTGCAGCTGCACCCTGAGCTCCCTGCACTGAATGTGCTCCTCAACACCAAATGTGTTAGTCAACACCCCTTCCCATGAGCAGGGGCACCTTCAATGACAGCAGGTTACTCAAGACCCCACCAACCTGGTTCCAGGGATGGGGCACCCACAGCTTCTTTGGGCAACCCATTCTGGTGCCTCACCAAACACAGTAAGGAATTTCTTTCTAATGTTCAATCTAAAGGAACTCTCTTTCAGTTTGAAGCTATTGCCCTTTGTTCTATCACTACATGCCCTTGTAAAAAGGGCATTCACTCTCCAGCTCTCTTTTAGTCTCCCTTCAGATACTGAAAGGCTTCCGTAAGTTCTCCCTCAAACCTTCTCCTCCCCAGCTCCCTCATCCTGTCTTCATAGGGAAGATGCTCCAGCCCTCTGAGCATCTTTGTTACCCTCCTCTGGACCTTCTGCAACAGGTCTGTGTCCTTTTTTATGTTGGGGGTCCCAGAGCTGGGCACAGTGCTCCAGGTGGGGTCTCACAGGGCAGATTCTTTGATGCAGTTAGAAAAACATATTCAAACTACTCATACTGAACCACAGACAACATTTTAAAACTGTTTAAAGAGCTTAAAAAGAGCTAATTTTTAATTCATAATGGTTTTGACTAACTTGTCACGAACTTACAAAGAAGCATCTTCAAACTATAAGAGGTTTATTGCATTTTGTATCAGTAAGGATGTCATGTACAACCATCATTTTGGTTGGCAAACCAGCACACCAAGGATTTCTATTACATTCATTACTGTATGTGAAAGTGGGATAGTAGTATCTTTACAGATCATTACTTTCTAGATGTTTATTCAACTAATTATAATCATCCTTTAAGGAGATGCAATCCATCATTTTAATAGGTAAAAATCTCCTTTTTTTTCCTGCACTGCAAACAAGTTAGATGAAACATTAGGTTTCAATTTCACACAGAGATCTTTATTTTAAAATATGTAGTGATGGCAGAAGCACTTGCCCATGAATATTTATTAGGTGTCAGCCACAGAGATTTCTGTGATTAACTGTGCATGGTTACTGCTTTGCCTTGTATGCCTTGATAGGCTTGACCACTTTGTGAATTTGGCTGGGGCACTTGACTTGACTTTGGCTTGAGTCCCTGACAGCAAAGTTTCCAGAAGGCTCCAAAGCTGCTCTTTGTCCTGGCTTGCTTGGATGAGGTGTGGGGCAGGGAGGGAATGTGGGCTTGAGCCCCGACAGGACAGGAAGGGATGGGGAATGAGGGGGTCTTGTTCCAGCTTTGGCTGCCCCAGAGGAGGGAGGGAATTGGTTGCTTAGGTTTGCTGCAGGGCTTGGTTGTTTATCTTTGTTTTTCCTCCCCAATACCCAAATTGGTCATTAGAAGCTTGTGTTAATTGGCAAGAAATTAAGTAAACTATCCTGTGCTAAGACCATTTTGCCTGGCCAATATGTTAGATACTTTTATAGCTAGCTGAGTGTTAAGCACCAAAGGAAGGAGTGTTGTCACAAAAGACCCCTCTTTTCTAGACTTCAGCTCATTATTGTTGGCCCTATTCATAACCCATATCCTGAAAAGGATGAGTGAATTACAATTAAAACTTTGCAACAGATTAACTGGGCACACTGACTCAGAACACTCCCTCAGCTCATGTCCCAGGAAGGGATGATGGAATTTGCCCTGACAGGAGAACTAAAAACTGTATGGTAACAGAGCAACAGTTAAAAGGCTAAGTGAGATAGACACAACTAATTCTAGAAGTATTCAATTTTGTTTTCCTCCTGTTTAGCTATTTTTTTTACTGCTCAACTAAAATCTGGGGTCTGTTGAACATGGCAATTTTACAAATAGGGATTCAAAAGTATTTCCATTCTGTTTATTCACATGTATTAACTAGAAGTGCACTTTCAGTTCTGAGTGGTTCTGTCAAGTTGGTGAAAGTCAGTTTTAATGCAATTGATGTTAAAAGCAAAGACCAAAATATCCCCAACATTTTAAAAAACAGACAAAATGCTCCATGAATCACATGGTTCCAGAGCATCAAACCCAAAAAGCTCCCTGTAATGAATGTATGATACCTCTTCAAATGTCTTTAGGGGAGATTAAATAGTTAGAACATAATTTCTTGCCAGTATGTCCTTCACAAAGGCCATTTGAACATTCCAGAATCTTAATATAGCATAAAAATTAGTCACACAATCAAAATTCTTATGAAATAAGAAAGGACAAAGAACTAACATGCTAACCTCAGCACAAAAATGCATTCTCCATATTTCAATAGTTTACAGAGAATCACAAAGTACAACACTGGTAGTTTCCAAATTTCATTGTAAGTTGATTACCCTGAAAATACTTCATAACTATACATTATATAATTCTCAGATCTCAGTAGCCCTACTGAGTTTAACTATCTAATACCCCAAAAAAATCAGTGCAGACACATGGTTCACCAACAGTGCTGCTGAAAAGCTCCAGACATGAATTATTAGAATGAAGAAATCCTGAGAGGTTGTTTGTTTTATTTTATTCTGGCTATTATCCATGTTCATAACAGCTGAGATCAATGGAAATACCTCCAAAGTTCCAAATCTTACAGTGGTTTCAGTCAAACTCTTGAAAGAAAAGGATGATTTGATAGGTTTGTGATTCTCTTTCTTGTGGAAAATAACAACAACAACAACAACAAATAACAGCATGAAGTTTGCTGTGCAGGCAAGATTAATATGAATGATAAAACAAGACAAGACAAGCTCCCCCACTAGCTTTTAATATTAAAACCAGAAGTGTAAGCACAGTATGTTTAAGGCATTTGTTTAAATGTCAATATCCTGCCTGCTTCAGCAGCGATGCCGGTTTTTGTGTCACTTCTCCTGACTGCTATTGATTAAACAATCATGATTGCTAATGAGGAAACAAAAGGGACTATTTTTAATTTCAGACTGATTTTAACTCCGATATTTCCAATGTGAAATTACCTTTGTTGTTTTGCAAATCAGTATGTTCTTTGTTGTAAAGACTCTGAAAACAATAAGCATGTACCTTACAGCATCTCTCAATAATTCACACTCACATCCAAAGGTTATTTTTCCCTCCCCTCAGAATTCAATTAGTCTTAATGAATTGCCCTACCACAAGCTGTCAGTGAAGCAGAACATATAATCACTGTGAATGAAGTTTTCAGGAGAGGCAAGGTCTAAATACTCAAGTGCAGTCTGTTCACCCTCACACAAGCAGGGGTAAGGAAAATGTATGTAGCTAAAACCCATCCAGTCTGTGTGCTGGAGGCACTGGAAAATGTCAGTGCAGTGTTCTTGCTCCATATCACTATGAGAGACTTTCATTCATCCTTTAATACAGATAATAAAGTCATTTACCCATTTTGTCTTCTGACAGAAGTAGGGGACATGGACAGATGACACCAAACTGATGTCCTGGGTTATGGAAGGAGATCAACTGCTCTTTGTGTTCAAGCATTATCTGTACACCCCAATGGTGTCCCATTTCTAGTGAATATTAACAAAAGCATGTAAGCTATGAATCCTGGAGGTAATTAATTTAGCACGGCAATGCTTTCTGGAGCTAGATAATCAAAGTAGGCTCAGAAGATGTAAAACATTTCCCTTTATTTTACAGGAGTTGGGAGTTTTGGAGTTATTATGTTGGTAAATAAGTGGTTAATTTCCAAGTAAACGTGACTGTTACAAAGCATTTTTTTGGGAGGGCAGTATTTTTGATATTTTAGCAGGATCTTGCTACTTGATTCTCTCCTCCCTTCTGGGAACTCACTTCCAATGATTCAAGAGACTTTCAGGCAGAACGTATCAAGTGGTTTATTTCCTCATGTCAGAAGGATGATCTCTTAAGGGTTTATCTCAAGTACTACTGTTGTACTGAGACCACACTCCAGTCTCAGATGCCTTAAAAAGACTTTGTAGTACAAGAAAAGCATATTTTGTGGTATGAATTGACATGGATGCTCAATAAAGTCAGCCAGACAGTGATTATTTGCTGTAGAGACAACATACTTTGGCCTATAAAGGACAAATAAATACAGTTCAGCCTCTGACAGCAGCTTCATGTAAGAAGTTGGAGGGAGAAGAGTCACAAAGTGGAATTATACGACTTTGACTTATTACAAGAAAATTCAGTCTAATATAAGCCATAAAGTATTTGACACAAAGAGTAAAACACATAAAGCTTGGGCAGTACTAACATTCAGTGAGGAAAAAAAATTAAGATTAACTGGGTAGTAAATTATTCTTTCCAACCATAAACAACTCTCTTGAGCTCTGAAGGCAGCATTGGTGACACCTTTTATGGGGCAAAATCCACACAGGTGGATTAAATGGTTATTCCAAAACATTTGGTCAAAACATACCTCAAGACAGGTATAAAATCCATGCAGGGCTGTAGCACAAGACAGGTTGTAATGGTTTGTGATGGAGTTTACAGCACCACACTTCACCATATCTGCTTCACCTTTCCTTCCCAGTGTCTTGAATTCTCTAAAGCTACTAAAGCTGAGCTTCAGGTGTGTACAGGAGCAGCACACCTGCAGGGTGCTGTTTCTTTCAGACAGGGTCAGAGAGCACAGAGTGCAAGAGCTGCTGGAAGGAGAGTAAGGGATTCTTGCTAGTGCAGGGATACCACTACCACCTTGGGGCTACCTCAGAAAAGCCTTCTGGTGCAGCAAGTGGGTCAAGAAGAAGCTATGGCAGAGCTTCTCAGCTTCTTAGCAGAATTCCTGTCTCCTGGCTTGTCCTGACAAGGGAGATTGGCTCCTGGTATCCCTCTGTTAGATATACTTCCCATCTGGAGCCAAATCTTTCGCTGATCTGTTCTGCAGGACTGTTCCTTCCTCAGATGAGGATTCATGTTGTATTCAACCATCCCTGCATCTCCCTGGCCCCCCACAGGGTATTTTCTGGAGAACAAAGCTGTCAAAATGATTTCACATAGTGTGTGATATTCCACTTGAGTCTGGGACTAGAAGCACTTTGTACTATGGAAACGTTCCTCTTTAAAAATAAAAAAAGCATACTATAATACAAGAAAGTGTAGTGTCATGACCACCAAAGAAAAAGCTGGAAGACTGTTTATGGAGAGGCACACAATTCCTGTCCCCCGTTTTGCTGCTCTTCCCTGAAAAATACCTTAAATCATTGGCAAAGGTGCTTCTCCATTACCACCTCCAGAGCTTTGACAGAGGACAGGTAAATCAAAGATCCATAAACACCCAGTCAGACTGATTACATTTCACTGAGGGCCAGATCTTTTAAAAAAAAACCCAGTGTTTATGCCCTGAAAATAAAAAAATAATTAAAACCAGAACATTTTAAAGTGCTTAACATAACCACCATAAATTGTTACCAGGAATGCAGAAGCTTTTAGTTTTTCACCTAGTGGAGTGTGGTCAATTTTCTCATCTATCATAGCATGTGATTAACTGGTTAAATTCCTACAGTCATAGTTCTAGCTTTGAAAGAGAAATAATTTATGAAAACCATTTACTCAGAATTGCTTGAGAGAAAACAGTGCAAAAAGTCTTCACTAGAGCTTCACGTCTTAGTCCAACAATTTTAATGCTTCAGAGAAAATCCACTTTCTAAAGCTGCTTGAGAGAGTTAGTTTGGCTTATGTGAAAACCCCTGCACCACACTCCATGTAGAGATATACCACATTTGTGGTGAACTGCTCTGCTCTGTGCTTGATTGAGTTACCTGTTACTCACACTGATAAGGCACTTGATGACAACAGTTCTGTTTGGTAATCATTTAATGTTGCCCACTAAATCACTTGCCATTACTTGTGCTATGGCATTTGTGGCATAACTCAGATTAAAAATTTAAAAAATTAAATATTTTCACATTTCTAGATTCTTATCTAGAAATTTTTATTCTATTATCAAGAATGTCAGCTGTTATTTAAACTCCTGAAATCTGTATATAACTTTTATATCCACTGCTTATATTCAGATATATAAGCATAGATATAACAGTTATATACATAGGATGAAACCACTACTCTTCTTGTCCTAATGATTCCATGTTGACAACTTTGTATAATGTGGGTTCCACTACAGAGAATGTGTTCAAGCAGACCATGTCCAATGAGAGACTGTTGTTAGTGCAGAAACTTTGAACACAGTATTTGTGCACCACCTTTTCTATAAATAAAAAAGGAAAAAGAAGGGGTAGGAATGGGGAACTGCAAGCCCAGAGCTAAATTTAAAATATAGCAATCAAAATATAGGGTAAACACGTGCTACTTACCCATCCAGCTTGATGTGTCTTGAAGCATTCACAACATTAGTGCTCCCAGGAAGGTGTGGCTGTTTGGCACACCAGATCAAGGATAAACTCATGAGGGCTATGGGTAAGTAGCTCAAGTTGAAGCCCAGTCAATCACATTGTTGCCATGACCCACATTATCTGTGGAATCTGGCAACAACAAAATAGATGCTGTAATCACAAGGATTTTGGCTACAGGTGAGTTATTCTGCTCAACATAGTTTATAATGCCATTAAAAACAGTGGTGAAAACAGAAGTTACAGCTTAAATTTTCTTTAGAAAGTCAAACCAAGCAAAAAATCCATGCTGTTTGAAGTCTCCCTATTATGTGTAAACATTTTCACCTTGTTATTTTTCTCTTTAAACTATCTTTATCAGTAGTGCAGGCCTATCTTGTTGTGAAGACAGGAAAATAAATTTTATATTTCCTGGCTGTTTTTGATCCAGAATTTAAACTTAGAGTTTTCAGTGGTTCCAAATGGAAAACTATAAATATATGAAGATGTTTGGGGGATTTCCACAAGGTCCAAACCTGCACACAAAAGTCCAGCTTTGCATTCACAATGAGCTGCTGTGCAGGTATGAAATGCTGATACAGATCCTATACATAGATTATTTTATTTCCTTTTCTTCAAGTGACTTTTCAAAGGTGGATGATTCTGGCTTTTCCATCTTTTGCTCTGCTAACTAAACCTGCTGTGGGAGGACTGATCTGTAGACAACACCACCAGCGAAAATTTGGTAATAGCTCCCTGTATAATACTGAATAAAGATGAGAATCTGCTCACGTGTTAACAGGAATTTAATCAGAGGAAGAGATACAGACAGACAACCCTGTCAGTTGTTAATTTGCGATGAAAAGGGGTAGAATAGAGAAGTCCTAACAAACTCCCCAACTTTCTAAATATTATTAAATAAATATGTAAAGCTGGTCTACCTACAGTGCATGCAATCCAGAGCTGGTCTTTAGGAGTGCTGCATTGTGCCTTAAGTGCATTAAAATGTCATTATCCATACTCACCAAAGTGCCTTTCTGACTTTCTTTCTTTAAACCTTTTTGTAAGCTATAATTACAATTAAGCAAAGACATGTTTATTGTTACAAAATGTATGCCAACAGCTCACACTAATGCAATCCAAACATTAGTATGAAACATTTTTCCAATTACTGCATAGACTCCCTACAGTGTTTCAAGCTGCTTTATGACATTTTAAACTCCACATATAATACAGTCCTTTAGAAAGCTGCAAAATCTTTCTATTTCTTCCTTATGACCCAAGAAAACCTAAATCTATTAAAAGCACATTTTCATAGCAGCAGGATAAAAATGCTTTTACTACATTTATCTTCAAAATTGGTGGTGTTAAATAGTGCCAGGGGATAAATAACCATAAAATATCACATTAGTGTACAGGGTACTGCTCTAACTAGGCATGAGGGGATGTCTCTCCACCCTTTCATTTCTTCTTTCTATTTGTCCCATTAGAGCTATGCAATCATTCATCAGTCACTGTGGCAAGCAGTGCTGCTCCATCCTGACTCCTGCCTAAAAAAGAGGCCCAAGAACTAAAGCCACAGAGAGAAAATTGAGTTCACAGCATTCCAGAGATGTCCACACCTACATTCATAACTGATTTTCTGCCATAACGTTCTGGCTATTTATGGAAATAATATTTTAATAGCATCACATACTGAGCCTTGAAGTTATACTAGAGAAACACTCGTTTTGCACTTTAGATAGAAATAACGAAAAAGTCTGAATAGTTAGAAACCATTCCAAAAACCTCCAGATTTAAAACCCAGATGTTGCAATCAGCTTCTGCTAATCTACTCTGCTTTAGACTCCTGGCACTTCCAGCAAACTTATGATAACACAGATGAGCTGTCAAATTGTTTGAGCTTTAGGCAAATGCTATTATTCCAATCAAAATACAAAATCGGTAGCAATGACTCCTAAAATAAACTTAATAAAAAATTGAACAAAGCATAATATTTATCCATGGTAAAGTCACACTATTTTTTTTTTTTTTTTTACTAAGAACATGGAGAAAAACAACACAGCTTGTGGAAAAGCACTGACATATATTTTGATAAAAATATATGTAGCAGTTCTTTATCTATTATGCATCCCCCAACATCCCCCAACTAAATAGGGAGGAGTAACTCACAAAACATTTGACACATTTTTTCTGTATAATATCTTGCAGCAATCAACCAAAATATTCATTTTCTCATGAGGGAGTATTTTTCAGCAAAAAAAAAGAAAGATAAGTGTCCAGATTTGGGAGCAAAACTAGAGTATTTGCTATGTGTCTTACAGAAATCAACACATAATAATACCACCTTATGGTTCATACATGTTCTTTGTTTTTCAAAGGATAACATATATCCTTAAAATACTTTAAAATACTGAAATTGATGTCCAGAAGATTAAGTTTCTTCAGGAAATCTTGCAAAGAAAGATTTCCTTGAAGGACTGAAAACTGCATGTTCTTGTAGTGTATTCTATCAGACACTCATTAAACACATACTCATTACTTCCAAATATGCCTCCAACAGATGTTTTAAAGAAAATAGAATTCTTAAGAAAGAAACTAAGCAATAAAAACCCTGAACTGTTAAGCTCTGAATAAAATGCTGAAAGAACTGAAAAAGTATAAAAGTATAGACCTTCCTTTCAAAGGTCAAACAATTTCTTGAACTTGTAGCTACTGGGAGCTCTAAACCATCTGGATTTTGTTAATCTAAATTATTTATGAAATCAAGGCAAAGAAGTATCATACTTCAAACCATGATGTCTGAAGTATAGAGGTCGGTAGACATGAATTTCTAAATCACTCTAGCAAGACTGGGTCTGACTCATAAAATTACCATTTTATTTCACTGAAATTAAGGAGTGATCTCACTAAAGTAAACAGCAGAAGGCCTGTGTTGATGAAACTGCCCATTTTCATGTTAAGGCCAAAAGTCAACATACTTGTAGCCTTGATGACCTCATGGACACAGTACATGCTTTAGATTTTTTACTTGTTAACTACTTCTGAGTCAAAGCCTAAATCTGCAAATGCAACAAGCCTAACAAATTCTTGGATTTATTTTAAATTCAAAGTGGGTTTTTTTTCAGCTAATATGAGCCAGGAACCTTCATTTATCATGGACACAAGTGGGATAGTCATAATGGCAACTCTTCAACATTCAGATCACTGGCAGAAAGGGATAAAGGAAATGCATTAACAAAGCAGAAAGAAAACTCTCATTTGAAATATCATTTCACCCACAAATTCATACATCTTGTACTGACACTGCATCTGTTGCTGCAGTGAATTTTATGAAGTGTCTCAAAGCAAGCTGGAGATAGCCTTTTTGTCATAGCGAGTGCCAGATAAAACTAAGAGAACTGAAATTATGGACAGTCACTTTGCAGATAGAAAAACACACCTTCCTCATTTTCTCTCTGATCCTGACGCTCATGCTTCTCTGAAATTTGTGTCTGTCCAGCTGTAGGAGTTTACTGCATTCCACAGTTCAAATGTTTGGATGGAAAGAAAAACAAAATATTTAACTGAATGTGTTTAAAAGAGCAGCAGATCTCTAGGAAGCTATGAAATATACAGTGTGTCAAACATGCAGAATTTAATACACTACAATCTTTGAGTACTCCATCCTAAAATAAGTGATAGATCAAAAATGAAGTCCACATCAGCCTTGCAGTGGGGATGTTTCATTAGTATTATCAGGAGACAAGCTGTTTCACAAACTTTTGAGACCAGTTATGCCAGTTGTTATGTTATCCAATAAAGCCATAGCAAAATAAGGAAGTGAAGGGGTTGGATCCCATTGTGAACAACCACCATTTCCCTCAGTGCAGAACTCAGCCAGTACATTAACTTTGAATATGTATGTTGAAAACTTCCAGCAGCAATGCTTAGTTAGAAATAGAAACACACCTAATTTTTTTACTTTCATTGCTGAGTTCCTAATTAAATATGGAAGGTGGGGCCATCTCATTAGAATGGGAAACGAAGAGCCCAACCTGCTGGCAATATGGGAGAAGCACACAAGAGCTCCATGCCTTTGAGAGAGCCTGCTCCAAAATTACAGTAACACTCTATACTTGACATGAATAAACACTTAGGGAAATAAATTCCAGCACTAGCTGGCTCCAATGACCATAGCTGAATATGTGGTAAATTGCCACTCAGACTGGTTTCACAGTATCTTTATTTATACTCTCCAGATCCAAATGCTATATTGCTCACAGAAAATACTTCTATAGGCTGTTCAGATCTCTGGCTTGTCTCCAAGGGTTCTGCTGGTTTAGATTCTACACACCCAGGAGGAACTATTTGCACCTCAGACATTTATATTAGCACTGTAAATATTCTGTGCTGGAGAGAAAATGTCAGGGCACTTCACAGAAAACTATTTCAGAGTTCCATAGCCAAACAGGACGTCTCTGCTGCTCTCTTTTCCACATTACTTAATTTTTTATGAATGACAGTAAGGACATGAAATAATGCCTCCACATAAATATTCAGTAATGGATTTTTGACCATCTGAACTAAGACACAGCAGGTTTATTCCTTAATCGGAGCCCCATAATGGTGGCAACCTTTAATCTTGGGAGAGGGGTCACTAAAACACAAATGCCCCACTAAGACAACAAAAGCCTTTCAACTGACTTCAATAAGGATTTAGAGATGGGGACAACTGATTTAAGGGATACTATTATCCATACTAGTATCAGGTTTTGGTGGGGGGTATTGGAGTTGTATGGGCTTTTTGTTTCTTGGTATTGAGAAAGGTAAATGAAATACCACACTGAAGCTTTTTGCAGAACCTTTCAAGTTTAAAACACTCCAAGATTTCTTTAAAAAAAGAATCTGACATGACAGTGCATGAATAAAGGCAAGGTCACCCCAATCTGTGCACAGAAGTTGAATTTCACAGTATATTTCATGCGCATTTTCTGACCATAGGTTCTAACAATATTTCAAATATTGTAAAGTTTTTCCCTACATTTAGCAAAACATTTATGGGACACAGGATGGGACTCACGATGTAGAATTCTTTTTCATATAATTTGAGGTTATTTGGAGAGGATGATTCCCCTGATACATGTACAACTTATACTCAATCATAGGAACCCTGTGATTTTACTTCTTGGACAGGAAATATGATCTAATATGAACAGCAAAAGATGAATCAACAAACACATTGCTTATAAACCCTGTGAGGACTTGTAACCTCCATTATACCAGGTGGATGAAACTTCATATTGTTAATTCAAAATAGCTTCAATTTCTGCATATTAACATATTTTTTTAATCTTGAAAATTTTTCTCACAGAGTTTTTTCTTTATAAAGAACTGGACACTGAGTCTACAGATCTATGAGGAAAAAGAGTTGAAATCTATGGTTCTAAGACACTCTTTTGTCCTCATTTAACCAGCAAGAGTTTTCAGCTACATGAGCATGTTAAACAAAAATTAGTTTTATCTACCAAACATATAGATGAGGATTAGGGACCACTATCAGATGCTCTCTTGTGTTTTCAAATTTACAGAGCATCTCATTTGGCTATAAAATCATGTCTTTTACTTTACTCATAGTTCATTCATGATCTTAAAGAGCAGTATCACAGTCTTGCTACTTATTGTCCAGGTGAAATACATTCTGAATGTAAAAGAAATTATTTTCATAGACAAATTTTATGTCTGCTTTGAAAATTTTCTAACATTTGTTGTCTCGGTCAACATTTATTAATATTTGTCTAGACTCAAAATTAAGACTTTTCTTCTTACATAGATGACTCCTCTGCAAATTATCTTAAATCATCTTTAAAAAGTTTTAAAATTACAAAAAAGGTTTCATTATTTTTCTATGTATTATAGCCACCAAAGATCAAAATCATTCTTCTCAAGAAACAACATTCTTTTGCACAACTGTTATATAAATATACAAGTTCTGCACATAAAAACATGCTAAGTAAAATTTATTTTCTATTCCCTTATTGCCACCTCTCTCCCCCTGCTTTCCTCTTTAAGACATTTGTGAAACTGTCAATGTGTTTCTATCAAATTGTCTTTGGCAATGTTTATGTTCCTGCAGTCACTTAGAGCCCAAATTAAGAGAGAATTGATTTGGTCTTGAATTACATCTGGTTTCTGCCAGCCAGAAACAGGATCTGCACTATCTGATGTCATAGAGGTGTGGGTTATCCAGCCCTTGACACAGTGCTCTAGGAAAAGACTGTGAATCATCCCCCTTCCCAAAACTGAAACTGCAAGAAACTCAGGCCCTGTTGATACTTTATTTAATGGTTATGTTTTAAATCTTAACCAGAATTCAATTTAGAAGAGTAATTATTCAGTCTCTTCTACCTTTGATATGTTAAAATCCCTACCTGGGGAATATTTGTTCCATTGAGCAAGCTTTTTGTCTAGACACTGTGGTTCAGAGAGTAACATCTTAAACAAAAAGAATGCTGTATGAAACATATAAGTTTGCAAAAGAATCTGAATATTACATGCTCCCAAATGGTCTCCTCTTCAGCAAATTATCAATTTAGCTGAATATGAAAAATAAGGAAAATAGAGGGGAAAACCAAGAAAAATATTTTGATGCACTACTATTTTTCAAAACAAAACAAAGAAGGCTATGTCCTATAGGTAAAGTAAAAAATTTATATCTAGTTAAAAACCTGCAAAATCAATGTTGAAGGAATTTTTTCAGGAATTTTTTCCCCAACTTCATCTTAGTTGCATACTTACTAGGAAGTTTTCCTATCTAGATGAAAATTCTCTTTTTCAGGAATACAAACACAGGTCTTCATGTTCTAGTACATATAAGCCATTTCTAAATACCTTTCGATGTAGTTTGTGAATTTGTTTCTTCCTCTCCAAAGTGAGTATTATCCAACATTGAGCTGTTTTTCTGATAGAAGTCACTGTCTAAAATGAAAATACTTTCTGGTTTGTTTCACAAATTCAATGATAAGACATATTGGGTTAACTGCAGTGAATATTTTTTACAGCTACTCAGCAACTTATTTGTTTATATTACTTTATAGAAGAACAGTTCTATAATCTTTGTGAATGTCACAAAGACAAACAAACATACCAAAGTTTCTGATGCAAGACAGGAATGCTAAACATTTAGAAAGCAAAACCTACTATGGAAAAGTTTCTGTAATGTCTGTAGCCACAAGTGAACTCTAAAAAAAAAATGGCCAAATTAAATTTTCTACCTTAACCTTCTACCTGGGTTTGTTTCTTTGTTTGTTTGTTTTGTGGTTGGGTTTTCTTAATCTAGCAGTGGTGCTGTAGTTCTAGCAAATTAAGTCTCTGAGGCTGGTGGATGGATGAATGGATGGATATAAAAATTTTCATAAATCATGATCAGATTCCATTTACAATTTTTTAAGGAAAATTTACTTCTCCCAGTAAGCTCTGAACAACCAACTTAGTGATACATTATTGGAACACACAATGGCATACGTCCACTATCACTTCCAGAAACTTCTGTGACAAAACCTAGTGTATTTTTATCTCGTGTTACCACCACTGAACATCTTGATCAAATTAAACATGAAATACAACACACGTGTCCCTTATCTACATTACTCTAGTTCTGAGTCTTGGTTCCATAAACCACCTTTCCTCCTGAGATGTATCCACTTAGGTCATGACTAGATAGAGATTAAGTGGGGATTATTCTGAGGTTAATTCATTCAGAAGAGACCCCCAGATATTCAGCTTTATGATTCTGGCATGCCAAAGTCTTCCTTTCTAAGTGGTCTTAATAGAAGACAGAACCAGAAGTTTTCATGGCTCCATTTAAAGAATTCAAAGTCACAAACTGAAGTTTGTAAGCAGAATATACCCTATAAAGTTGTAATGAGGGAAACTGGTATCATGTCATCCTGAGAGCTATGATTTGGACTAGAGAAAGGGAGAAAAAAAAATACAGCAGGAAGAATTTCTTTCCTCCTATTGTATCAGAGCAGTTTATTCTCATTAGGCTGCCTCTGGCTGCTGATTCTTCCTGCCAATAGGCTGCTGGTTTACCCTATATTCCTTTTTAACAATGTTTCATCCTTCTGGTCTGGTTTTCATTTACTCTATTAACAGGAAACCAAGGGAAAACCAAACCCTAAACAAGTATATCTATACATTGGCTCAGAAAATAAACCAAAACAAATTCCACATAGAAAGTCATAACATTTTACTATTCTACTACCCCATAATACTGATTACAAAATGAGACAGAATGTCATATGTAAGTCACTAAAGTTGAATATATTTATGAACCTTGAGAAAGTTGGTTAATAGTATAGTCTTTTAGAAATCTTATTTTTGGAAAATATAGTGTAATTTCCATTTAAAATGGTTACCTTATCCTGAACTGGACATCTAAGACTAGAGGAATATGTACTCCTACAACTTTAATTAGAGAGTCAGAAAAAGTAATGAGAAATAATTTTTCCTACTGCAGGGTTCAGCTAAGTTACCCTTTACAGAGATCAAGTTAAGTATGCAATCAGGTCTTTTCAGAATATGAGAGAGACTGAATAATTTCATTTTAAGGATATAAGCAACAGTATAATTTATTAAAAGTTCAAATTTCAATGCTCCTGTGGCAGGCATTTGAAGGTTTGGTGTTGGAGCAGCTGGAACGTTTTACAGCAAGACTTTAATTCTCAATCCAAAAGGCATTGCTTTTGCTTCTGGTCAAAGGTGAATTTATTCCCTCTGCTAGCTCTGTCCCGGGGCTCTCCCTAGGCAAGGTCTGTCAACTGCTCCATGCTTCTGCCAAATTACGTGATGATTTTGTCATGTGGGCTAATATTCCCCAGTGATCCAGTTTTAATCAAATGCATGAAAGTGAAGCATTGTTGAACAGCATGGTAAAAAACCCAAGTGCTTTAGAGAGAGATATGGAAGAAGAATAGTTGGGTTTTAAAACTTGCACATGTGCAAATGTAAAAACCTTTCCCCACCTCAGAAAGGCTCTGCAAAGCAGTTACTACAGAGAGCACCACATATTTATAGGTAACTTTATAAATCTGTAATATTTGGCACCATAATAATAGAAAATATAATTCATATTGGAAATTAATCTGTGGAGCAAGGGATTGAGCTCCATATGGGTGAATTTTAGGGCTGCTATTTCACACACACTCCAACAACATCCAGCTAGCTTTGTAGAATTGTACAGCAGCTTGAGTTCAAGTGTTAGGATAAGGTTTTAAAAGACAGTGGCAGCAGCAGAGATGGTCCTGACCACAGAAGTGAGCTTCTGCAGAGGGATACAGATCATGCAGGTTTTGCCACAATCTAATATTTTACAGTAATAAAGCTGTTATGACTGGCCATCTCACTGAATACATGTAAATACTTATTTTGTGCTGCACTATAACAGTGCCTGCTATGGTTGTGTAGGAACAATGTCTAATCAATCACACAGAATCACAAATAACACACAAAAAATTAAAATAAAATAAAATATAAAATAAAATAAAATAAAATAAAATAAAATAAAATAAAATAAAATAAAATAAAATAAAATAAAATAAAATAAAAAACATATAAAAATTCAAAGGCCATTTCTAGGTTAGCAGATGGTTCATAGATGGATAGTGGCAACCCTGTAGAGAGAAACAGTTGATGCTGAAAACACGTGTCCATAATGTACACCTTTCAAGGCTTTTTATTTCAGATTAACTCTAGTCTGGCTCTCTGGACTGAATGCCCATTTGCAGCTGGAGTGCATTAGTTACACTCCTGGAGTGTGCTAAATCTTCCAAATCTGAATCCTAGTTTCATCTGAAAGGAATCAAGTTGAGGCACTGCAAAAGCTCCCCATGACATGAACCAAAGCTCAATAAGAAAGAAAGAAAAATATGCACTTCAAAAGCATGCTCTTGATTCAGACTAACACACTAACAAAGATGTGCCCTTAAAATGCATATGCATATCTCAGCCCACACACATATGCATAGAAATATATATGTTTTGCCAGCTTAAAAACAACACAAAACAAAATGAAAACATTTCTAGCATAAATAAGTGGATATCATTTATCTGTTTTCCTTATGAGTTAATTTTCTTTACTACAAAGCAGTACAGCTCTATCAGGATTAATTTGCCCAGTACTTTTTTTTTTTTAAACTTCAGCCTAATTAAATTTTAAAATCTTTTAATGAGCCTTATCATACAACTTTTTTCCTCCATTAAAATTTCATCTCAGAATAGCAACCCAGTAATTTGAAACTAGTTAAAATTGTTCATTAGCACAGAATCTTGAATACTGAATTTGATGTTGCACATACTTGTAAAACAAATGTTGCATGCTAAACAAGCTGGTGTTCTGTAATACCACACAACTTCTCAGGAAAATTATCTGTGTACATTTAGCTTACAGTCTTGCCAAGTACACCAGTTGAGTTGCCTTGGCAATAACTTTCTCTTTGTAAACAACAAGCATTTTTTATTTCTAGGCCATAATGGGAAAAATAGCTTTGAGTATGATTCTACAACAATAAACTCAAAAATGCACATATGAAAATACTCATTTAGAAATAAGAGGGTACAGAATCACAAAGCATTCAAGTACTACTGAAAAGACTGACAAACATAACTTCTTATTTATAAGGATAGGGTAAGAAGGGCTTGTGTAGTCACTCACTCACACACTACAACAGAGTTAGAAGACAGAATTTAGGGACACAAAGTTCCTGCTGTTCAAGATTTCTGTCTTGGCTTAGAAGACCCTTTGCTCAGTTACAACCAGCAAATATCTGGATTTTTTTTTTTTAATTTTTTAAAATTTTTTTATTATTGGGTGTATTGCACATTCCCCAACAGTTTTCAAGAAGCATCTAGAGCATTTACTAACTGAAAAATGTTCTCTTTTTAAGTGTGCTATGTTGCTCAGAGTTTTCCATTGCACAGCTTGGGAATACATGTCCTTTGCTTTATACCTGTGCATCCTGAACAGTGTATGCTCAGTACACAGACTGTACACTGAAAAAAAGAACAAAGTAATTGCACTGTGCTACAGTAGGCACTCCAGAAGGCACCTTCTTCAGCACATCACCACCTCCTATGGGAAGCAACTCCCTTTATCCCTAAGGATCTCAGCTGGCTGATGCAGAGCTGCATCACCACATCTTATTAGGATGTCTTCATTGAGTAAGTATCCCAGAAAAATCAGGACTTGGCCATAAATTCTCTGCTACTCTGCTACTTTAAAATAGTTTCTGTTTCTGCGTGTATGTGCAGGCTGTGTACTCCACAATAGTATTTATGCATGCATTTATATTGCAGTAGCTGAATATTTTAGACCCCTGAATGCTCTGATATTTCAGATGCTCAGAATCATTTGATGTTTACAGCAGTCAATGACATGTGGGATAGGGTGATAGGATGAGAACCAGCTTTGAAAAGCTCCTGTCCACAGTACAAGCCCACAAGTGTCTTCAGCTGACAGCATTGTCAGGAATGAAGGCAGCTGCCTTTAACATGGAAAATGTTTTCCATGAAGTTCTGAACGGAGAATTGTACTGAAAATGCATTTTTTTTATGTATACCACAGAAGCAGAGCAATGACAAAAGCTAACATTTAAAATGCAAAGCAGCCAGAGTTGTGTGACATGGTGTGAGATGTATCTCAAAGTCTTAGGGCTGACTAATTGAATTGCCATTGATAAGGTGTCACTTAAAGAGACATCTCTGCAGTGAAACATGGCTTTGCTGTAAATGACCTGTCATTAGAGCCACGGGTAATGTCCGTGGCCAGACTGAAAAAAATTGTAGCTCCCAGCAATATGCTCAGTAGAAATTAAAACAGCAAGAATGCTAAGAAGTCAGTGTACATGAACCCCTAGGGAATTATGCCTCAGGTGCTACCTTAATTTACTTGTTGGCATACATTAATTGAAACCAATCAATAAGGCTGGTGGTACAACAGAAGCAATGCAAAAGAAGTAATCAATTGCCACACTTAGTCATTTGAAACTTGGAAAACAGGAATGATTTGGTCTAAGATTTTTCATTTCTGTCAATACAGATAATGGGATTACTTATTTATTTTCTATTCTTTCAGGACTAATTATAATAACTATGATGTCTTTCAGCAGCCCTTGTGCAAACCCCAGTATTCTGATTAGCAGCTGTTAACTTGGATATAATGGGAGTGACTTCTTCCAACTGAAAAGTTAGAAATTACATGTTTTTGCTATTAAAAATGCTGCTAATCATTTTGTCACAATGAAAGCAATTATATATTTTCATAGTCATAAACTTGGATTCAATTTGATTTTTCCATTTATGGCATAGTTGCTTTTAAAATTTTTCATTCCCAAAGATAAATATATTCAAATAACTGTGTAAGAAGAAGAGAAAGAGCTGTGTTTCTGATTTTTTTCATGTTCAATTTCCTCTAATATATTCATTCTATATGCCCAATGTTGACTGATATAACTTATAATTTAATTTTTAATGTAGGTTATTTTAATGTGGGTTGCTGTGGCTTTTATTTTTTTTTCTTTTTGCTGTTGTTTTATTTTCTACAATATTTCTGTGAGTTCCAGCAGTCAGTTCTCAAGACCACACCACCTAAAAAACAAAATAAGTAGGACCATTGCTTCCTGTGTTGCATTTATCAGCCTCTTTTCACAGAAATTGCTCATCCTTACTATTCATCTGTTTGCAGAGAGATCAGTGTAAGTCAGCACACTGTTATTCATAACTGTCTTGCACAAGGAATGGGAGTTTATTTTGTGGTAAAAGTGGTGTCAGACACTTTCATTATGCCTTTGGCGGCTCTGAGTTTTCTCAAAATTTGTCCATAAATGAACAAAACCTTAAAGTTTAGCCTCTTCCAAATCCGTAACTTTCCTTCTAATCATGCTCAAAGGCATTAACTCCACATAAGAGTGCCCAATTCAACCTCCAAACAAACAATGGATCTGCAACTGCTGTCCTTGTGTTCACTGAAGCCATGGATGCACAGATTTGGATCAGGTTTGATGATGGCAAGCTGATTCAGTAAACACTGTTTGCCATGGTTTTTGGGGGGTACAGGCAAGACAGGAAACATGCTTTTCAGTAAAACAAAAACAAAAACGAAAACAAAAACAAGTTAACCCATACTGATTGGTGGGCAGGATGTTTACTAAGGGTTTGCCCACACCTGGCAGGTTTTTCCCACACTCACATGTTCAGCTTGTAAGTGAACTGAACCATCCAGCTGTAAGTTCCATGTACATGTATTTGTCTCCAAAGTCTTGCTTTTTTTGGTTCTAAAACATCACCTCTACAGGATTATTTTCTAGTGCAGTCTAATTACTCCTTATTCTTGGAAGAAAAATAAAACAACAACAACAAAACAACAACACAAAACAAAATAATAGGAAAAAACACCCACAACTACTACCTTTTTGTTAGACTGAAGATACTGCAACCCTGCAGATGTTACTTTTACCAGAGACTGGGAATATTGGTGAGTACTAAAAGTGTAGACAGTGAGGGTGGTGTTCCTGCTAGACAAGCCTGAAAGCAAAACAGTAATTAACACCCACCTGGAAACCCAATTTTCTGTGAACTCAACTAAGTTTACTGCAGGCCCTTAAAATTACCTCTCGACTGCTAATGTGGCAAAGAATTGTGAAACACTGAGAAACAGAATCAAACTGAGGCCCTTTTCCACAGAAATGCTGTACAATAGTGTGGAGTTATGGATTATACATTTTTCAACAGTTCTCCAGCCAAAGGTTAATTCAATTCCCAGAAAGGAGAAAGTCCTGTCTGCCAATTAGTGTGTAATGTGTGAGACTGAAACCAAGTACTGAATCCCAGGTTGCTGCTTCAGGAATTCAAAGTTAGGCTAAAGCTCATTTACTTTCTCACATTCTCTAAACCTTATTCACTATTAACAGCTTCTATAGTTTGAAGCTGTTTGAGCTTTTCATTTTGAAGATTGAAAGTAAGAATCCTGAAATCTCCTGTCATAAGAAGTTAGAATTGAAATATGCATACCATAATTATAGAAGTGGAAATAGATACTTCCATCTCAAACTTTATCAATTTTTTTAAAACACTGGTAAAAGAAAAAAGTTTTAAAGCAGGAAAATAAAAAGGGTAATCTACATTAGACTGGTTAAAGTTTTTGCTTTTTACTTGCAGCTACAGTGTAGGATTCAGAGACAGCTATTAAATAGGTCTATTAAAGTGAAAAAAAAATCACCTTTATGTAATTTACACTACTCATTTAAGATACTAACAATGTATAATAAAAGGTAAAGACATACTAATTCTCCTTTCC
The DNA here is from genome assembly GCA_024734555.1 of Trochalopteron elliotii. NCBI lineage: Eukaryota > Metazoa > Chordata > Aves > Passeriformes > Leiothrichidae > Trochalopteron > Trochalopteron elliotii. Next base: position 363,609 of record JANPWX010000020.1, read on the forward strand.
TGCAACGGTAAAGGCTAAACACTTTGCATTTTCTACAGTCCCATATAGTTAGTCAAATCCAGACCTAAAATTATGTGATATAATTTTCTTCTATTTGAAGAGAGATATTTAATAACTGCAATTGTGAGGGACAGAGCAACAGCAAATTTATGGATTTGTTTCCTGTCAGTAAATCTAGGGGATGTTCTCACATTTTCAAGAACTACTACTGATGGCAACTACACCCTATTTTCTCTCTGTTTTTCCCTGCCCTTCCTTCTCCTTTGCAAGTTGTGCCATTCAGCTTCTTCTAAAAAAATGCCATAGGTTGTCCCTGTGGATGCCTGCAATGAACAGCCTGTGCTCTGAAGACTGTTCCCCCCTTCCTAAAATTCTGGTCCTCAACCCCGTCTCCAGCTCTATTACAACAGTTCTAGTTACAATTCATTCCCCTTCCTTCCAGTCCCAGTGGAATATTGTACATATCAGCTCCACATTTCCCAATTCCCACCAGCACATGCCTAAATCATGCAGAGGGGCAAAAGGGGAAAAGTTCTAGGACTGGTCTGGAGCAGCCTGCTTCTCTTCAGCCAGCCAAGAAATACACACTGCTCAGTGAGACTCCCAGAACAGATCAATGGTGTGGTCATTGGACCTTGATTTTGGCCTCTCTCTTCTCCTCTGACACTTGTAGAAACTTGGATATCTTTGAGACCTCAGCCTCTCAAGCAAATTGAACTGCAGGGTCAGATAGCAGATTCCAAGATTAGCTCTGAACACAGAGTGGCTGTCGTTGTAATTGCTCGTGTGTTTTGTCTTTACTTGTTTGAAGCTTGTGAGAAGAGGGCAACATGGAATCATCCCAATTTCAAGTACTAGATCTCAGCTCTGTTGGCCAGCACCACAGTGAAACCCAGCCTGACAACCAGTGTGACTGAGTCTCCTCCTTTCAGAAAAGTTTTATCTTAAATTCTATGGCTTTATCAAGCATGTTTTAAATAGAATAACTTTGCAAAGAAGTGAGCAGAATGTATCCTACCCTGAGCTGTTAAGTGTCCTAAGATAAACAACAATGAAAGTACAGCAGACAAAATGGACAGACAAGGGGCAAAGGGATAATAATAATATTATTATTTAAAGGCTTACTGCAGCAGCACTTGTTAGGCTTGATAAAAAATACCAACAAACCACTCACAGCTTTGTAAAGAGATGACAAAGCCAGAATTTATCCAGAGTGCTTCAGCTGTACTTTTTTCTTTGTCTTTTAATAAACAATAATTCACTGAAGTCTCACTTGGGGTGGAAAAGTATCCTACAAGCAAGTACAGTACACTGTAAGGACATAAAATGCTTGAGTGTCCTCAACCCAGTGTCTCAAATCTACGTCCAAAGATCCACTCTTAAAGCATTGTATAAACGCCTTCACAATTTAATTAAAGGCTTATAAGCTTTATTGAATGAACCCTTCAGCATGCTCTGTTCACCAGCTTATGACTACAGAGACATTATTTAGGGAACATTAACCTCAGTCTTTCACTTGAATCAAAACTTGTAATTTTAAACTTTTAAAGGCAACTTATCTTGCACATAAAATTACAAACAAAAAGCGGATTTCAAACATTGTATAAAATAACTGCCTATCAATCTTCCCTACCAGACCTTCCACGTTCATACTATCTTAGCCTGCAGATCCAATTATCCTCCAACATTTGCTGCTCAACCATGCTGAGATTATTCACCAGCCCTCCAGTTAGACTATAATAAGAGGTCTGTGGGTGCATTTACACTCAGAGAAATAAGGTATGAATGCTGGAATTGCCATCACATCTTTTTGAGTTACATGCACAGCCATAAACTGTACAGCAATGAATCAGACTATTTCCAGCTGCTTTATCCATTCATTTGCATGGTATTTGGACTTGCTAATTCAAAAGAAAAAAAAAAAATCTAGGTGCAGCATGCCTTTAAGATGATGCATCTCTTGACCTAAAGGCCTTACAAACAAAGTGCTAATATCCCATGGAAGATATTTCCTCCTGTGCCCAGACAGCCAAAGCACCAACATGGAGATGCAATTACCCTCTGTAAAGACATTACTATTTTTATTCTTTTTTATTCTTACTATTTTTATTCTTTTTTTAAGCTTTACATCTTAAGAAAATAATTGTACACACTGAAACTACATTGACCTCAAAGATTATGTTCTGCACAAAATTTGTCAGACTTTCTGCCACTCAGCAAAAAAAACATAACAACAGATTAATGATAAAATGGTTTCTGATACTCCAGCCCTCATGGTGTTCTCTCACTGCAGTAGTTGTACATCGTGGCAAAACAAAAGCCCTCTGCCACAGGACATCAGGATACATTGCCAAAAATGTCAGAACCAGTTTTCAGCCCAAAGCTGTAACTGCTTGAACTGCAGGAGTCATTTCATTAGCTGACAGCTGCAATAAGATGTTCTTTCTCTGTGTGGAGAAGCTACTGGTGGGAGGTACAAATCACACAGGCAGCCTCCATAAATCATATACCACTTTAAGAAAAATATACTCAAGGAAACATTCACAACATAACATGCAGTACCTTTCCTATTTATTATCCTTGTGTTCTTAGTGCATTCATTCCTTAACGTTCTGTATTTCAAAAGGTCTCAGCAGACTTTAAAGACATGGACAAAGTTGAGGAAAATTCAACCATTTTGTTCCCATTTGTACAATTTTTGAGAATCTAGAGCCTTGGTGTTTCTTGATGACCTATTTCTAGTCAGGGAAACTGACCCAGGGAAAACAGAATTAGGTTCTTTAGTTACAGGTTGAAACCATGATGCTGTTGGTTATTTAATGTGTTGCTACTAGGTAAGGCAACAAGAAATTGTAACTGGAAATGTCATCAGCTGAAAAAGCCACTAAGACATTTCCAAACCACATGGTATTAATTAAATACAGCACATCATTGAATAATTAACATACACAGACATTTTCAAGTCTTTAATTCTGTGATAACCTTTAGTCTCCTAAAAGTCTAAGGAAAGTTGTAGGTGGATGTGAGTCATGGAGGAGGTGGGAAGAGGCTTCAGTGTCACAAACGAGGGTTTGCCACTCTCTGCTGAGTCAGACAAGTAATAGGTCCTCAAATCTACCTCTTCAAATGGTTTCTCTACTACTCAAACACTTTTCATGGAAACCATTGAAAATTACTGGCGGGTAATACTGCAGCTGAACATCCAGCTTTGTTTTGTTTCCTTAAATCCATGTTACATTCCCTACAGAAACCCAAATCAGATGTGTAAGCTCCACTCTCATAGCAAATCCTCTCTATTCTTTACCAGTAGCTTATTGTTACAGAAGCAGAAGTGCTACATTTGAACAAAAATAACATTAATAGAAAGAGGGTTTGTGTGATATTTGATATTGCATTTACTGTCCCTCTTTTTTTTTTTTAATCACATAACATTATATGAGCAATTATACACCTTGTAGTTTTGTTTTGGGGTTTTTTTTCTTTTGTTTGTTTGCTTGGTTTTTGTTTTGGTTTTGTTTGTTTCATTGGTCGGTTTTTATTTGAAAAGGATTGATATGGGCATTTTACTTCTGAACTACAGCCATTCTACTTTAGATGATTAGTACCAACCAATTAAAAAACTACTGCAGTTGAAGCAGATTCTTGGAGAGGGGTATCACATCTCTGTGACAGACACATAATTAGCTGTCACATCCACAGGGTATTCCCAAGCACCAAGGAAAAACAACAAAGCAGAGCAAAACAGGCACCTTCCTGCTGCACTCCAGCAGTGGCTCTAACCAGCAGGTGTTCCAGGTGGAGCAGCATTTGAGTTGTCTTAGCTGTCTATGGGAGCAGTTCTTATCCATTCAGTTTTCTGAACCAGTTTAGGGAGTCATAGAGAAGCAAAATTCGCTGTCAACGTTATGTATTTCCATTCCTTTTCTCCAGAATTACTGATGAGAAGAGTATGTGTTCCACTAGAGGGAGGAGCAGGCTCAGGGAACTGAATTTCCAACTAATATCCCAGTGCCACCTACACTAACAGATTTACTCCTACATGAAGAATGGTCTCTTGTCATAAAGTGTTGAAAGGGCACAATTGAAATGGCAAGTTTTGTAACAACAAAAATAAAAGAGAAAAGAAAAAGGGAAGAATCTCACTTGAAGTACATTTGGATTTCTTGTTTTGTCCCTGTTTATCCTGAAAAGGGGATGCGGTTTTAGTCATAAATATTTTTTTTCATAATATATAGGTTTATAGACCATGCTTTTATTTGACATAGAGATAAAGCTACCTGGAGCAGAGCAGCGATTTGTAGCTTCTGTCCTGTAAAGGGCTTCATGTAGATGTTTATTTTCATGTATTCTGTTGTACTGCTTCTTGTTGCTAAGATTTGGTAGCAAGGTATTATTTTCATCTGAAAACTGGTATATTTAAGAATTTTATAGATTATTCATACCTTTTAAATATGAAGATGTTAATACTTCTAATTCTGGTGTTTTTTCCCTGAAATACAGTTGAGATAGAACAGACCTAGACGTTTCCAAAATTCAATTTTTCCCCAAAGAAAGCTCAAGAAATGCAAAGCTCTTACAATGTCAGAGATTCTACCTGTTCACCTGCATATAACTATATGGCAAATCACTGTCATGAAAAGATTGAAGTCACTCACTACAGAAACTATTTTTAGTGACTTTGGCTGGGACAAGTCCCATGGCTCTTTAGTGCAGCACAAGGAGACAAAGCAACAGCTGTATCTTGTGCAGACAAGCAAGGCTACAAGGAGACATGGCTGTAGTCCAACCTATCCATCTTACCTGCCAGAGAATAGCTCTAGCAGAACAGGAGGACATTCATGGAAGAGATGGAACCTGCCACACATGCCTCTCCTCCTCCTCCCACTCTGAAACAGTGCTCAGAGTGATGAACAATTTCTCCTTCAGGGCACTTTGTGATGCCATCCATGCAGTATACACAACACTAAGCAAGTTCTGTCTTCTGGGTAGGTTTGACCAGCAGCTGTCACATGTGACTCTCTCACTGATGACTGAGAGAGTCTTAAAACAAACAAACAAACAAACAATAAAACAAACAAACAAACCCCTTCTGTGTTGTGCAATCAGTCGAGACAGGACTCCAACCTAGAGCAGTGCTGTATTCAGAGAGGAAGGTGCACTTGAAAGTGTTCTTAAAGTCCCCAGTGAATAGGTTTCATAGTGCTTCAGCACACACCCCTACAAGATCTTGTCTCTTATAGAGGTTTTACTGCATTTTACATTCCATCAGGCCAGAAAGAGACATTATCTACAGAGCTTGAAAAATTCTGTTTACCCTGGATCAAAAACACTGAACTCCCTGGATATTAAGACAGAAGCCTTGAACTTGATGGGATGCAAAGAGTAGGGTCAACATGGTTCTGGCAGCCCCAGCAGGAAATGTGCTGCATGATTTTATATTGCCTAGTGTTTTCTAAATATTTAGTCTCTCATGCTTCTCATTACTGTAGCTCAGCCAAGAATCAATGAAAATCTGAGTAACTGGGGTCAGCTGAAATTTTCCTGCCTTTCCAGAGATGTGTGTGTTTGAACCATTCTCCCAAGCAACATGTTATATTATGGTCAGAATAAAACCAGAAAGAGCTTTAGAAACACCCATGATCATCTCAGCAGAAAAGGGCAGAACTGTCTTGTACTAAACTGCAAGAAATGTCTAGTGGTTGTCTTATTACAGGTTATTCCTGACAGCAGGATAAGAAGACGTGTGTAGTCTGAGATTAGAAATGCATTGCAGAGTCATATAGAGGTCAGTGAGGAGAAATTTGCATTATTTTTCTATTCCCAAAGTATATAGATTTCCCCTCTGACTGTCTCGATCTGTGATGATAAGCAGATGAGCAGAAAAGCTGTAGGATTCACACTTGGTAGCTGTTGTCAGAAAGAAACATTCTGAATAATATCTTCCACCTATGGTTGGACTCTCTCTGGATCAATGCGAGGTTATGGCCACTGCCTCTTCTGATCTCTGCTGATTAGCACAGGACTTGTGTCTCATTAGTCAGAGCTGGGTGATGCTGGGCACACAGGGCACTGTAGCAACAGCAGATTATCAGCCATGCAGCCTTACAGAAAGTATCACAACAAAATGGATGTATTTTGCTTTGCAGTGTTCTGCACGCCTTGGCACAGATCAAGATGGGTTTCACCTGATTTCATCTCTTAAAGTGCTGCTTATTGCTGGGAGTTGCATAAAGTGAAATAGTTTCATTGGCACCAATCAATGGGAATAGTTATTGTACTTGCACTTAAAGTTATTTATCAAGTGAAGCAAACACATACCCATTAAGAAATCTCCTAAAATAGCAAGGAGGGTAACTATCAGCAAAAAAATCAGGGAGCCACTTTGAGCCTATAGGCATTTTTTTTCCTTACATATAAATATCTGTGATCTCAGATAATAAACCAGAGATTTACCCTAATGACAACAGAAATCTATTCTAGCAGATACAGAATAACCTCTCATGAGAAACAGGCTGCAATATCTAAATAAACAATATTCAAAATACATATTATTACAGAAATTCAGTTGTGAACTAAGTTGCCAGTGTGAATGGGCTATTGCATATTTGCACGCTGGCTCTGTCATACATGACATTAAAGAAATTATATTGAGAGAGAATAAAAAAACATTCAGATCCCCTACTCCAAATTTCTCCTAGCAGAGATTTTGAGACTTATTTGAAAAAAAAGTTCATAATCAGGATGGTTGTTCATATTATGGCTATAAAGTGAGAAATTAAAAAAAAAAGAAAATTGCAATTGCAATTTACATGCAAACACAAGAAAAACCACTGTAATTACACAAGTTACTGATAGAATCACAACATCCCTCTGCAATCAAGTTTGAGTATGGCAAGACATGAAAATGCCCATCCTTCTCTCAGCCATTTATGCTTACTACATTTTAATATTTGTTACCAGAACCTTTAAGGTGAAAAAAACCTCACTATCTCAAAACACGTCCAAGAGCTAAATTTTGTATCTTATACATTATATGTACATTTCAAGATTGAAATTTTGTACTTTGTACTTCTCAAGTTGAACACTTATGGACAGATGCATTTGATTAAAGTATGGTTTTGATCTTTTTCAAATGAGATAATTCTTCAAGGTAGAGAAATACCCCTTATCCTGCACATTGCTGAGGAACTAGAAAATTAAAATTCTTATTTGGGTAATGTGTGGAATACAAATTATGTAATAACCTTCATTCCACCATGGCTGTAAAATTACAGAAAACGTACTCTTTTCCCCTTAGAAGAGAAGAAAACAGCTTCTTGGTTCTGCTTGCCATCTAGTCATTATTATTTATATATTTATTTGGTGGTCCTCTCCTTTCTGTGGCTGTTTTCTGATACGATGTTCATTAATAAACACAGGCTCTGGGTTACTCCAAAACACCCTTCAGCAAACAGAGATAAATTTAATTCTCAGTGTCAAATCTCCGTGTAAGATGAAGAATATTTGGATCTCGTAATTCCTTCTGCCATAGTTTCCATTCCCTCATTCCTCTCGTATTTCAGCCAGAGGAAGTGTTCCTATCTTTGCATAACAGAACAGAGATAGTTCAAAAGAGCGTCTTGCTTTCATCCATGTACAGCACACCCAATCTGAAAGTTATTTGAAACAGTTTCTTCAGTGCATCATTTCTAAGCCAGGGGCAGTTAAACTTGATAACCATACTCTGATAGGGGAAACAGTGACACTGTTTGAATTTCCTGAGACCTTATGGATGCAATGTTCTCAAGAACAGCTTTTTTCTTCTTTTGAAAAATATTCAGAAGAATTATTAGCCAGAAATACTTAGCTGCATCAGGGGCTTATCTGGGGACTGAAGTTGGCTTTATTATATTCAAATATTTCAGTTAGAATTGTCTGTGGTCCTGTCTGCCTGCAGACAATTTGTTTAATTTACCTGTTCGATTTTTTAACACAGAAAGGATTTCCTAACACAGAAAGGATTTCTTGTTTCAGTTGTCAGCTATAAAAACTCAAACATGGTTCAAAGAGTCAAGCCATATCCTTACGTTAATTTATCACTAACAAAATTCTTTACACAGCTAGGGTGGATTTGAGACATAAACTTGCAGAGTAATTTATCTGAGACACAACCACCACTGGTGATAAAGGAGAGTGAAATAAAAGCATTTGACTTTCACATATTATGTTGGGTGTGGCAGGAATTGCAGTTAGAAGTTTAGTAAGTTGGAGAATTTTATAAGGAATGAAAATGAGTTTGCAACTCTTTTGTCCAGCTGTTCTTAGTAAAATCCTAAATTATTTGCATTCTTGGAACAAAAGCAAGTTACAAACACTGTTGCCATTTGTTTAGATTTCTATATTTGCCCTGGGCAGCACCATATGCAGTGAATCTCCTCCTGTAGTTAGGTAATTTGTTCTTATACCCATGTATTGGTTTGGAGGATCACTTTACTTTTCATCTTTAGGGGATTTTTGGTGCTTTCTATCACTAGTTTATTTTGAGTGTTGAAGTGCTAATGAAGATTTGAAAAAAGTTCCTTAAGCCTTGGGGTTTTTTTAGAATGTACTGCAGGACACTAAAAAGTGTGATTTAAGCAACACAACACATTTGCTCACAGCAAGTGTCTCACAATGACAAAATTTCTTCCCTTACCTTTCTACAGTTACTTTTAGAAAGAAAAGAGCTAGAAGAACAACAACAAAAAATTAAATAAAGCAAACCAAGTGTTTAATTGACAATTGTGTCTGAGGTCAAACAGGCACATAAAATAGTAGAAGCATCAAGGAGTGATATATTAAATGACATAGTCAGATATGGTTCTTTTTAAATATGTAGTCACTCTTTTAGACAACTTAGTGTGAAAAGCCACCATTGTTGGGAAGTGAATCCTATTTAACAGATGAGTCAATTTTTTTCTTATGCCCCTTTAAGGAGCAGAACAGATTTAATTGTTATGGGGAATGACAGAGATGTACACTTAAGTTTATTTTGCATGCTTCCCCATTTCTTCTCTCACTCAGAGGCTCTGAGAGGGAAATCCAGAGTTTATGTAGAATGATTTCCCCTAAACTGAAGAAAGTGATATAGAAAAAGCCACTTTCTAATTGCTACTTAATGTGTTTCTTTCCTCAGCCGGAAAATTTCTCCAGAGGGATTGGGATGATGCAGAACTTCCTCAGGAAGGAAACTTAGACCACCCTCACAGTGATACAGAATCAGGATGAAAGGACTTTTGAGTTCAATGCCACACCTTGGTTGAAGGAATCCCTGTGCTCTGAGCCAGGTGAAGATCCAGGCAGCATGAACTACGACACAAACCATGGCAGCTACTTCACCTCAAAAGACTGAGGAGAAAGAGAAGGAATGATACATTGGGAAGGAATTGCTTTATGTGGAAGTAAGAGATCTCAATTCCAGCTCTTGCCAGGTCTCATGACTCTGTTTTAGGTCTCTGATACCTCCTCAACTCTAGCAAATTATTCAGTGTTATGATTCGAGCAAGATGAAAGGAGGATGGACAAGGAACATCTTCCCTCTCTATTGTCCCAGGCTGCAAGGAGAAAAAGATGGCACTTGGGGCCCAAACAGCACATAAGAAAAGTCTGTGGCTCAGAAACTCCAGCACTTGTCTGAACACAAGACTTTCTGGGCTCTGGCTCCTGCTCCTATAGATTAATTTTAAACATTATAACCACAGAGTATTTGTCTGAAACCAGTTGTATTACAAAGTCAAACCAAAACTAGCTGTATTTCCCCTCAGCTGGGGACAACCAGTAGGTGACCAATTCACACTGCTGTTGCCTGCAAACTCATTTTCTCCTACCACATTCATGCTTTTGGTAAAAGAATCAAATCAACTTACTCCTCTTACTGAGGAGCCAGAGACGAGCTGAGTATGGAAAAAGGACAAATACATTCAATGTGCTCACTACTGAACAAAGAAAAAAAGCTGGAGGACACCTGGGGAAACAAATTTACTCTACGAGAACATGACTTGGCAGAGCTGGAGAACAGATCTGGCAATGGCTAAGAAGAGATGGATGACACAGCATTGGAAACAAACAAAAATGCCCTTATGGAAGTCACACAGAGATGGCCAGGGAAGACAGGAGGATGGTCCACACTTGGATCTCACTATGGGCAAGGACAGATTAATAAATGGAGAAGTTTGGAGGACAGAATTAATTAAAGCAAAGGATTGATGTGTTTGGACAGACTATAAATTGGCAATGGTGAGACAGAACTGATGGGGCTGACAATTAGAAGAAGGATAGGGAAGGAAAGATTTATGGATTGAGCAGTTTAGACAGATAGAGTACTACAGGTGAATCACGAGAGATCTGAAGTCTCTTGTAGATTGGAAAAAAATTTTCATTCTACCTCCCTGCATGCTATGTGAGGATTACTTGAGTCTTGTGAAATCTAATTTGCTGTTTAACCTACATGCTCAAATATAGATCCTTGTTTTACACTTCTTTCAAGGGCTTTAGGGTTATTCATCTTCCCTGATTTTCTATTACTTTTTTTTTAAGTCTATAATGTAATTGCTGGGGAGAACACATGATGATTGTCTTTGTATTTCTGCTGTGTGATGGATCATTTTGACGAACGTAGAAATTTGAAATTGTCTAAACATTCCTTGAAGAGACTCTCTTCCCTATAATACAGGCAAATATTTGTGCAAATCCACACAGATTGCAGAAGAAAGATTAGGCCGTAAGTTCCTCCTGAACCTGGAACCAAGGGCTGAACTATTTTCATGGGGCTTGACTGATACAACTTAAAGTGCTGACAAAAAGTGTTACCCTGACACTTTAGCAGTGATACGCAATTATTCCATTATTTTCCCCAACATGTAAAGTTCCTGATCTTGTATCTTAACATACATAAAGGTGTAGTTAAGGAAGTAACAACCTTGTACAGAAATACATCAGTACAAGATCATACACTATATATGTTAAAAAAATATGATTTGCATTTTAAGACACAGGAAAGGGTATCTGGAAAAGACATACAGATGGAAAAAGTAAAGCTTAAACCCACTATCTAAATCTCCATCTTTCTGTCACAAGCACAGGTTTGTTGCCTCAGATGAATTCACACATTACACACAAAACTTCTGTCACCTGCTACCTGAGAGTCCAGGTCTGGCTCTAAAGCAAAGCAATATGAGGTTGCTACATGTTTCTGAGGACACAGAACACACTCAAAAGGGCAGATGCAAAATTTGGGCAAAAAATCACAATGTCCTAATAAGTGTCATGTTTTTACCTAAAGACTCATTTGCTTGACAGCTTATTCCACCACAGAAGCATCACAACCCATGGAATTGCACTCAAATAAAAGGTCTGGAAAATATAAATCCTTTCCTTTCTACCATCATTCTTTTTTTCTTTCTTTCTTTCTCCTTTGTTTACACCTGTTGACTCATACAGGTTTGCTACATTATGCCACAACAAACAAGTCAGGGAATCCCAGACAGAAGAAGAGAGACTTGTCAAGTCTCAGTTCTACTTAATACTTCACACATGGGTGAAGCCTATTGCATCTTCCTATCTGTATACATTGAAATTTCATATGTTTTCCTAGAAAAAAACAATAAAAATCTGAGTCTGCTATGAATAACATATTTGCCTCTCTTGCTTAGATTGAAGTTTGGTTGTGCACATATGCCTTGAAAAGTTACTGGAAGGAAATACTTTTTATGTATAAGGTCCCTGTGGATTATATTGCTTATTGTGTTCCAAACCCAGTTGTATCAGAGACAATATGAAAAGTCCACAAAATGGGGGAAAGGAAAAAAGCCCCAAACAAAAGAAATATAGAAAAACAGCAGAACTCAAGTAACCCTCTTTTTAAAATCCTATTGGGATGTCTTTGTTGTCTTGCAGATGCCTCATTGTAAAACTGGTTGAGTCCTCCTCATTTCTCCAGCATTCAACTGGTCAATACTCAATACTGAGGATTGAGGATTCAATATTACCAAGGAAAACAAGAGGAAAGAGTTGAAATTTCATTTCACTGACTAAAGTCAATCAACAATCACCAAGCTAAGCTGTTTCACGTTTCCACAATGGCATCCTTTGTTTTTATAGTGATTCTTATGGAAATCAGTGCAGCTTCTAGGCAAGTGTCAGCCATGGTACCAAAAATGCTTGCAGAAATCTGTTATTGTAGAGGGTTGGGACAAAATTGCTGTACAATTTGCAGAAGTTTGGCTGTGTTTGCTGGAAGACTGAAAAGCAATAAATTACTCTGAGAAACACTAGAATCATTTTAGTAGCTTTCTGCCTTCTCTCTTTGCCCCTAATCACCAAAAGCTGGGTCTCCTTCCACACTCCTAGAGCCTCTCCATGCCAGTGTAATGCTCCTGGAATGTACAGCAGTGCAAGATGTAAGTAGAAGACACACATGCAGACAAATAGAAAATGAGTTAAGAAAACCAGCATGTAGTCAAAGTCAGATGTGATTTTTGGAGATTAGCCTTACTACTCCATAATACAACAGGATATTCTTAATCTGTTTTGTCTAGAAACTGCATACAAACAACAAAGGCTGCTTTTTCCTTAAGTGAAGAGGGTGAACTTCAGCTTATTAAGAAACCTTCCCAAATGGCACTTCTTGCCTATCAGTTGAACCTCAACATGTATCCACACACAATGCTCTGCTATTAAAGAACTGTCCCTTCGATCTGTGATACACGGGTATGACACAAAATGTTTTTCCCTCGAAAGAGAAAAACAAAAAGCCTCTAAAGATCTTCAATGTACTCACCACAACCAACAACTTAAAAATATTTATTTTTATAACTAAAATGTGAAACTAAAATGAGAAACATCTTAACTCCATTTGAAATCCATTTTTGAGCCATAGTCATTAAATAACCCTAATACATCGCAACAAACATGAAGGAAAGAAACAACCACCAAAAAAAAAATTGGATTCTGATCTTGTTATAGGTAGAGTTAATTGCATCCTGAATTTCACGTGTGTTTTGCACTTCTCTCTCCTTATGTCTTTTTTTTTTTTTTTTAATGCCTTCACACTCAGGTGAGGGAACATTCCTGCTGCCAACCCTGCACCGAAGGAGCTGCTCTTGGTCCATCCCCCGCCTGGCAGAATCGCGCAGGGACGGAGGGGAGCCAGCCGAGAGCCTCTCCCCGCACCGGAACGGGGTCCGGGTTCCCTCCAGCGGCGGCGAGGGCGCGGTGCCCCGGGCTGGCCGGGCCGAGCATCCTCCGCCAGGGCGATGCCCCGCGGGGCGGGGGCGACGCGGGTCTGCGGCACTGCAGCAGCAGGAGCAGCTGCTGCAGCGGAGCCGGAGACGACCTCACTCCTTCTCCTCCTCCCCCTTCTTCTTCTCCTCCGCTTCCCCCCGCCCCGCCGCGCCGGGGCCCCTCCATTGTGCGGGAGGCGGCCGCACACCCGCGGGATGCGCATCCCCTCCGAGCGCCGCAGCGCCCCTGCGTAGGGAGAGGGGCGCTCCCCCCGCCCACGGCTGGCTGTCACATCCCCCTCCGCTGCTGCGCTTTCCATTTCTAAAGATACTCACACACCTACATATATGTATGTACAGACCAACAAATGTATATACACCTTTCCCCCCTCCCGCGGAATTCCGCCCCGCGGGAATGCTCGAGGGTAGAGGAGGGCGCTTCCCCCGCAGCGCTGCTCCTCGGCGGCGGCATCCCCACCAGAAGGGAAAAGGTTACTGCCAGCGCGGCGAAAACAAAGCCGGCGCTGCTGCTGCTGCTCGCCCCGGCTGCGAGCAGCGACCCGCCAGAAGTTGCGGCGCGGATCCCCCGCCCCGCTCCGCCCCTCTCCGCGACGGCGGGACAGACAGACAGGCACCCCGAGGTGGTCCGGGGGCGGCGGGCACGGCGAGGGATGCCGGCCGCACAGCGCTCAAACTTCTTTGTTAATCACAGCCGAGCCCTTGGGCGGCGAGAGGAGCCGGGGGATGCAATCCGCAGAGCCCCCGGCAACTTTTCCCGAGAACGCGCACGCCGCCGGTCCCCGCGCACAAACTTGTTGGACCGCTAACCCAGCGCACTAGCGACTGTCGCATCCCCTCTCCCGCGGTGACCTCTCCCGGCGCCTCCGGGAAAGTGTCGCCTCCCCGGCTCGGTGCCGGTGTCCGACAGCGGGGAGCGGCCGGGATCCCGTCCCTGAGCCCGGCACCGGCCGCTACTTGCGGAGTTGGGGGACTCACCCTGCGGGATCAGGCGGCTCTCAGAAAACTAGCGGCTCCATCATCCAGGCACTCCTTCCCAACTTTCCGTGCATAGGGCGAGGACAGAGCTCCGTGTATTTATGTGGAGAGGGAGAGCGAGGGTGAGAGAGAGAGAGAGGAAGCGCGCTGAAGTCGACAAGCTGTTCAGCAGACTTTTGAATAAAAAGGGGATGAAACCGGATTCTTCCCTAGTATCAGAACCCTGGAAAAAAAAAAAAAAAA
>JANPWX010000020.1:378481-455333 GCA_024734555.1 Trochalopteron elliotii
TAAGGTGTTGTTTACATGGCAAGGTCCCTAAAGTCTAGCTAATATAGATATTACGAATATTATTGACAAGTCATACATAGAGCAAAAAGTTATTGGCCACTACCCCATCATTTCACCAGGAATACACATGGAAAGAGACAGGATAAAACATGGAGGAAAATCAAATATTTAAGCGACTCTTGGACTCTAAGGATCACTCTTTGAATGAAATACTCCATGCACCCTGGAGCAGAGCAACAGAGAGGGCAGGAGGAAATCAGCCTTTTGTGCATCAGTAGGCTCTGATGAGAGAAATGCTGACTAGTGTGGGATCAAAATCAGTTCTTCAGTGCTGCAGTTCAGATCTACCTCACATCTTGCATCTTTAAGTACTGGCATCTTGTTGCAAGAAGACTCTAACTGTCTGTTCTTTGAATTCTGTTGCTGTTTTGGTTTGGCTACTTAATCTTTTAGATGGATGCTACAAACAAGTAGCATTTCTGTTGTCAGAAGATGTATACTAGAACAATAAATAAACAACTTCTGTGAATACACATCTTCTGTTATCACTGTAGCTACACATACAATGATTTTTTTTCTTGTTAAACAGAGGAAATTTAAGTTTCAGTTTGGTTACTTTGAAAGCAGCTGTAGTAAGTAAGAGCATTAGTAAATATGAGTTATACAGGAAGATGTAGTTGTTTACAGTTTTGACAAAATACTGTTTCACTGTTTTGCTTCTGTTTCTCTTTTGTTCTACTTGGGACACATTGTGTTTACCTGAGAGTTCAGGATATGCCTCTCACAGTTTATTACTTCTGTTACACTGGTCATCATCACCTTAAGGAGATTTCTGATTAACATCAGGTTAAAAGATAACAGGCTCTGGGTTATTGTATTTGACAAAATAATATTAAATCATTGGCAAATTTGAAAAAAAAGACTGCATTAGTATAAGTGTGGATGAAGGAGGCAATAACCAACGCTATCACAATTAAGAAATTGCCTTGTGAAGGAGAGAAATTACTATGCCCATTGTAGAGCCTACAGAGATTAATGGAATATGGCTGTGAAACTGTTTTAATAGATAAATTGGGTGGGTGGTTAAACATCTGAGTGAAGATGATTACTTTGTAGTGAAACAAAACAAAGAGGAATAAATCACAAAGCTGCTCTATTACCACAATTAAAATGCAATTGCTTGATCAATTATCACTCCAGCTAATAGCTTCATGGAAGACAAGCAAATAAATAAAACATTATGCTAACCAAAGTTCTTTGAAACATAATAATAATACCTGTACACTTACATGTTCTCTGTTTGCATTCATTTATGTCTAATACATAAATGAATATGTCTAATACATGTATAGTGCATTACATGACATTAAACAAGGCTTTATATAATGTGTTTGGGTATTCCTTTGTAGTTTAAGAGTAAGCATCAATACATAATGATGATAATGCATGCAGTGGGTAAATATCCAACACCCATTTAGATAACTGCTACATTTCAGTATTTTCTAGATCTCTGAGAATCTTCTTGTTTTACATGCATACCAGCCAAAGGACATTTGGAAGAATTTCCCTTTGGAATAGTTTCCAAGGTCAGCATTTGTGATGACACGTGTTGGTTTCCAGCTTGCCCTTGGAAAATGCCTGGAGTTTATGTGGACGTGGGGAGGCAGTAAAGAAAACTGTGGCTGTCATATATCAGCATTACATTTTTATATCCAGGAATCAGCAAAGCGTGCATCCCTGTACAGGGAGGTAAGTGGCAACACGTATGTTTGCATGAAATAAAACCCAGGGTACAAAGGTAAACAGCTTGTACAGAATGAGCACCCTGTGATCCAAACCTGATCCAAAGCCAATGGCAATGACCAGATTTGTCACCCTGACCCAAAGTCCTGTTGAAATATAATATCTGATTTCTCCCTAGCAGCATTCATATAATATAGTTTAAATACATAGGGAACAAACATTTTGTAATGATTATCTAGCATGGGGGGGGAAAAATGTGTCTATGTACTGATTAACAGCAACACAGATTGTGTCAGAATTTGAGTAATATATGAGAAGATGTTTCTCAGGTATTAAACTGCAAGTAAATGGCAAGTAGTTCCTAGATCCAGTTGTAGAGAGTTATGTCTGGGGTTTCTTTTGAACATTTTAATGTTTTGTCGTGTGCAAAAATATTACACATATTTGGCAAACTTGTTTTGCCTTTCCTAGGGCAAGAATAATCAGAAAACATATAAGGCATATGGACATATTTAAAATGAGCAGTGTATATGTTGGAAATACATAGGTATTGCTGGAGTGTACTAATGAAAGAGCAGAGTTTGTACTCTCCCTAAAGCCATAAGAGGCTTCACCAGATCTCTTGTGCTCTGTTTTTGCTTCCAGTATAGGTGATATCCACATTAAATCCTTCCACTTCTGTTCTTGAAGTTTTATTCTTTTTTTTCTGTGTTCAGTAGTTTATTTGGAGAAAAGTCTGAGAGATTTCTGCCATCTCATCACTTCTGACTAAAACAGTTTGAGAACTGGGGGCTCCTTCCTTTCAACTTTCCCATTCATAAAGGCAAGACATGATTCCTGACTATCAGAAGGAATCTACTGAGGGGAATTTAGCAAGAAGAACTGTAAAATGGTCTCTTGAAGAACATTTGAGGCTGAAACTGGGTTTTGAAGTTCTCCTAGAATTCTGGGCTGGACCTCTTCAAGTACTCTGTATTATCCAACATCAAGTACATCTAGTGATGAAAATGTAGGAAGGAGGGAAAGAGAATGGAGAAAAGAAAATTTGGAGTTATTAAAATGAGATTTCAAAAAGGAATTGAATAGCATCAGAGAATCAGAAAATCAAAGAACCTGAGAATCAGAGAATGGTTTAGATTGGAAGGGGTGATAAAAATTATCTCTTTCCAACCTTTTGCCATGGGCAGGGACACCTTCCACTCTTCCAGGTTGCTCAAAGCTGGCCTTGAACACTTTCAGGGATGGGGAATCCCCAGCTTCTCTGGGCAATATGTGCCAGTGCCTCACCACCCTCACAGGGAAGAATTTCTCACTAATAACATATCAAAGCCTAGTCTCTGCTTAAAACTATTCTCCCTTGTCATTTCACTACATGTACAAACCTACACAAATAGGTAGGTTCTAATAAAAAATTACACTGTATTGAACAGAAACTGTGGTCTATAACTAAGAGTAGACAATAATAAAAATAACAAGCTTTCTTACAACAGAGGTGTAGAAAAGGCAGCAGTAGGACCAAGGGTTGATTTAATGGACTCAAGTTGACAGTTGTCTTTGTTGCAGTGCATGAAGGATATAATTCAAGAGGAACACTCATTTAGGACTTCATCCTGTTATAGAGTTCCATGTGTACCACCCATACAATCCTTTTATTCCAAAGCCCAAAACACTTTCAGTCTCGTTGACGTCTCTTATCAACAGCAAGGAATGGCTGCAGATCACAACTTCATGTGCCTCCTACATTTTGGGAGAGTGAGGGCTTTCTATTCCTATTAATTTTTTTTTATTTTTTTTTTAATGTGAAGGAGAAATTAACAGTTTGGATGTTCTCTGCTGTAGTTCTGTATTATTATCTATTGAGATATATTGTGAAATTGGATGACTGACCATTGGAAGGTCATCCAATATGCTACATGCTTAGTGTTTTTTCAGAACTTAAAAATGAAAAAACAAATAAGAATATAAAAAACAAAGACAAAGCCATGAGCTGCAGTGGTGCATAAAGTCTGAAGGTTAAAGTGAGCTTGAAGTAAATATGAAAAATAGGAAAGCTACGTCTATATGCTTAGTGAGGGCTGCAGGGAAAAGATAGTGTCAGGAAAAAGCTAAATGAGTTAGTGCATTCCAAAAACTGTAGGAGAGGAAAAAAAACCTTCAAAAGTGTTTATCAGAGGAAAGTGAAGTGTCAGGGAGAAACTAATTGTTGCTATTGCCAATGAAGGGGAAAATAAGGACTGAAGACAATTGATTCAGACACTGGTGTCTTTAATTTTCTATATTCTTTTTCCTTCTGATAAAGAAATCCAAAAGGTCATTCTGAAAATAGTTTTGACAGAGCTTCTACCAAGAATTTAAAAAGCATTCCTAAAAAAAATAGATCTGTGGAAGATAACAGTTCTGGATTATATCACATTTCATTTTAAGAGTAAACATAGAAAGATACAATATCTAGACTCACTGATGCAGCTGAGTTTGAGTTTGTCTCATTCACATCCATAGACCTTGACAGCTTCAGCAACATGAAAACTTGCATTTTGGTTTGAGACATGAACTTGGGAAAAGTGCTTCCTTGGTCATCAAATCTTCCTTCCAACACTAAAGGAAACCTTGACAACTTTTCTCTGATTTAAAATATACCAAAGTAAGTTGAAATAGAAAACTCAAACAGTGCAATTCCTTTTTATGGGATGTAGATAATGCTGGTTTCAATATAAACTGAAACAACAGTATGGAAAGCATATACATAGCAATAATATAGAAAACATATACAATATCCACTATAATAGCACAAAGCTTCAGGTGTACATAAGATTTTGAGGTATTGCAAACATCTGAAACTTGAGATTAGTGTCGCCTGAGGAGTGTGTATGCCTGCTGGACATGGAGCAGTGGATACCTGGATTCTAATCATTCCTTGCTCTACAGGAGTGCACAGATCTCCTGCTGCCACTGCTGACAAACAAATGGGATTCTTCAACAAAGCCTGGGCTCTTGCTGGAGCAGCAAGAGATTTGACAAGGGTGGCAACTCTAGATATTCTCTCTCTGTTATTTTTGCACTTGCTTTTCTCTTACAAGGGGTAAGCAGGTTGTGCTGTTTGCACTTGTGCATCCTGTGACTCAATGGTTTCTAAAGGGTGACTCACCCCAGCCACACTTGATCCTGTTTGAAAGGCCTGTAAGTGTGTGTGGCAGAAGAGATTTTTGTCAGGAACTCAATACAACTCTTAAAAAAGTTAGTGAAGTGCTTTGGGTTTTTTTGTGTGTGGATGTATCAAGGGGCTGGAATTATGTCAGCGAGTTTACTGCTGAGTATAAAATAAAGTCCTATCTTGCTTCAGATCCTTGTTGCTCAGTAGTAGAGAAAGAATGGGAAGATTTTCATTAAAACTATCATAAATTTAGAAGGCAGTTCTTTCAATTCAACAATGCACGTGTTTAACTGTTGGGCAATAATGTTTTGTTAATGCAATATTTTGGGGAGGGAATTGAGTATTAAACTAACAAAAAGGTAGATATTTTTTAGGGAAACACTAATTTCCTATCAAACACACAAACTCTAGAAAAGCAAAAAAAAAAAAAAACCTGGATCCTTAAATTCAGGAGCACTACTTTTGTATCTCCCTAAGGCAGGTGTAATTCTTCTGCATCATTCTATTCTTGGTTACTCAGTCATGCTCCATTGTGGCATTGTGGCTTGTACATTCTTTATGTACAGAAAACAAGTGTTTGGAAGGGAAAGTAAATTTCCAGGGTCTGTACACATCAGAGAGGAGAAAGATTTTAGTAGACTTTTTTCTATTTTTTTCCTTTTTTTTTTTTTTTTTTTTTTTTTTTCTTTTTTTAAGAGCTTTAACTTGTAGGAGGAAATTATCCCAGTCAATAGGAAAACGGGTGTGGATGCAGCTTGTCATAGTTACCTTTACTTGACACTATCTTTTTTTTCAAAGCCTGGAATTAATTTTTTTAGCTGCACCATATGACATTATAGGAAGAAGAAATCCAGAGCTAGAAGATAGTAAAGGGTCTTTCTGTTCTTAACCAACCTCCTGAGATGAATCACTAATGGGAAAATGCTGATTAAGTCACTGATCACTGTGCAGGTGTTTCCTTTCTGTTTGGGAAACCTTAAGAGAGACCCATGGGAGGGAAGGGGTAGAGTTGAGGAGTGTTTGTGGAAGGAGTGTTATAGCTGAGAGGACGTGCAGGCAAGTATGTGGATGATACAGGCTGTTTATGAGCCTTTTGAAATTTATGTTATTTTGGTATACAAGTGTTTGTTGAATCTGTAAGATTTGAGGAGGGAATGATTTGCTGCTTTGTGTGAGAAGGGAATAACTCATTCTGGTGGAGGTAAAGTTACCTTAGCTAAATTGGTTCAATCTAATTTATGTTAGGAGTTTGGTTAGAATGGCAAATGGGTTTTGTTTTCTAAGGTATTTTTGAAAACACTGTGTAAATGGTGGGAGGCAGGGATGAAAACTGGAAATAAAAAGGACAAGGGAAGAAACCAAGATGTTCAGCTGGACTTTGAATGTGTTTTAAAGGATGAAAATGAGCAATAAAATATCTGGAAGGGTTCCCAGGACCTAGGCTTGTTAAATGATGAAATAGGGACTAAAAAATCCTAAACACTTGACAAGGGTTTCTTAATTTGATATATTTAGGATTATTCTGCAAAAATCATTTAATAAGTGTTTGATAGGGAGAAATTCTATATTTATACAGAGTTTTTGTAAAGTGACTACGTGGAAGTTATACTTTGTGTGATTTTAAGAATTTTTCCCTTTGTTTTTGATTTTTTTTTTCTAAAATAGTGTCTTGTACAATGATTTAGCTTTTTAAATTTAGTTTTTAATTTTTTTATCTATTGTAAGTGATGGTTTGGAGGGAGCCTTCCAATTTATTTTGTAATGCTCCCTCGGTTTTCATCCCTGACTTGTACCTTGGAGAAAGTAATGTTTTTTAGGAAACGTTACATCCAGTTTGCAATAAGACAATGAGGAAATATAAAAGCTAAGAATTAATTCTTTGATTTGTAAAAATTGCTATTCGGAGTTTTTCTGAAGATGATCTGAAGTGGTGTGCCACAGGGGAACAAAACTTTTCTCTCAAAAGGACTCATTGAAGCACTTTTAAGGCAAATTGGTATGATCTGGTCATCAGCCAAACCATTTCTAAACCATAACCTTAAATTTCATCCCAAAAAAATCTTCCACTGCACCACTGAAAGGTATTTTTGCTTTTCTTTTTTATTTTTCTTTTGTGGTTCTGTTTTTTTTCCCTCTCACTGGAATGCATTTGCTGTGCTGCAGTTACAAGGTCACATGCTGTTTCTTCAAAACCTGAGATTGTATTTTTGGCTGTTTTCTACAAATCAGCTTTTTATTAAAGAACTTTCAAGAATACAGATATTTTTTTTTTCTTTCAGTTAAGGTTATCAGAGAAGTACCAGAAATCAGTAAACAGTCTCTATGTCAGCTGATTGGATTAGATCAAGTTATGTTCTCCTTTCCACATCTGTTTCTCTACTCTCTTGACATTCATATTCTCAAACTTCCATGAGTGTTTGGTGCACAAGGACTGCTGAAACATTAGATGTCATTGTGTTAGATAATAATTAATGCTTCTGGAAAGACAACCTAGGCTTCATTAGGTCTACATGGAGAAGTCCATGTTTATATGGGAGCTGTGTGTTCTCAAAGTTTTGTCTAATTTTAGGGATAAATCTAAAAGAAGAAAGATTTCTTGTGTTTTCACTAAATTTTGGGATGTAGCAACATGGAGCCAAGATATTTATTTTAGTAGTATACCAAGCAGGAACAAACTCCTAAATTCGGCATGCAAATATGATTTAAGATGACTTTTAAAAATACATATGTGTTTGTTTACATTACAGTATTTATTCTCCTACTGCTGTTTTCTTCTCTGTCTCTAATACTGCTGGTTAAGCCTTCTTCTTTTCCAGATATATAAAGAGATGGGGTCATTGAGTCCAGAGGACATATATCATCAGCTTGCCTAAATTTGGAGCTATTTTCAACAGTTGGTTTTTGGTAGAAGAGTGAATATTGAATTTTTCTTCATAATTAGGGTTGTTTGGCTGATTTTGAGGGCAGAACATTAATAATATTTTAAAGAAAAAAAAGCCTTTTTCCACAAGATACAACTATATAGTCACTTATTCTGATGTCTTCTTCCTTCTTCTCATAGGAGTCTCTAGAAAATTAATATAAATTTCTCTTTGCTCTCTTTTCCTCAATTTGAACCTCATGTTTTTGCTTTTAGTGGGAACGGAAGGCAAATAGCATGGAAATGAGATACAACTCAATCTGAGTGAAAAATCAGTGATCAATTTTCTGTTGTTTCATTTTCTGCCATTTTTATTATTTTTAAAATTTAAAAACAACCATGTGGATTAGCACAAAGGCAAAGAGAACTAAGGCTTCTGGAAAACTGTATCATGGAAACTTGTCTGAAACTGAGAACCAAGCAATTTTTTTAATTGTGGAAGTATCTCCCATTCTTGGTTTTTGTGAAATGTGTGTAACCCACGCAGACCTTTCAGTGGTAAGGATGTGCCCATCTGTTCCTGAGGCAGACAAAAGCACAGCTCTTCCTTCAGTGAAGCTTTACAAGAAGACTTTCTAAGCCCTGACACTACCAAAAAAAAACCCCTGATATGTGCTTTTCCTTCTGGCAATTTGTACTGATGATGAGAGACTTGGCAGCTTGAGAAGGTGAAGGGAGTTCTTGGGAAATCAAGAACTGAAACTCCAACTTGCATATGAGGTGATTTTCAATATGGTTTTAAAGGTGATTAAAAACAGGCCTTGATTTTTAGGAAAGGAATGGAAGCGTCCCAAGCAGGTGATAGCTGGAGGGTTAAAAAAAAAAGAGAGGAAAAAATGTAGAGTCAAAATCAGTCTGGAGAGAGGGATCTGTATTGGGCAGGGAGCCTGTTGGACTGCCTGCTCACAGAGGTCACACTGCAGCACAGAGAGCACAGGCTGAGGAGATGAATGATGACTGCTGGGAGCCAAACATGATCTCTCTGGGCTTCAGCAGGAATGCTGAACAGTGAGGAGCTCTGACAAGCTGAATCCCAGAGCCTGAGGAGGTAAGGGGTGATGATGTCCAGACCAAGGAAGGAAATGCAGCATGATGTGAACCCCGTGGTAATACCTGAGATACAAATAAGTTTCTTTTTTAAAACCACAGATACAGCAAATGATTAAAACACGAATCCTAATGATGGCTTCTGCAGTGAGTATTTTGTATGTGAGGGGGGAAAAAAAGAACAATTTTCTGTGTTTTGAGACAGATCTCCAAGTTAGCAAATGGGGAATAATCGCAGCACTGCAGTTCCTTATAAGTAGATTATATTCAAAAACTGTGTTGTCTTCATGACTGAAGATCTCAATTAGTACAGCTTCCTCAGAGAAAACTGTTACTAGAAATATTTTGGTCAATAAGGTTTATATTAATTTTGTAAGTAATGTAAATATAGTTCCTACAAACTTGCTGAATTTAAATCTTCTGCCTGTATAAATATGTCAAAATTAGATTTTTACTATCTACTCAGTGAGTAGTCAGGGAAAAGTTAATATCTCACTTCCCTCTTTCACCTGTACAAATCCAGTGAAGTTAAGTCAACTAAAATAAGGCACATATGTGTGACTAATACTGCTCTTGATATTATAGCACTTATGCTTGAAGTTAAACCTGTATGCAAGAATTTTGGCAGCCGAACTAAAATAATTTAAATGAAAAAGAAAAATTAGACATATAATGATGAGCATATCCACTATTACAAAAGAGGAATAGTAAAAGTCTTACATTTTAATTAGCAGAACTTTTTCAAAACTTTTTTAATTTGAATTTTTACTGGTGCTTTCAGCACTGAGGTAAATGTGCTTTAATGAAGATCATATCTGCCTATTTTAAAAGCTTCAGATAGGCAGATTAAGTAGAGTCAATGTTGCTGGAGGTGATGAAATGATTGATGAATAAAGTAGCTGGGAAATCCTTGAAGTAACTGTTAAACAAAAGTCTACAATAGAACCTGAAATCTCCATTTCAATAGAAATTTTGGCAGAAGAGGGAAAGCCTTCACAGAAAGTTGGGTTTGCACTGTTTTACAATGAATTTTAAAGAAACAGCTGGCCTATTTTGATGTAGAACTGGAGATTACTCTTATCAATGTTGATACTCCTATCGCTTGGTGAAACAGCACTAACATTTATTTTGTTGATTTTTATGTCAGTTCTCAAGTTCTTGGAATGTACGTTTTCTTTGTGCTAATTGAAACCTAAAACTTTATTTTATCCTATTAAGTGAAATTTTAATGGATCCAGGAGAAAAAAAATGGCTTCAGTTTTGAGTAGGGAGGTTAACATCTTGCCCCACGTTTCATCAATAGCACCTGGAATGAAAAAGCAGCATCTTGACCCTCCTTGGGCAGGGAGGTTGGCCCAGAGGACCCATTGTGGTCCCTTCTAACCTGATCCATTCTGTGATTTGTTTTCCATGCTGGAAATGCTGCAACAGAGCTGCTGTCAAGACAGCTGAATCACAGCTGGGGTATAGCACCCTCTACACCCACAATTTTATGGGAGCTCCTTGGAGGCCTCCACAAGTATTTTTAATGTGGTTTGTATGTATTATTCTTTATTTAGCATTGCACAATAGCTGGATGTGGATAAAATTATCCCTTGGACAGACAGAAGTTTTGCAAAGCTAGATTTACACATAAGATACAGAAGCATATTTGGTACAAGGGCTTCCCATCTAATCTTGCCTAGAGCAGATTAATCTTTGTCACTCTCAGGCTTCAGTTGTTGAGTTTACAGACACTAGAAGCAAACTTCCAAAGACTGAAATTTATTACAGCTTCAATTTGTACTTTGGTACACTTTAAATAGATACAGTGAAGCCTTTTCTTGGCTGCCTTTAGTTTTGTTTGTTTGTTTGTTTGTTGGTTGGTTTTTTTGTTTGTTTTTTTTTTGTAAAATTTTGTATCAGCTGATTCAGTTTTAACTGAATTTCCACTTTAAACCTGGTAGGACTTGCTCACTTCAGCAATTTAAACATCTTTCAATAAACAATTATAAAGAAACTTAACAATGTATCTGGGAGTTATCTGCAGGCTTCTAGACTCAAGCCTGTAGTGCTAAATGTTTTGCTAAAATCCATTAAAATGCTTAATCACACAGTTTATTTCTGAACACTAAGTAGTTTCAATTAATATACATTAAGTGGAGTATTGCATTCCTTAATAACTTGGATGGCTCAGGAGTGCATGGCACATACCAACCTCTAATCACCTAAGAATTTCTGAAACATGAAAGAATAACTGAAACAAAGCAACATAATGAGCTAGGCTTTGTTTTATTCAGTTCGTTGTTATGACCAAACTTCTATTGGATTTTCATGTAGATTGCCTCAGTCTGCATTTGCATTACAAATTTTTATTCTTATTGGTGTTAAATAGATATATAATACTCACATGGCTGTAACAATGAGTTTACAGGCTCACTTATTTTATTTTATAATTCAGTATTGTAGTGGAACAAAGAGCAGATATTTTGCTGTAATGGTTATGCTAATTGACTTTTAATGTTGTTTTATTTTCCAGCTACTCATCAGCAGTCTCCCAAGTTTAATAAAGCTCAAACATTTAATTTTATTGCCTTGGAGTATTGATTATCTGTTTAACACTAAGAACAATGTGATCTATTGTCTTTGCCTTGCTGATTGTCTGAATTATCTTGAAGAAATAAGAGATGTGCATGAGGAGAATCTCATACAGTAAAAAAAGTCACTTGTATGTGTTACTCATGGCTATTCTACCAAAACCACAAGCCTTTAATCTCAGACTCACAGGGAAAGAAATTTTATTGTTTCACAACTGAATTCAATATTCCCTCAGGCATTACACCACCATTTAACTTTCTTCTTTTGAATTTTATTGCCAACATAAGCTTATTTAAAGGAATGAATGGCATACTGTCTAGTTTGAGGCAAATATTTGAATTTTGCTTAAAAACCCTGCTGGATTTATTAGAGACTTTTTTTTTTTCAATCTTAGCAGTTAAATTGTTGAGGAAGACAGCATCTGTTTCAAAGAAATAACAGAAAGAAGTATAAGGACAATGGAAGGCTGCATCCATTCCGCTAGTATGAAATATTTTTCACTTATCATAATGTGCCTGTGAAAACTTGGAGAGAGGAGAGAATAAAACAAGCTATTCACAAGAAATAATGAGTAACCCTTGAGATATCATAATCCACGGAATGTTTTGCAACATTTTGGAGTTTAGTATTTCATGAGAACTATCAGAATTGGTGTGGGTATATTTTCACTATGTGTTAATCACATGCTTGGAAAGAACTAGTCACTTCTGTCAAATGCATGGAATTTGTCTTATTGAGCAATTAATTCTTTTGAAAACTGCCATGGTGTTGACTGTGCCGCATCAGTTTCCTGTTTGTCAAGTAGAACAAATTCCAGGTGTTGTGGCAGCAGATGTTTTACTCTTAGTGAGTTCATGGAAGCTGCCATTCTAGTGAATCCCCAAGTATGAGGTTGTGCTCAGTCAGCTGGAACAAATCACAAGTGTTGCTGCCTTTAAGTGTATCACATGTCGGGTCTCCAAATGTTTTTGAGAAGTGTGTAACAGCCTTAACAGGGACCCCTCATTTTTCTACCTATCTGCAACTTCAGTGCTCAACACTGCTACTGGGAATATCCATTGAATTCATTGGAGAGAGGAAAACAAATGAGAGAACAAATCACCTAGGATATTACTTTTGAGAAAGCAAATAAAGGTAGATGTGTACAGAATGTGTTGGTTGTTATTGGGATCTCCAGCTTGTTAAGAAAATCTGTGCTTTGTTTTCATATAACCTGGAATATTAATATATGCTGTTTAGCCAGGACAATGTTGAAGAATGACTGAAATGCAGTTTTAGCAACTGTAGGTCTTCTAGAGTTAAGAAATGGGAAGTGTTATCAATTCCATTTTAAAAATTCCCTCTCCTCTCAGTTAAATTTTACCTTTAAGGCTATACTATCAGGAAAATGGAACACAGAATCGTGGAATTGTTTGGGTTGGAAGGGGCATTTAAAGGTCGTTTAGTCTAAGTGCCCCTGTGATGAGCAGGGACTTCTTCAATTAGATCCGGTTGCTCTGACCCATCCAACTTGACCTTGAGTGTGTCCAGGGATGGGGCATCTGCAGCCTGCTCCTGGATTTCACCAGATATAACGCATTAACTTATGCATGAAAATAACAATGTGGTCCAGATTTAGACTACTCTCACCCTGGCTATTATTTTTTCTTATAATGAGAAAGAAAATTTTCAGCAAAAGGCAATAGTAAAGACCACAGTGTTTTTTAAGTCTGAAATGGTCTACATGCTTTAATTTTGTGATAACCTCTTGACCAAATCTAATAAAGGCTACTACTGCCTGAAAAAATGTGGGTTTAAAATTGAATGTTGGGACCCTCCTTGTCGGTAATTTGACTTTGTTTGTTTGACTCTTATATTTGTGGAGAAATTATAAAAAAGAATTAGAACTCCATTTCTTAGTGTTTAAATTCAGGGATAGTGGATCAATTTTCTTCTTCAGCTGAGCTTATTCTGTGGTTCCATCTCAGTCATGAGAGCCTTTGAATCGTGTTACCTCCATAACATTCCTTCAGAAATCATTCTTAACAAATCTTTTGAGATCCAGAGTTTTGAATGTGCATGATATATTAGGTAATTATTATAAAGACCATTTAAATTATTTTAGAAATTTATCAAAGGGAATTTTTGCATAAGTTTTTGTAAAAATGATCAATAAATCACTGCACTATCTTGGAATATATATAATTTTTTTTCTTTTTAAAGGTGACATTTAAACATGAAAAAGATGTCATTTTGTTAGGATTTTGCTTGGGGTTTTTTTGTGGTTTTTTTTTTTTTGGAAAAAATCTTTTATCAGGTCTTGTAAAATTATTTTTATGCTGCATAGAAATAGAATTAAGAACCAGTTGGTAACATCAGTTCTTGATATCGAGACATCTCTCTGCAAGTTAGTAAATGCTACCATTCTTGGTGAAACATGTTAAAAATATTTCAGGAAATATTGTTCTCCATGTACTTTACCTATGGGCTTAGTGGGAGCCAAAGTGTACTGAAGTGAATAGTTTCCTACTTTGGGCAACAGACAAATCAGTAAGACACTGACTGCAACTATTGATTTGGAGTGGTTTAGCTGTGTTATTGTACTGTAATAGCCTTAATATATAAATGTTGAAAATGCACAAAGGAAAATTGGATTTTGGTCATATACAATTGCCTTTTTCAAGAAAAATAGCTTAGAAATTTGAGTTAAAAAAAGTTGATCTAAAATATATTTAATATGAATTTTAAGATGTATTTTTCTGTAGCTTAATGTTGATTATTATTTTCTTGTATTTTGAATATAAAAGTTATATATTTTCACATAAATTTTACTTTTTTTTATAAGACAAAATAAATACAAATGTATTTGGGCTGAAAAGAAGAAATAATTTTCAGTATAAGAGTGCTTAGGCTGTTTTAGAAGTTAGGACTTGTAAATTTTAATGGAGTATCTAATGGGCCACCAAAAGCATCTTTGTTTTCTCTGTCAGCAACAGTAATGACTTTAGGTTTTTTTTTTTTCTAACTAATGTATACAAATTACTTTAATGTGGCTTATAAGAGTGAAACAAAATAAGCTATAGCACTGTGTGACAAAACTGTCCATAAAACACCTGCAAAACCTTATGATTTGATCATAAGAATTTGCATTTTTTTACCCTGTGAGATTTGACTAATGGCAGTTATCTCTTGGAGGAGATGGTGCTTTTAAGGGATCTTTCTGCCTGCCTGTTACGTGGGATTAGTTGTTGATGTGAATCTGTGTTACTCCTGCAGCCCCTCCATCCATCCTCCCCTGTGGCAACTGTTCTCTCACATTTCCGTGGCACTGTGAAGTGTTTGAGAGGAAGATGCAAAATAAAGAGCAGAACTGCCAAGTATCATCTCTATGGCAGGAGTGTGAATGTCCAGCCCCCATCCAGACAAGTGTGTTGTGGCTGGTGCTGGGTGTCTCTGTCCTTTTTTTAATCAGATTCTTTGGGGAATTGAGAGGTGAAGGTGAGGGTAGGAAGAAGAAAAGTGTGAGGTCCAGATCTCTTCTCCTTGTTGCTCCAAGGCAGAGAAATGCAAAAATTATACAAAAAAGGGTCATGGATAAGGTGAAAAAAACTGAGTGATGGCTTAGAAGGCAAACAAGGTCTCCTTCATTTTCTGTGAACACAGTTAGACACTGCAACAGATTTCCCTGAACAGGTGGTGGATGTCCCATTGTCCTCAAGGCCAGGACAGGTTTGATGGGCTCTGAGCAACCTGGTCTAGTGGGAGTTGTCCCTGCCCATGGCAAGGGAGTGGAATTAGATGATCTTGAAGGCCCCTTCCAACTCAAACCATTCCCTGATTCTAAATGAGCAGCACAGTTATGAGTGTGCTCTGGCACGAGTGTTGGGGCCACCTCCTTGTTCCTCACTCTGTGAGCTCAAGGCAAGCCTGGCACCACAAGCCCTGGGGACATGGAGGCTGCTTGAGGGACCTTCAGGGAGTCCAGGACATGGGTGTGGTGAGCCCATGCTTTGAAAAAGCCCTCATGACCTCTCCTTGCTTTGGAATCATCAGTGGTTTAGGGCATTTCTGAAAATCTCTCTGAGTTGCCTTTTGACTGTGGCCTATCTGCTTCAAGAAGCTCAGGAATAAAAGTCATCCCCATATGTTGAGTTGGAAAGAATAAACAATTGCTTAAGTGTAAAGATGGTGAAAATATGGAAATTTACACTGGTTCAATTCATTTAATACAAGTTCTTGTCATTTCTTTTGTGTGCAGTGCTAATTAGCAAATTTTAGCTAGCTTTTACCAGAAGTCTAAGAAAAATTTATAGAAATTGCATTATTTTATTCCACTGGGAATCTGAATGGAAGAGTGATAGAATGATTTTTTTGAGCTCTTCAAAGGCAGAGCCAGTGACAAACTTGTGTTTATGAGACCTTGACCTTTATTTACTAGATCATAGCACTATCAGAAATATAGTTAAATTCTGAAATACAATTCCTACTACAATGTTAATTCAAATATTTCTATAAACTCTCTCATTTACAGGTACACTAGAAGCAGGATATTAGTCAGGATCATCTGGTATTCTCTAACGTACATTCTACAAGTGCTGTAGTCCTTTTGTTTTATCATAATTTTACTAGCAATTAAAATAATTTTGGAGGGAATGCTTAATATAACGAGCTTTATTTATCTGGTTGGTGGAATATTTTTAAAAAATTAATTTTGTAATGGTTTTGAATTGTAAATCCTATCTTTAAACAGGTTGGGCTTGTCTTGCTGTGTTTGAATGGATTCACAGTTTAAATACAGGGCTTATTTTCTTCTTACTCTCTCTTGCACACACTTTTTCTCTCTACTGTTTGTGTGTTTCTAAAATCTGAAAAAACAGATGTGATTGCTTTGCAGATTAAAACAGAAAATTGGTTATCTCATTACATAAGTAGAGAACCAAGATTGGCACTTTTATTCTTGGAAGGATGAGATTTGAATTGCTATTGATCAGAAAAAAAAAAAAAGGATAAACTCAAACTTATTTGCTGAGGCTTTGTAAACAATTTAGATCTATAACAGACTCTTGAAAGGAAAATCTAAGTTTGCTGGAAGCTTTTGGGCTTTGTTAACTCTGTGCTGCTCTCAACCTTTTAAATGACGATTGGTGAATTTAGAATTTTGAATGCTATTCAATTAAATGTTAAAATCATAGAAGGGGAACTAAGGCCTTGTTGGGGTTTAACCCCAGCCAGCAATGAAATATCACACAGCCACTTGCTTCTTCACTCCCTCTCCCTCCTTTTGTTTGGATCAGGAAGAGAATCAGGGGAGAATCAAACAAACACAAAAAGCCCAGAAAAAAACCCAAAAAAACAGAAGCATTTGTGGGCTGAGATAAAAACAGTTCAATAAAAATACTAATGATAATGATAGTAATAAAAAGGAGAGAGGGAGAGAGACAAAGTGCAATAAAGGCAAGTGATGCACAATACACCTACTCACCCCCACTGGCTGATGCTGTCCTTGAGCAGTGATTAGCCCCTCACAGCCAATTCTCCCCAGTTTCTGTACTGGACAGGATGTTCCCTGGTGGGGAATATCCCTTTGGCCAGTTCAGGCCAGCTGTCCTGGCCATGCTCCCTCCCAAATCCTTGTATCCCCCCTCACTGAACAGTTCTTGACTTAGAGCAAGCACTGCTCAGCACCAACCAAAACACCAGTGTGTGATTAACATCATTGTCATACTGAATCCAAAACTCAGCACTGCACCAGCTACCAGGCAGAAAATTAATTCTATCCCAGTAGAAAATAGAACATGCCTTAAAGTTAAATTTTGAACTATTTCTTTCTGAAGTTAGGAATATGCAGTTGGGTAGGTTGCTCTTCTGGTTTTGTTGTTATTGTATTTATTAAAAGGCTAAAACCTGGAAAAATCTGTGATGCAAATGATCTTCCTGGAAGGTGAATGTTTCTCCATATTCTCTGGGATAACTGGGTTTATTTCTGTTCTCCAACCTCTTGCCCTGCAGAACAGCAGGTGATCAGAATGCTCTGAAGCAGCTGCTGGCACTTTTGGAAGGTGTTAATGCCCTTTGCTGCTGAGCCATCACATGTTAGTGACACTTTCAGACTGTTACTGAGTAGTTCTTTAAATATTTTTATCCTGAAGGGTTATTGTGATATTGACCTCATTGCACGTAAAAAAAAAAATCAAGGCTAACAAACAGAAAATGTCTCACTCTTACAGGGGATCTGAAAGATCTGATATTTGTTTAACATCCTTGTTGACTAAAAAGACTCCCCACATTGCCAGAATGTTTCTATTAGGGTAACTATAGAAGGTTTCTATTAGATGATTATGGCCTTTTCTTTCCATTTTATTCTGTATAGGGTTTTTTTAGATAAAAATTTAATGTCTTTCAATAACTTTAGAACATTAATAATACTGCAGTTTTAGTCTGTATGAAAAGCAATCTTAATATTTCATTGTTTTGGTTGCAGTGTCTATTTTTTATGCTAAATTGGCTTTCTGAAGTACTGTAGGAAGATATAAAGAAAGTCCCAGAAGGGACCTTTTAGTTCTAAAAAAGGTAGGGATTTCAGTGTACTTATCTTTGCTTTTAAAAGCTGCCTCTCCATTTTTATTTTTCTCTTTCATTTTTTTTCCTCAATGTGATTCATCTCGCTGTTTATTTTTTTCATCCTGCCTCTACTTTCCCTTTTTTGCTGTGCTACTAATCTGCTTTGTGTGTTAGGACTCCCTTTTCCTTCCTCTGAAGCATCTGGAGTAGATTAATGTGAAGGTCAGGATGGTAAAATGGGTGATTTTCTGCTCTTCCTAAAATGCAGGCAGAGAATTAATTTTCATCAGTGATTCTCTTTGAAGTAGACAGAACTCAGTCCTTTTCAGCATGTCATTGCTCTATTAGTGTGCAAGATTTTAGGTGTATACACTTTTATAAAAAACAGGTCAGCACTCAAGGTGCAAGATAAAGGGTGGTCTTTGCTTGAGATTCAAAATTTTGGCTTTATGGATTAGAATTTCCCTGAAATAAAGAAGAAACAAGGGAAGAAGGAGATGTAAAGAAGACATACTAAATTTGGCAGTTTTGAGTTTTGGAGGGCTTAGGTGAGTTATTTAAGACTTGTCATTGTCAGTAATACAGAGGGATTTGTCCTGAGACTGCTCTATGATTATTTATGCATAAAGGTAGATTGCTGGGGTTTGGAGACATTTTGCCCTTGTCCTTCTATTACATGTTTTTGTTTCCATGGATACAGACAGTTACCTGAAAGGTCCAGAAATATTATATAACCCAGTTTGATGGACGCCAAAGTTATAATTTTGAACCAAAATGACCTTGATTTAATGGAGTTCTCCTCAACATGCACAGTGAAGTTTGAGCTGTTATTAATCTGAGGGTGTGAACTCTACTATTGCAAAGATATACTGATCCAAATGCACGGTGATGAGGATTTTATGACCCACTCATTTCTTTAATATCTTAAGTAGGATGAGGCAATTGGTTGACTAATGAGATCTTAATGTGTGTAGTGGTCTGAGTGAGGGGAGTGTATAACTGTCTTCATTTGAGCTAAATCTGTCCTGCTTAGAAATTGACTGTCCTGAGAATTTTTCTTGTAATACTGCAGAACTGGTACTGACAAGATTACCAGTGTATGTAATGGTTGGAAAAGGGGCAAAGACAGCAATGGAGAGAGTAATCTTAGCAAATGTAGCATTGCTGGTGAGGTTTTTATGAGGGGACCTGCATAATTTCAGGAACCAGACAGAATTTTCTTTTGTTAAACCCCAGGATTTTAAATCTGTCTGGCCTGAGAGACAAACTTAAATAATTTTTCTTAGAGAAGGTAATAGCGTTCATGTTAATTTTGTACCAGAGATGCAACATTTTAAAATGTAAGAGCATGGTGAAATAAATCTTATTTACATGGACTTTCATTTGTGTCCTCTAGTTTTATCTTTTGATTCACTCCTATTTCTTCCTCTTTTTTTTTTTCCCCTAACTTCTGATTGAGGTTTTCACTTGAACAGTTTACTTTTAGCTGATGTGTCTTTTCTACTTTAAAAACTTGATCTTGCTCTCTCTTCTCCCATCTCATCCATTTCCATCCTATTCTTCCAAGTCTGTTAGCACACTAGCATAGTAGCTATGACTCACAGTTTATATTTGCTTTCATTTCCCCTTTGGTTTAAATTTGCTTTCACGGATGCCTCTTTTACTGCCTTGTGTTTGGAAGTTTAACATCTTCAGGTCAATTAGGTTTCTGAAATTTATGTAGCATTTGGTTGCAGCAGCAGTACTACAGTAGTTGTTATGCTCAACAAGATTTTGGCTGAAAGTAGCATCTTAGAGCAAACAGTGTAGTCTGGAAGGAAATCTGCAGCTTGTAGGGGTATGTGATCCTCCTGTCTGAAAGAGAAACAGCAATCATTACAACCAAATACCAGTTAAAAACAATTATTCTAACTTAATTAGCTACATTACTTAGACCATGGGATTATAGATAATTGGCATCTATGAGGAGGTGTTAACTATGTCTTTGCCTTTTTTCCTGACTTAGAAAGAAAAATTCCTTATCTCCCTATCTTCTGTGGGATGCTGTTGGTTAACAGAGGGAAATTGCAGTGGTCCATAAAGGCAATACTTCTATGGAGTTCCTGATTGTGAGTATCCTCTAGTGTTATGGATTCCACTTTTTATGGGAATTAGTTAATCTTTCCCAGACTTTTGGGGAGCCTCCCTGGTGGGGAGGAGAAGGGAGTCAGAGCTGACTCAGGATAAATGCCCTGCCCTGGATAAATGCCTGTGCCCTTCATCCACTGCCTTTGCAAGGTCACTGTGAGGCTGTTCCATACAGGCTGTCTATGGAGTACTGTTGGTGTTTTGGATGCTGTACCCTGCATTTTGGAAAGGGTGGGGACTGAGTGTGGGATGATTTTTTTCCAGTGTGAGTGGCATCTCCCATGGGTGTCTAAATTTCTGCTTTTTTTCCCCTTAGTGTGAGCAGGTCACGTTTGATATAATGTATTTGGGGAGTTCAATTGATAAAAAGGGCTTTTTGAAAGGTGGGACTTTCTGGGAAATACCTTTTAAGACTGAAAATTCTTCTAGCACAGGCTGTAAATTTTCAAATGCTGCATTTTTGTGAAAAAGAATTGTCCATAGGAGGTGTTTTCCAAAAGCACTGCTCTAGTTGAGTTAAAAACCTTTTCATGTAGCTAAGTGGTATCACAACAGTTCTCCTCAGAAGATATTCTAGTGTTTGAAGGGGTGTCTCATATTATTTAAATTTTTTATCTATATTCTTAAAAATTAATTCATGATGACTTAGTAGAACAACTGCTACTGCCACTTTGATAGTATCAACAAGGAATAATTCTTGTTCATGATACATGTTTTGAATTCTTGTTCATCTGGTTGGAAAGATTGTTGGAGGTAGAAATTGGTCCAGGAAAACTCTTGACTATTTTCTGCTGAACCTCATCATTAAGAGGGGACAAGAATCCTAAAAGAGGCTCAAGATTCCTCAGTTTCCTCAGGGTCTTTTTAATGTCTTTAGAACTGCAGTTTGAGTTTAGACAACTGGTACACAGGAGGGATAGAGAGATAACATTTTTTTTAAGTTTTAAAAGTTTGTTGTAATGATTATTCATTACAACAGAGCTGTTTGTCAGCCTCATTGATGTATTCTTTCCATTTCATGGTTACTATCTCCTTTCCTTTGTTTGCTACTTTAATTGCTATTTGATGGTTATGGACAGTACAGATATTCCCCTCAGAAACAACGAACTTTTTCTCTTCTACAGCATTTTCTGCTCTCTAGTCAGAAAACATCTTTCAGATGGACTGACTAATATATGCAGTTAAACTTAATTAATAGTTTGCAATTTGTATGCAGCTTTGAAATTTTTTCTGTTTTAAATCTGAAGAGCTCGTTTACCTGAAAGTCTATTTTCTTTTCCTGATAAAGGCTCTTTTTCTGTAAATCTTGAGTGTGAATCTGCCTCTCAGGAAGCAGGACAGATGGAGGTGAAGTTGGTAGTATGCTTTCTGTGTGATTACATATTAGCTGAAGTGCATAACCCAGTCTTTAGTGTGGGTTTGCAATTAGAGTCCTCCTCTCTCAATTAGATGATCTTAATGATGAAAATAAAGGGGTTTGGGTTGCTTGCTCCACAGCAAGGTCACGCTCTTCGTTTCTGTGAGGGCATGATCACTACAACTGAAGTCCAGAGAACAGAGTAGAAGAATGAGGAACACAAGGGCTGTAATTGCACATTTTGATAATTCTTTTTCTTATGCAAAATCACCGAGTTTTTATTGTAAGTGCAAGCACATATCAGGGCATCTGGAGGAACAGCAACCATTTGAAAAAAACCAAGATGGGCATCCACACTAATTTTCCTGGAGATAGCTACTGATATTACTGCTGGTGGTATTTTGCAGCAGAAAGTCCCACTCTGTTATTGGAAGTGGGGGGGAAAAAATAGTAGTAAAAACAAAAACAAATTAAAGGAAATGGATTTATTGTACCTGCTATAAGAATTTGACAAGGGCTTGCCTTCATGTGATCGCAGGGACATTAATGTACAGAGCAAGCAGTTAAGGACAGGTATCCACCAGGAGAGAGGATTGTCTTGCTTTTCATGTATTTTAGGACAATTGCAATAACCTCTGCTGCGTGTGTGTGTTTTGTTTGCCTTCAAACCTTCTCAACAACCTGCAACAGAACCTCTTTGGGGGACATTCTAGATCCTTCTGTTTCATGGTTGAGTTCAAAACTGGAAGATATGTTCCTTTTTCCTGGAGTAATAAACTAAGTGTTAGAGGGATTTTTTTTTTTAAAGGAACTTATATTGTTTATAGCTTTACCTCTAATTACCTGTTTAAAATGATTTTTATGTATCTCTAGGATATATGACTGTCCTGGTCCCACTCTTGTTAGTGAGGTTGCTGTTATCTTCCAATCCATTTTTGTTTTGGCAGTCAGTTTGTAGCTCTATTTAGTCTGTCAAACCTTTTGACAGCAACTCTAAGCATTTGCCAAGCCAGCTATCTTTAATTTGAGGAAGGAAACACTGATAGAGATGGTTTTCTCTGCAAGTGTTGATGATTTTCTTCAGAGGGACACGTTCCAGAAAATGACTCATGCATGTCTTTGGGAAGCAGTCTATACATCCAATTAACCAACAGCAGTTACTACCTCATCAGGAATAGGATGAACTCTAACGCTGCAAAACTCTGTTTATAGAATTTTTCTTTGACTTGAGTGAGCAATAATCTTAATTTTATGTGATAATACACATACTACTATAGTATGGCTAATTAGATATGTCATCTTGATAGAGATAAATTTCTTTCATGTTGAGAGCCTTGATGTAGCTGATGTAAACTGGTTTTTATTCACTGGAGTTAATTTGTACTGGTTCCAGATCTGGTCAATTATATTCTGCTTATGTCACTTTGTAAGAAGAAAATAACAAGGACTAAATTCTTAACCTTGTGCCTCATTAAGTTAAAGCAGCAAACATAAAAAAAGTTCATTAAATAATAATTCTATTTAACTAAGCACACTTTTCTCTGGTTGAAGATACAGGTAGAATGCATGCATAATTGACATGAAAAGAAAACAAATTAGAAAGAGGGCAAGTTCAGCATAACCTCAAGAATGTGTTAGAATTCATTCAACCTCACTGTTGGCAGTTATGGGGGAATGCCTTCATCTTCACTTCTCTTGAGGAAATAGAGTGCAGTAAGACAACTAAACCAAAGGAAAAACCCTCATATTAACAAGTGGACCTACAAATAATCACATACAACAACAGTTTCTATAAATTTTTGGTGATTTGGTTACCCTCGTAACTCTAAATATGTTCATTTTGATGGAATATTTCATATCTTATAAAAGTAATGTCAACTGGAATGTGCGTTTTTTAATCACAAATGACGAGAAAGTAATGTGGAATTGGAGATTTATCACCATATACTTGTGATTGTTTGAGGTGCCTGAAATGATAAATCTAAATGTTTCTGTGAATAAGAGTAGAATTAATTAAGGGTTGAAAATCAAGCACCTTATCAAATTTTATTGAGTTGTTGTCTTGATATACGTAAATATGTAAACAATATTTTTTCCTCTACCTTGTAGAAAGATACAGTGCTATATGGTTTTTGGACTGAGTTCCATCATTGTATTTCTCCTCTCTGCCTAATGTCTGTAATAAAAAAAAGTAACACTTAATTAGAAGTAGTTATTGGGGAACACAAATTAGCTAATTTTTAGAATTATAACCTGGCTCTTTTGTGGTTAGTGTTCTTTCTTGTAGATGTGAATTATAATTTCTTCCCAATTATCATGTTTGCACACATGACATTCTATTTTACGTGGAACAGTATTTCTTCGGTGCACTGCTCACTGTGCTGCCAGAGCTGGAATTTTGGGTAAAGAGGGCTGCTCTAAATCAGCCTGAATTAGTCTAAACTTTGCCTTCTGCCCACTTGATGATATATATGCGCAGGAAATAACATAGCAGAGAATTAAATACATTTTCTGAGTTATTTAAAAGATTGAGATTTGACTTAATAAAGTGACCGAGGTTTTCAAGACCATTTTCTTTGTGGGACAGATGTGCCTATATCCTGTATCTGTCAATGTTCTCTATCTGTTTGCTAATTGTAATGTTAATTTATATTTCAGCTGCAGTGCCTAATCTTTTTATCTGAATAGATACAGGGGTACACACTGTCCAAGTCAGTGTCCTTCAGAGGTTGATCCCAAATTCTCTCTATCTGCCACCACTATAAACCTAAATGGTGAGCATTTATTCATTTTTGAACCTACTTTGCTCACTAGTCTGTTACCTTTTCTAGTCTTTTTGTTCTCCATTATTTCTTAATTAAATGGATGCTTTTTACTACTGCAGATGAAATTATCCAATAACGTCTGTCTGTAGTGATCAGAATAATGAGCAAATGATATTTTTAATATAGGTAGCTTTGCTTTTGAACTTTTATTCAAACTAAGAGTATTTAATTAAACACTGATTGAATTTTGGGGAAAACATTGTCCCAGCTAAATTTTAAACTGGGTTTTAATAATGTATTTCTAGTGGAACTTTCTAAGGGCAGTCTAATATTCTTCAGGCATGTTGGGATTTTCTGAATGACCATACACATATAAAATGTCATTTTAGGCTATTTATCCTGGTGAACTTTTCAATATTGCTTTTTAGATAAAATATGTAGCCTTGATTTGAGTTCACTTTATACATCTTGTGCCATAATCTCTTTTGGAGTATGGATCAAAAGGCACTGACCTGTGCATATGATTGAAACTTGGAGAAACCTGATTTTTTGTCTTTTTTTTTTTTGACATTTTTCCTGTAGCCTCGTTTAAAGATAGAGGTGCATTTTTCTCTCTGTATAGCTTGAAATCTTTTTCTTAGGAGTGTGGATTCCTAATTTTTTAAATTTATTTTTTACTAGTGCACTAATGGTTCCTGAAATAAATTCAAGTGTTTTCCTGATTAAAGGCTCTCAAACCTCAGAGAAAAGGGAAGTTGTCTGAGGTCACAAGTTGTATGCTACAACTTTGAACGGAAACTGTTTGCAGGGCTGTTGGTTTTTTGTGGTGGGTTGGTTTTGGGTTTTTTTTGTTGGTTTGTGTTTTTTTTTTCTTTGTTCAGAGAAGTTATTAATGATCTTATTCAGCCTGATGTCTCGCTAGTATCAAGAATCAATAAAAATATGTGGTCTTATTCACTCATCATCCTTCTTGAGAAAGAGACAATATACGATAAAAGCAAGGAGGTTTACAGACAGCTGGAATATGCCAGTTTTGGGAAAGGGGGATAGGGTGCAATGTAGATGGATGCAGAAAAAAAAGAGTAAATAAGGGATTGCCAAAATACAACAGCATGATAGGATGAAAGCAAGTGGAAGTACATAAGTCCATCTGGAATCAAATCTCCTGAAGTGTTTACTATCAACTGTTAATGTAGCTGTAAATATTATCCATTAACCAAAGTGGAACTCTGGCAATCAGGATCCTGAAAATTTAAAGAGGTTAATGTCTAGAATATAAAAGTTAGAAATGTCCTTCTAAATTAAAGAATAAAAAAGTGTCATATTTGTCATTAAAGAATGAGACATTATTTTTACTCCCACTGGCAAGGACCAGTGGATGGGAAAGAATAGCACTAAGCAGCAAAAGCTTGAGGGGAAAAATGACCAATGTCACCTTTCAAGCCACAAAAGCTGCAGCAACTGAATTTTTATGTTGCTTCCCAGCTCCCCACAATGACTTACAGTTAACATTTGCAGCAGTGGCTGCTGAGAACTAAAGGCTTACTCAGCAGAAGTAACCTAAGGTGAACACTCGGTGCTCGCTCATGTGGGGTCAGCATGAGATGAAAATACTTCACAACCCACCACCATCAATATTGCCAGATGGGGAGGGCAACCACACGATAACAGGGCTGGCTGTGACCTTGGTGGAAGTGACAAACACCCCACATTACAGCAGTTCACAAGTGGCAGTAAGTAATGGGGCTCGCAGAGGTGGCCATCAAATATAAGTAATTAACTGGAGCGATGCAGAGAAATGCATGAGCCTGGGAAATGGGCCAAGGGAGAAGTATAAAAAATACCCAGACAAACTGGAGGGAAAGGACATTTTTGTTTTAAGACAAGAGACTTATGAAGGTTGCTGATAGCATCCTGGACAGGCTGGGAAGTGGAGATAAGTTGGAGGAATGCTATATAAAAAATTAAATATCTTGCATGCCTTGGATAGTATCACATTGGCAGAATTGGTATTTTTTTTTTCCTGCTCACAAATGAAGCATATAGCAAACCAATACATATCTCATGGGAGGGGGGAGAGAAGGGCGTGTCCAGATTGAGGCTTAAAACATAAATACATCCAGGGCTGACATCCTGGACTTAGAGTAAAAAAATAAAAATATTGCTTTCATTTAAAATACTTTTTTCTTTTCTTATTCTCACTACTGTGAAGGGAAAAAGATGAGACTTGAAAACATCTCCAGCATGTAATTAAAGTAGTGGTGCCTTCCTGAGTCAGCAGCTAAGGGGTGTGGTGGGGAAAAATCGAATTAAAAGAGACTATTGCAGTGCAGAGCTGTGTGTCAGAACTGCAGGTCACACAGAAAGAATTAGTCCTGCAGAGACATTTCTAGCAATGAAGTGTGTCTTGCAGATTTTTCAAGCATGTGGACCCTTATTAAAAGTATAAATCCAGAAGAAAGCCATTTCTGCTAGCTTTATCTCTAAGCATCTATCACTTTCCAAAGCTTTGAAATCTTCTGTGATGGAAGCTCAACCTTCAAACTGCTTCAGTCTCTCACTATGAGAAGAAAGTGCTATCTTACAAATATCAACACCTTCCATATTTTTGTGCAGCAGATCAAACTTTATTATTGGTTTTCAACATATTCTGCTCTCCACCTTTTCTAAAAACTGGATGTTATTAAGTAGACAAAGAACATTTGAGGTTTCCTGCAGTAGGGAAAAGCCACACACTATAGAGCTCTAAAATCCAAGACCTTATACCTCCATTTTGTGTAACCTCTGGAGAACACTGGCATTGAAAAATTGAAGAAATATATATCTCTTTTTTCCCTTCCTTGTGCTTTACAGGTATGAAAAATAGAGCATTGGGGTAATCAAGGTCTGAGGCAAATGATAAGAAAGTTCTAATTAGATCATTCATTTGCAAATCTCTTTTCTTTTTTTTCTTGTATTTGAATAATCTCATTTTTATAGCAGGCAGCAAGCACTTTGCAGAGAGAAATTGTATTGAACTCTTACTCTGCTTTTCTAGGAATTCCATAACTGGGCAAGGAAGTAGATAATAGTCCCCCCTTCATGTTTTCCCCTTTCAATTTAATAAGCTGAGGTAGTCTTAAACAGGTGCCATGGAGAAGAAACAACAATTGTTCAAGATCGTCCTATGGCTCATATCAAAGGTGCTTCTGAAACTACATGACAAGCAGAGAGATTTGAGAGGGAGACAGAAATAGAAATTCTTCGGAGGCTGAGATTGGAGAGAGGTGACCCAGGGAACACTTGATCAGTTCGTAATCATAAAGAACTGGCTTCCTTAACTGGAGTGGTGGGCTTTTTCTTTTATACCAGATTATCTTTTTAATCTGACATGAGGGTTTGAAGGTCTTCAGCTTCTGCAAATTGGCCAAAATTTTGCAAGTGCTCAATATTCAAAATCTCTTTACAAATGGCTGCTTTCCCTGAAGTTAAACCAGTTTAGTCCTCTTGAAGGTCAAGCCTAGACTCTTGCAAAGAGTAAGGACAATTTTCTTACATGAATTAACAGCACAATTACTGCAAATGCTACAAAAAAGTAGAGCTTGGTGTCTTCAGCCTGGTGCATTCTAGTGTTTCTTAAAGAAATAAAGAATAATAGTAGAGAAGTTGCCCATGAAT
The DNA here is from genome assembly GCA_024734555.1 of Trochalopteron elliotii. Classification (NCBI taxonomy): domain Eukaryota; kingdom Metazoa; phylum Chordata; class Aves; order Passeriformes; family Leiothrichidae; genus Trochalopteron; species Trochalopteron elliotii. Next base: position 406,366 of record JANPWX010000020.1, read on the forward strand.
TGATCTAAGAACAATTGAAAAGTGGAAAAAATTATGATTGCCCTAGAAATCTTCAATTTTGTTTTTTCTATAGGTCAGAAGTCTACCAGTAAAAGACAAGAGTATGCATTGTTGAATGACTTTGAATACTGATTGTTCGAAGATGCTTTATCAACAAGTCAGGTGCTTTGCATGATATCTAAATCCTGCAGTGAAGGACAGATATCAAAACCACTGGGGGATTTAAAAACACCAAAGGACTCCAGAAAATGAGACGTTTATAGGTATTTTTATGCTTTTCAAAATCTGCCCCTGAATACTACTGTTAGGAGATGTATAGAGCACCTAAATAAATGAATTCTATACAATGTACCACATGCAATTTTAAGGTAAAGTCCATGAACATTTCTAGAGTGCTCTCTATCAAATAATTATTGATGTATATATATCTTTTGATTATTCTTCAGTAACCACAAACTCTTGTTCTCATTTTCTTTCAGGCATGTACCATCCTTGATAATAATAAGTAGGCTTCTCTTTTGTTGAACACAGTCCTAGCTGGAAATCCCATTGAAAACAGTGTCCTTGACCTTATTCACACCATCTGTGGAATCATTCCTCTGCTTGGGTTCAGAATCTGTCTAGTCACGTTGAATATTGTTCTGGTAAAAAATCTGTGGGAAATTTTGGAATTGTCTTGGAAACCTTTCAAGGGAGAGCTGGTGAGTTTGCTGCAAGCACACGGTTTTCACTAGCTGCCTTTGATTCCTGAATTCCTGATTCTTCCTTCATTTTATCCCTAAAATGTAAATTTCCCTAAATGGTTAGACTTTTGTGGATGTGTGCATATGGTTCTTCCCAAGACAGGCACCTTTTCAGAAGAGAGAAGACACTGTTTTGGGATGAAATCACCCAGAGCAGTTGCTAGAACATATTTCCACCCCCAGCTGGCAATGGCCAGCTGGCAGTGGCTCCTTGCTGGCTGCAGAGGCTTGCCAGAACTAAATGGGATTTTGTCGTCCCTGCCTTCCAATTTTGCTCTCTCTATTTTAATATTTCCTTTGTTTCTAATATTTCAGAATCATCTACCCTGTGATCCTTTTTAAGGCAGCCAGAAAGACATGTTTTTCCTAAATACATATTACTGGGGCCAAATGAGTATTCCTCAACTAGATCGGAAGGCAAAATATCAATATTTTATACCCAATGTTACACTTCCTTTATATTCAATTCACTGTACATTTTGTGATTAAACTTCTACTGCAATGTTTATTAACTATTTCCCTAACTAATATTCTGCTTATGATATTTTTAGAATATATTATCTATCTCTTGACAGTTCTTGCAGGCATAATATATATTCAATTTGCAGAATTTATGATATTTTCAGGATGCTGAACATTGCCACTAACATTAGTTAGATCAAGGAGTATGAAACATTTTAGAAAACAGTTCAAACCAGATTTATTTTGTTTTACCTATGGTAAAAAAGCCAGAAGTTTGGCTGTTGGTAGAAACTACAATTTTATAACTTTTCAAGGGAAGTAAGAGTTAATGTAGACTCATGTTGCGTAACTTTGTGTGCTTGGGTTTTTTTTCCCAAGTATTTAAATTAAATAAAAGTAAATAGCGCTGCTGTACTAAATAGAAATTCTTCATAATGCAAAAAAGTGCAGCTGTACTTCATATGCACATGATATTTTCTATTAAAAACAAAATTATTCAATGTATTATGCATATTATTTTTGCAAATGATGGGGTTTTTTTTGTTTTTGCAATGTGCTAACTGAAAAAATTGAGTAGAAGATTTCTATGTATTAGATGCTATTTCACCTGATAATCTTTTTTATCAATCTAATTTATTAATGTTTCCTTTACATTCTGGTGCCAAATTATCGTAACAGTCTCTTAATAAAAGTTGAAATACATCAGGAATTAAAAAAAATAATTACAAAGAGTGTCTCTAAAAAACTGTTGCCATCAATTTGCTTCATATAGAGGTATTCACTGTATTTGCTTCATTGTTTTCTTTCCTGACTGGAATTTACCTTTTCTGTGCACTCTTAAATGAATACAGTTGAAAATAACAGAAAATTGGAAAACAGCTTCTACGACAAATCTCACTGCATTTTTTGCAAAAAAAATTTCAGTGTGCTCTCTTGCATTATAGTGCTCTTAAAAAGGGACATTTTCAATAGATATAATGGGGAGTTAACAAATTCTGCAGTGTGCTGAACCTTGTCTTTGAAATGTTTTTTTTTGTAACCTTTTAAATCGGTAGAAACATCCTGTTCTGGATAAATCCAAAGCCAAACAGAAAATGGCAGCAAAGAACTATCTCATGCAAACTAACAGTAGCAAAACTGTACTCTAAAAAAATGTTTTACATTTCATATTAACTCCTTAGAAATAATCATAAAATCAATGCAGTTTTACTTCTGGAAATTTCTATGGCTGGTCACTGTGAGTTATTTTTGAAACACTTTAAACTGTTTTTTGCTAAGTGCTCAGAGTGCTCAAATTCCTTTCCATGTGGTAATAATTTACATACTCCAAATGTTATCTAGACTAGAATTTTAGATATCAGGCATGGTATGGTTTACATTGAGTAACATTCACTGTCTAAATGTAAATCTGGGAAGTAGTTTTACAATAGATTAATTTTTTACAAACTTTTTTTACTTGCAGGTTATTAAGTCTGAGACACATTAAAGATGCAAGTTTTAAACTCTGTCTTTATATAAATTTTATCCATGGCTCTCTAGGTGAGTTTTGAGATGTTGTACATACAAAAAGAGAAACTATAAGGCTGTTAGACCTTTTTGGTCCCTGAAGTGAAAGTAAAAGAGGCAAAAAAGGGAATACTGAATCTGAAACTTGCATGCAGCAGGGCAATGAGATTTCTTTTGAAGGGAATCAGGGAGGTAATGATCCTAAAAAATCTCCTCTGTGCATGAATAAGGAGGTATCAGAAAATAGCAATGATGAGTGAGGGGAAAAAGGAGAGGAAGCAAGGTTATTAAAAGCTAATCATAAATTAGCAGCGAAGATTGATAACGATGTGCCACAACAAGAGAGAGGAGATAGCTCAAAGTATGATGGTGAAGGAGGAAAGAAAGAAAAGGTCGAGGTTTCCTACCCTCCCACGCTGCATCTCCCATAATCCTTGGTCTCTTTTCTGTCCCTTACAGGTGTGTTGGGAAGTGCAGCCTTTATTTGTCCTGGTCTAGGGGCTTCAGGCAGAGATCTTTTCTGTCCCCATCCTTCTTTGCCCTATGTTTGCAGAGGTCTGGCACTGCAAGGCATAATATACACCTAACTGGCAAAAATTCCTATTTTTTGGATTGGCTCTTTTTGGATTTTGGATTCTTAGTCTCTTATTATTAAGAGATAATTATAAGAGATAATTAAGAGGTAATCTAATTATAAGAGATGTTATGAAATCAAATATGTGTTCTTGCAGGGTGGCCATGGAGCAATGACGTGGGAGATGTCACAGAGAGGGGGAGAGTAGCAAACCTGGTGTAGTCAGCCCCTGGACAGTCTGAAAGTGGGAGACCAAATCAAAGTGGTGGTGTAAACACACATAGGAACATTCCACATTTCCTCTCTAGTGCAGTGTAATGTCTAGCTCCAAATATTTACTTGTGCTTTCCTACTTGTGAATTTTTTGGTGCTGATAGATGAGAGCATGGAAAATGTGCCTTCTCAGAAATATGAAAATAATGATAAACATTTGAAATCTGAAAAAAAGGAAGTGCAAAACATTCACTTTGAAGACTTCATGCTATTATTGAAATTAACTCTGAGGTTTATTCAGTTCTCACTCATTACATTTGTCTTGTGTTGAGTAGTGATGATTACATGACACTGATGCATGAACTAATATTCTAATAGATTTTTAATTGAACTGAGGAAAATACTTGTGGGGTCAAAGTTTTTAATGAATGAGCAGATTAAATGTCCCATGAAAGGTACCATATGGTTTTTTAAAATCTGAAAATTAGTTGCAAAGTCACAGTTAATTTAATTATATGGCCTCTCTGTCTTGGGATAATAAAGAAGACTGAGAATTATGATAGAGAATGAAACCTTTGCTATTGAGGGACCTTTAAAAAAATAAATGTTTGGATAGCTGCTTTTAAATTACTCTACTTATATTTATGAGGGTATTATTTTAAAGATAATGTATTTAGGTCATAACACAATAGTGATTGGTGGTGTGTCATCTTCTCTGCTGTACCTCCTTGCTGTGCCATTATCACTCCTCATGCACAGACATTTTGCTCACAGTAAAGCAAAGATACTCCTGTAAACACATGGGAAGCAAATATTTTGGGCCACTTACAGGGTTTCTTAGTTTTAAGTACACTGGCCAACCTCTTTGACCAGTATAGACTGACTTTTACAGGACATCTTCGTAAGGAAACCTCCCCTTTCAATACACCTTTAGCTGTCATTAGAGTGGTTAAAATATATATGTATATACTAAACCCCAGAATTTTATACAGTCTTTCTTGACCAACAATGTATTCTGGTAGTCCTTCTGGATCACTATTTGATTTATGCTTATAATTTTTGAAATTTTCAAATGTCTCCTCTTCTTTCCAATGTGGTGGTATTTACCAGCTGTGATCACTACCAACATATCTCTTTTTTTTTTTTTTTTTTAGATGTAAATTCTTGACTTGCATCGATTTTCTTCTTCCTAGGTGAATGATAAATAAAGTCAAGTCTTTGATTCATTAATTTGAATACCTATAAAGATCATGGTCTAAAGTTTATCTTGTGGTTAGAGGACAAGATAGAACTTTTGTAAGGAATTAAATGAGATTATTCACAGAAGCCCTTCTCTACACAAGTGAATATTCTGCTTTTAATGAAGCAGAGAAATCAGGAGTCTGTTCAGCATCAAAGATAGTCACCAGTAAGAAATAAGGCTGGTTCTGATTTCATTTTTTAGATGTAGTGTAAAAAAATTCCTATAAATGTAGATTTCTTTTTATTATGGTCAAGTAATTTTCTTGAAGATGCACACTCAAGACACTAAGACATGAAATTAACTTTCATGTTCTTCTGAAATTGGTTAATTTATTTAAGGTGTCTGGAGAAAAGTAGCCTCAGAAATCTTAGTTATTGTTAAAAAATTAAATATATGTGCCGGTTTTGCACCATCAAATATATAGTGATAGAAAATGAATTGCTTAGACTTATTTAATGAGAAATCTATTTTAAAAACATTTCATAAAAGTAGATGGAGAAAACATAAAGTAAAATTTCACTGATCAGCAAGATGAAGTTATTTTCTTTACTAACAGCTTGATGAAGTATGTATCTTTTCAAATAGATTGATCAGAATATTTAAGTATCCATTTTGGTTTATACCAAAATGAAACAATAGGAAAAGGCTAGAAGTTGTCATGCTTCAACACTTCCTGAATAGAAAGAAACCCTGGTTTGAAATAGTGAATACCCAGAGGAAACTGAAATAGATAACCTGAGTCATTAAACTTCATTGTTAAAAGAGATTTAATTATTTTCTTTTCCTTATCTCCTCTATTTTCAGGGGCAAAGGTGTTTCTATAGACCTGTGATATTGTCTTGTACTAGACAATTTCCTCCTCAAGCCTCTTGGCCTTTCTTTTTCAAATGAGCAATTTTGAATAATTTCATTCACAAGTGTTCATAGTAGGGTAATAAAGTGAATCTTACTGATTGTACTTGTGGTGAAATATTTCCTATTTCTTGTCATATTATTAAATTATGCAGCACAGGACTTTTATGACATAAAGGGAACTACATACACAAACAATTTTTGCTGATCTGAATGACTGTGCTTCTGAGTATTAGAAGTATATTTTATGGGAGATAAAGGAATTGGAGTGCTCCTCTGTGCAAAATACTTTTGTTAGATAGGAAACACTTATTTTTTTCCTCCAAAACTTCATGTTGAAGACAAGATTTGCAGACAGATTGATTAGCACAGGAAAACAGTTTGGTTTTTATTTATGTGCCCCAGGATGTAAATAATTCTTAACTAATATTTGCCTTAATCTCAGTTCCTTGAAACCTATACCTGAGAAAACATTAATACCAAACACATGAAAAGGTGAGGTTAAAAATTGCAAAACTTTTTTTCCATGGAGCAGATTGGAAATCTATGGAAAATACTTTTTAAAGTAATAGCCTAAAAATGAGAGTTCTGGCATGATTTATTTTCTGCAGAGTTAGGGAGAAAGGAATAGTAATAGGCTTGTGTCTAGTGCCCTGAAGCAGAGGTGTGTCCAGCCCAGTTATGCCATGTGAGTGGAAAACCCAGTTTTCCTCTGGCCTGTAAAGGCAGGAGGAAGTAAAAATCTGACCTCATTTTGGAGCTGACTTTAACCTCAGTCTTGTATTGGGGAGCTGGGCTTCAAGACTGCAGGGCTTGGTCTCACTTAGAGTGTCCAGTGCCTCTGGTACATTTGTCCTGTAAACACCTTTAACTTCTAAGCTGTTTCTCTTTTTAAACCATAAGACTGGAATAAAAGCAATTTTTAGACCGTTGCTCTTCAATTCTGCCCACTTTATAATGTTGTGAGTAATAACTCTGACTGTTCTTACATTAAATGCAATCTTTGGTTTGATGTATGCCATTTGCAGTAGCTAGAAAGCTGACAGATTTAAATTGACCAAAAATAGCCAATTGAGATTTTTATCTGTGAAAACTGTTTTTTTAGGGTTTTTTTTTGATTTGTTTTTTTTCTGTAATAGCTGAAATCTGAGAGAACTCTGGGCATATGTTTCTACCCCTGAGGGGGCCGTGACATGCAATAAGAATGGAAGAATATTTAAATCTGGTTTAGAAGCTGGTAAAATGTAAGGAAGACATGAAAGAGTCAGTGGAGGAGAAGTAGAAAAAAAGTCATTTTTATATTGACATACCATGTGTTAATAATATCAAATTGTTTGATATTGACATTATGTTCCTATGAGAAACAAGTGTTTGGGCTACTTATGGTCTATTAATTTTATGCTAAATCTAATGTAAATAATCTTAAAATCCTCGTTTTAAAATTAAAATTAATGAAGAACCAAAATGCAATACTTAAACATTATTTTAAAAAAATTTTTTCATTCTCTGTTAATTTTGTAATTTATTACATCTGACTGTATCTGTTGATAGCCATAAGGAAGATCACCCTTTAGGATGAGTTATTCCAGTTGTACCTTCTTTATACTATTGGTTTTTGCTTTGCTTAAATTAGACTTTGTAATTCTTCAGATTATAGATCTCTGCAACTAAATCAGAATCTAAATAGATTCTGATAGGTTTTGTGTTTTTTAGAGATTCTACATAACACTACGTGCTCTGCCTGTTACTGATCATACTTGGAATAATACGTCCAGTAAGAAAATCCCCAAACCATACTGTAAAATGAAAAAATAGACAATTGATATTTTAAATAATTGCTGAAGAAGGTGTTCTGGTGAAATTGTCAGGGTTGGAACAGTTTTGTTGCAACCAATAATGAGGAAAGATGAAGGAAATTTACTCAAGTGGAACTTTCTTAGCTGAAAAACAAAATAAAACAAGCTGAGAGAGAGAGAGGGAACAAGGGGGCAAGTTTTTATTCTTGATAAAGGTATGCAATCTTGACTGAAGGACAAATAGTGGGGGTTAAAAAACCAACTTAGCACAGAAGTCAGGTTCTGATTTCTGGAGGTTTGCCTGTATAGAAGGTAAGGGAACTGGTCTCTAACCAGTTATGTGTATGAAGGCAGCTTGGCAGTGAGTGACTGATGGGGACAGTGCTGTTGTCATCTACACTGTCACCCACTCCAAACTATGGGGAGACTCTCATGGACTGCTCATGCAGCAGCTCTGTTTGCCACCTTGAACTCTTCTGGTATTACAGTGAGAATTTATGTAGAAGCTCCTGCATTCTTAGCACCTGATCCTGAAAATATGAACATGAATAAATTTCTACATGAGGCCTGTCCCACTGGAATGCTATGCTTAAAGTGAATTACATGCCTAGAATTGTTCTTGTGAACAAGGATTTGTGAGTATGAAGGACATGGTGTGTTCCAAAGGGATATTCCACACCCTGGAACATCATCCTCAGTATATAGAGCAGGGGAGAGAAGGAGGAAGGGAAGGATGTTGGGAGTGATGTTCTTTGTACTCCCAAGTCACAGTTATGTGTGATGGAGCACAGTTCTGTGTGATGGATCCTTTCCTATGGATGGCTGAACAGCTGCCTGCCCATGGGAAGTGGTGAATGAATTCCTTGTTTCACTTTGCTTGTTTGCCTGGCTTTTGTTTGACTTGTTAAGCTGTCTTTATCTCAGCCTGTGGGTGTTCTCACTTTTATTCTTCCAACCTGGATAGAGGGAGTGAGTAACTGGGTGGTGCTGGGGTCAAACCACAGCACTTCTCCATTTGTTCTTAAAAAAAAAAAAAAAAAAAAAAGGAAAAAAAAACCCCACAAAAATCCAGCTACATTTTATGCAGAGGTTTCAATTTCATGAGTCTATTAAAAAAAGCAAATGAAAAACCAAGAAGTGACATTTCATAGGTCACCTACATGGCTGGAACACGCTAAAGCCATTTTATGGATGTTTGCTGCCAGACCTAACAGGGGAACTAATAAGAGGAGCAGCTTTACCCTTTTTGTGTACAAAATGTTACTGGACTTACTCAGCTGGTACATTTCATAAATATTTGCTGATAACTTTAGGCAAATGCTACAGTAAGCATCACTTGCAAGCATTTTAAGTGGATGTTCTGGTGGCTGCACATCTCAAATCCTGTAATAAAGCCAAAATGTATTGCATAGAAAATTGGTGTGTTCATAACTTTTATACTCCCCTTCCCTTTTATGTAACTTTGCTTCTGGAGCTCCAGGTTCACAAGGAACACATCAGGTGGTGCCTTTCTTATGCTCTTCAGTTTGTACACATCTCTTCCAGGTTCTTCATCTCAGTCCTTGTTCAAGATTTTTGCAAAGCCTCATTGTCCTCATAGTACATTTTTTACTTTTTTTTCTTTCCTGCCCTATGGCCTAGTTCAATTATTGTTTCAAACTTCAGACATCAACCTAATCTTATACATACTCAGTTACTGCTTCCCCCCTCAATTTCCTGTATTTACCAGATCCACGGATCTCTTGAGTTAGCTTCTATTTTTCACACCAGCTACCAATCCTATTTTTCTTCTGATAGCTCCCACCTAAATCCCCATTTATTTGTTTACAACAGCTACTTTTGTCTCTTTATCACCCAAAAGGCTGTGAGACATTTTGCGAAATTCAGCTTTTGCAAAATTCAGCTTTTCCAAACTAGGCTATTATTCTCCCCTACATTAGGATATTAATTTCTCAAACGTCTTGGAGATGCAGATAATTTAAGAAAATCCCCAGTAAGCATAATTCTGTTTCCTTTTTAATCCCGTTTATCGTATTTCTGCCAGGTAAAGTGATATTACTTGTGAAGAAAGTAACAGCTTGACAAGTTTGAAGCAACTGGTGTAAATGTCTGGCTTGTTTCTGCTATTCTGCTTCATATCAGCATCCAAAGGATATATATATATATATATTTTTTTCATTTGCTAACTGTGGAGGATTGCCAGTAGCAGCTCCATATTTGCTGGCATTAGGACAGGCTCAGCAGTGCTGGGAGGCTGAGGCAGCTTTCCTATGCATTTCCAATTAATCCCAGCAGGTTCTCTCTCTGTGTGGCAGGATGACACATAAAGTGCACCGTGGGATTGTGGTGCTTTCTCTTCTGCAGATGGAAAAAAAGGATCTTTGTGTTTGTACTTCAGATGCAGAGCTAGACAGAGCTTGCCTGCAGTCTTTTTTATCCACACATATCTTGTGAACAATCTCAAGTGTAGGACACAATCTAGCAGGTGCTCTCTCCCAGCTGAAGATCCCACGACTTATTTTGAAAATCAAAAAGAAAACCTGTACACACACTGGCAAAAGAGTGAGATCCTGAGAGTCAAAGCAGAAGAAATGACTACTTCTAAAGTTACCATAGCAGGCTGGATTCTGTTTTACTTGGCACATTTATTATTGATATGCTTGCTGTGCAGATGTTATTCATATAAATACACAAATGAATTGTACTGAGGTATCAGAATTGCTGATACCTGCCTTACTTTGATGATGAATAAATGAAAACACCAATTTCTGTTACTGCTAAAGAAGAGCTAAATGATGTACTCATATTTACAGTCTCTTATAATTTCTGTAAATTATTAACTACCACAATATGATCTTGCTGCTTCAGACAGAGGGCTTATTAATCAACACTCCTAAACTACCCAAGTCATTAATGAATGATATTTTCTTACAACAGATTGTATTTCTTAGAGAGTGATAGTGTTGTGCAGGCATTTTGAATTTCAAATGAATAGCTGCACATCTTTGGGATCTATTAGTGCACAGCAGCTCTGAGCCAAATAGCCACCAGCTATTCAGATGGAGTGTGACATGTCTGAGTTCTCTTGTTTTCTCCTACAATCATATTTGCAGTAGTGAAAGCAGTTAACACAGCAAATTTTTTTTCTTAATGATTTTGTCATCTGTACTGCAACCCTTTTTATTTAAAGGCATAAATGCTTTCCTCGTTTTCACACGATGTTTAGGAAAATGCATATATTACAGCTGTATAAAGATCCAAAATTAAGGGGGCTTTATGTATTTATATTCTCCTGTATAGAAGTTAACTCTTTTCTTAGCATTTATTTGCCTGTGATTTAGATAAAAAACTCATGTTTCCTCCCCACATCTGCTAGTTTGCATAGAACATGTAATTGTCTCCTGGGGAAAAAAAAGAAAGAAAAAAGAAGCTACATGATGTTTAACATGTTGTTGCTCTGACAGATTTAAAAAAAATTGTAAATTAAAAGTGTTATTTCAGACATAATTAAAAATAACTTAAACCTCTCTCTGCTCTTAAAATATATGTACCTACTGTCCATGGGTAGAAAACAATTATTTCAATGAATCGCCACACATTCATTACTGAAATGTGATCCTGAGGTCTCATTTTGCAGTGAAGGTGTATGGTAGGTGACAGAGCTTGAGAGGTGAGAGCAGGATGTTCTACTCAATAGGTGAGCTAGAGGTGATAAGATAAATATTCTTGCTGGAAACAGCAGGAAATGCTCTTTGATGTGTTCCCTGGCAGTTCAGTGCAACTGGGCCTATCGTGAATGTTGTTGGAATTGAAAACTAACTAGAGGAATCAGCCTTGAGAGCCCCTCACAATCCTGTTTTGGCAATGGAAATATAGTGTTTTATAAATAAGGAAATAAGTCAGATAATCCAAAGTTATATTACCAGTGTATACAATGAATAATTTTCAGAAAATGCTATTAAGGTGTCTTGGGAAGAAATATTTATCTTTAAAGGCAAAAGTCATGGAGGTTTTTGAACAGTGAAATTGTAATCTATCCAGAAGCTGTTTTTTCAAAAGGTATATTGTTTTCAGAGAGGACAGGAAATTAAGATTCACATTTCTCAGAAACATCTGAAGATTTATTAAAACGATTAATGTTTCATTAGTATTGTTCCTGGGGTAGAGCATTTAAAATAAACAGATACACAATTTTATTGATGTCAGCTTTGTGAAATGAGTTGAAAGATTTTGGTTTTTTATATTATAATATTGAACTTGTTTCTCTATGTTGTTTCCTGGTATTTCACAACTTGTATTGAGTATCTTTGTATGCTATGCTCAATCCAAGTAGATTTCCCAATATGTCTAATATATTGGGAAATACATTATTCCTCCCCTGGCATAGACCAAGGAATTTTCCCCAAAACCATGATAAATGTGCTTCAGCCAAGAGGAAGCCAAACGTTTTTTTCTAAAAGATGCTATATTAGATTAATGAAAAATTAGGTGTCTAGTTGTAGCTGAAATTATTCTTCAGCCTCCAAACCATCATGGCCTTTAAATGTTTAAAGGGGATTTGTAAGGAAGATGGGAATGGGTGTTTGGGCTGGGCCTGTTGTAGTAAGACAAGTTGTAATGTTTTCAGACTAATAGAGGGTTGATTTAGACTAGATCTGAGGAAGAAATTTTTACAGTGGGGGTGAAAAAAACTGGCACAGGTTGCCCAAGGAGGTGGTAGATGCCCTGGTCCTGGAAAAATTCAGGGTCAGTCTAGACATGGCTTTGAGGAAATGTCCCTACTCATTTCAGGGTGTTGGATGAGATGACCTTTAAAGGTCCCTTCCAACCCCAAATATTCTGTGATTCCATCCAAATACAAATGCAGGCTTGAGTGAGAGCAATATACTCTACATCCCAAGCAAGAATACATTATTTTTATTTATGTGTTTTCCTGGCTGCATAACCATACAAATGGAATGGCTTGGAATAATTTATTTGAAGGATAACATATACACTCTATTTCTAATTTATAACTGATCACATTGTAAAAACAGCAAAAACCAAGCCACTTGCAGTGAAAATTGAACCTGGGAATAAAATAGATGGACTCTCGTCCTTGGGGAGAAGTTTGGGTTCCATGAATGTTCTACTGCTTGAGAATATTTTACTAGAGATAGAAATTATCTTTGCCAGAAAAGCATCACAAGATCACACTTTTTAGATTTTATAAAATTCCATATTGTAGGGAGGGACAAGAAGATACTGATGTGAATTTCACTAATTCCTGAAATAATCACTGCTTCTAAACTGAAGTGTTTTAAAGAAGGTTAAGAGGCTACTTCTTGGTTGCCAAACGTGAGGCATCCTGAAGCACAAGTGCTAGTGACCTACACAGCAGCAACAGGAAGCCTTGGGTTTTATGTTCACTTGGGAAAGAGGATTTTCATAGGGGAAATATGGTTCTGGATTTGAAATTGACAGATGTTGATGACAAATTCCCTTCATCAACTAGAGGAGTAATTTTGATTAATTTTGTTTTCCCATGGTTGTGTGGATCACATTTCAATTATAATGGCTGGAAGTACCATAGTTATTAGACAACAGAGTCTGTTCTCTTTCACTACAGGATTTTTTGGGTTGGTATTTTGGCTCTAAAATTATTCAGGCTGTTAAGTAAATGCAGCATACAACACCTATTCTGAAAAAAAAAAATTGAAATGTGGAAATCAGTGATAATAAAAGGGAAAAGATTTAGCATTTCTTTTTACTTCAGTAAGGGTTTCAGAACTGGTTACTCCATTTTTGCATTGAACAAGTAGAATTGGCTGGAGGAGCGAATGAGCAAATAAAAGTTTAGAGGCTTATCTAATAACAAACCCATGTGTCAGCAGTTCTGAATGACGACAGTTTTACACAGCTAGATATTTTAATTTAGCACTATTAATACAGCTAATGTTATCCTGACTATGGAGAAGTTAGAGGAAAAAGCTTCCCTCTATCTATTTGTCATAGTGCTTTGCCAGCAGGAATCTACTTAATTATATCTTAATTTGTAGGTTTAATGAATGTCATGAAGTTGCCTTTTTTTTTTTTTTTTGGTAAGAACGTACTCAGTATATTCTAAAAAAATGAGTTACAATATGTGTGATACAAAAATCATTTTTGAAAAAAAAACATTGAAAAATTAAGTATGGTCCTAAATCTATGCTTTAAACAACTGCTCTAAAGAAACTCTAAGGCACTTCTTGTCTAAAGATTGGGTTTTGTGTGCAGATTAAACTTTGCCCATGTGTCAATTGATTTAAAAAAATTCAGGTCATCTTTAAAAAGTCAGGCAGAATAAAATCCAAATTGTTACATTAAGAGAAACAAAATAAAACCAATCCATTTTTTATATCACTAATAATTTTAGTTTTATATGTATTTAATTGGACATCCTCATAAAAACAGTTTTATGATATTGTTTTGTAACTATGTACTTTGTGTGGTTTTGCAAGGCATAAGTTGCTTTATGAATTTTTTTTAATATCTATTGATTCAGAAAATATTTCTTTTACTGTTTTCTTTTTTTTTTTTTCAGGGACTGGAATGCAACAAAGTCGAGGTAAGTTAATGCCACTTAATTAGCGTGGAAATCAGTCCATGATAAGAAGTTTTTCAGAATAAGAAAAATAGAAAGCATAATCAAGACTAACTTAGAGCAGTCTGTTATTTTCATCTATCAACATATACTCCAAAAAAAGGCATTGAGGCACCAGAAATCATTTGCAGAGAAGCTAAAATTATTCTTCAGATTGATGTTTGCCATTTCCTGTTACTCTCTGATGAAAGAAAATATAGTTCCTTGCTATACAAAATCTGTAATATTCATTCATAGTATAAATGGCTCCCAAATGATTATTTAAGCCAAACAAGGTTTCATTGTCACCAGGGAGTGTCAAGCAAGGTCTTGGGATTTGCATAATAATTGGTTTGAAACAAGTGATATTCCATACAGAACTATGTATACAGAGAGTAATGAATATAGTAGCCACAGTCTGTGAGATCAGTATCAGCACCATAATGAAAACTGAATATTTTTCAGTCTTTGGAGGTTTTCAAACATCCATAAAGCTAATGAGCTAATTTAGATAAGCATTAAACATGAATTTAATCACATTACTGGTAATTATTAGCAGACACACAATATGAAGGTCTTACATTTTCCTTCAAAATTGTAATTAACCATAAAAAAATAAATTGTTTGACCTAATGCACTGCATATAAATGACTCAACTAAAGACTTTTAGATTTAACAAAATGCTCAGCTTACAGTATTTTTCCTTTTACATTTTTTAGCTGAAAGTTAAAATGTGTTTTTTGCCACATGTTAACTTAAGAGCAAAATCTCGTATGTCTGCAAATGTTACTGACTGAAATTCAAATGCATTTCCTAAACAAACACAGCATAACTTTATGTGATCCATGGCCTCCTTCCTATGCTGGTCATGAGCTACCAGGTAAGAACCTGCTGCCAGAAATCTCCCCAGCTCCTGGGAAATAATTGAAGTTAAGCTTGTGAGCAAAAGTCTTGAGCTTTAGAATAAAAACTGTGCTCAAATAAGATTTGGAGTTTTGCTAGGCAAACATGGACAGGAACACCTGACCCAAATGGGAGAGACAAAAAAAAACAACAACAACAACAACAACAACAAAATTCTCCCTGGCTGTCTACAGCTACATTCCCCAAGATTTTCAGTGACAGAAAGCAATGGCTGGAGCAGAAAAAAAAAACATATAATTTTTTTAAAAAAGGATTTTGAAATAAAGTTTCCAGCCCTAGAAATATGTGACCAGACAAACATTTTTAGGTTGCCTGTGCTAAAGTAAAAGCAGCTCTCTCACAAAGACTTAAAGCTGGAGTGTAGAGTCTGGCCCCTAAAGTTAAGGTTCTGGAGAGAAATACTTAATGATCTAATTTCAAATAATGGAAGAGAACTGTTTTTTGAAAGCTGGCAAATGACTGTGACTCCTCAATTTCTCTCAGGGAGAAGGAGAGGGCTTTTTTTATTTAACAGAGTGATGAACTCGTCTACTTTTTCATTTTTCAATGGACCGTTGCTCAATAACACATCTTCCGTGCCTTTACTCATGTTACTCGGGAGTTACACTTTTTCAGCAATATTGAAAAATGGAGATTTATATGAAAAGAGATAAAAGGCCCTTTTTCCAATGGATTATCACTGATATAAAATTATTATCTTTTTAGAGGCTTATAGAAATCCATATTTTTCACTGTAAAATTGGCAGAGGAACCATTTTCTGTATAATAAATTTTCAGTAAAAAACGTTCAACCACCTCTCTGCCTAGCTATGCTAGCTGTGCCCTCTGTGATTAAGCTGAAGCCTTTTTTGGGCTCTTGCAGGTCAGCTCTCAACCTAGGCTGGAATGTGCTTTTGCACACAATGGTGTGGGTGGAGGGGAATCAAACCAACTTTTTCTGTCCAAGAAGTGAATAACAAGATGGACTGTGCTAAATTTCATGTGGACTTTTTATGAAAACTCCCTTCCAGCCCCCACACCTCACAATATTTGGTGTAGGAACAAGCAGAATTCCTCAGATGGAGGAGTAGTTAATGTAGGGATGTGGACATCAGCAATCACCAGGTGTAGGGAGCTTCTGTTGTGTAAAATTCTCCTGCTCCTTACAGATGTTCCCCCTTCCTGTCCTTCACCCAGCTGTTCCTCACTTCACTTGAGAACACTTTTCTCTCCTTCTACCTTTCCCTTCCCCTGATATACTCACCATTTCCTCTTTTGTTGTTCTTCCAGCTGGGTAATCCTTGCTCAATAGAGCATTCCTGAAATATGATGCAGGAGCCATGATGACTCCTGCAATTGCATTCCTCCATTTATTTATGTTTTGCATCCTTCTCCTATGCTATGTTTATGTAAGCAGTTACAACAGTGGAGCACACTATCTATAGACTAATTAGAATTTACTGTAATAAACACAGCTATGAATCATGACTTTCATTATTTCCTGCTCTAATAAACTGTTGAGATAATCCAGGACAATGACAAGGAAATTATCATTAATAACAAATATTTAATATTTACTAATTAATTGAAGCTGCTCATTAATTTATTTGAAGGGTAAAGGTTAAGGAAACAGGCCATTCATGTAATTTACTGTAAATGAAAACCAAAATATCTTCTCTTGGAATTAAAATTTTCGTGAAATTTTGCATATTGCATTAAGGACCTTGTGGGTGGAAAGCTACAGCTGTTTAATGAATAAACTCCCTCATTTAATTCTCAGTCAGAGCACTCAGAAGCTGTATGGTGTATATGTAAAATTACATTAAGGAAATAAAAAATTGTTTTCTTTTGCCCACTAAAAGAATAGAAAGAGTATTTCATGGAAATAATATTTCTTCATGGAAAGACTATTTCTTGCTTTGTTTCTGTGATTTGTCTAAAGTAAATGGAGCTGCGACCTTATCTCCATGTCTCACCTTGATGTCTCTTGGTTCTGTTGTGTTTAGCTAATATAACACAAAAATAGAAAATATCAACTTCTTGCAAGAATAGAAAATTGGACTGAGAAAGGAATTTTAACTTTTTTGTTGTTGTTGCCTCAGGCACAGCTTGAGTTAAGTGACTCCCATGTCTATGAAACTGATTTCTGCAGCCTGTGTACTGGAATTACCTCACACAACTACTCCTGTCTTCTTTTGCTGATGTCTTTCCCAGCCTGTTTTTGTAATGCACTAATTGCACCTAGGCATCCTCCTCCTGTTGTTCCGCTATGTCAAATTTGAGTATGAGAAATTTGAGGAAGACTGGGGTTTAATTAACATATGGTGCTGTCTTGCCTCTTTCAGAGTCTTCATCAGCACATTTCATGTCCTGTGTTGACGTACAAAATTGTCCCTAATTTTCCTGTGTACTGGGAAAGCATGAAATGGAATGAGAACTTGTGGTGATAACTTGAGAAAGAGGCTATTTAGAAAAATTGCCTTTAATAAGAACTCTGGAGTTTTCCCTGTCTATAACAGGGATTGTCTCTCGTGGTGTTGAAGGACTGCTTGTTGGTGCTGAGGAGGTTGTGGAACTTCCCAGGGTTGTGGTGGAAAATGCACTTTGAACAGAGCAGTTCTTGGTCAGACACTTGGACTCCACTGATTGATTTTTGCCTGGAGATCCTTGTCTGGGCTTTTGAATCATGAAAACAAATTTGCTTGAGGTATGTTAAATGTACTGATGCACTGAATCTGTATCTTTAGTAAAAGGGTTATTATTAAGCAATATCCCTTAAGGATATTAATTCATAGGAATATTATTAATATTAATATGATATTAATATATAGTAATATTAATACTGGATAACAATATAATAGAAATATAACTTCAGGAATATGGTTTCAAAACTGGTTTTGAAACCAAAATAATTGAAAACATAACCACAATGGGTGTCAGCAGAACAAAAACTGAATTTTGTTAGCGTTTCTTTTTGTTATAAATTATTCCATGCCTAGGATGCCACATTTCCAATTTTCCAGAGCCTAAAGTTTGATTTTTGTAAAATGCATTTTGAGGCTTGTTTCTGTTTGGTCTCTCTGAATTCAAAATTATCTTTTCAAGTTGCAAAATTTAGATGTGGATTCGTTCAAGTAGTAAAATTCCAATGTGCTTTTGGAATGTGATTTTTTTAAGTCCTTCATAGTGGGACTAAGGCATTCTCTTACATCATGGCAGAAGGACCAGCGCACTTCCAAAAGCATTTGAGATATTTTTGCTAGAAATTACTTACTAAATTTTATTACTTGCAACTGTCATTTTTAAGCTTAGTCATTAGACAGATATATTCCTTAATCACAGATCATTAATCTGTGACAGAGCTACATTAATTTATGTCTCATGATAGTTCGAAAACTTAAGGTAGCCTTTCTTTTTTTGCCCATAGGAAAGGCACTTTAAAAAATATATTTATTCTTGTCTTAGTGAATCAGAATGGGTTATAATAGATAGAAGAAATATTCCTACACCATGCTTCCTCTTCTTTATCTTTGCTTTTTCAAATAAATGAAAAAAAAAACTAAACAGAAAAAAACAAAACCAGAGTTATTTTGACCTATGCAGCTCCTTCAGTCAGTCATTTCTTTTTTTTAAAAAACCCTACTGAATGAGTGAAAAAATGATGTGCCTGTATGGCTGTGGAAGCAGAGGGCTCCAGTGGGATCTTGTTCATTCTGTGAGTTTTTGTGACCCCTGGATGAGCAGAACGCTGCACATGAATATGTACCAGCCAGGCAGATGTTACACTTACTGACCTTCACTCACTGAAACTGATAATCAGTTTGGCTGTCATTCATTGTCCTTTTGAGGCTTTCTGGCAGCAAACGAATGCCAAGGAGACATATTTGATCCTGTAGGTCCTGCCAGAAATTAGGTTTGGGCTTGGATATTTTGAAATGAATCCGAGTCGAGTTTGACAACAAAGGGAAGGCTGCTGCAGTAACATGTGCAGGTGATGCACTTCTCAATCTGTTTGTATTCTCCAGACAGGGAAAGATCAGGGCCCTTTCCTGCCTTTCATTCAGCTGTGGATATCAAGGCCAAATACACAGTAATGTCAAAACACATAATTTATTTATTTATGCAGACAAACTGCCACTGAAGTTGCACCTATGTAACCTAATGAATGGGGCATCAGTGTTTGAGTCAATAACAGGCAAAGAATTAATTACCAGCAGCAGAAGTCTTCAGCTTTGTAATTTGAAAATTAGGAAGGGGTGAGGACACACATTAAATGTTAAGATAAACTTTTTTTTTTCACACAGCTGATACTGTCTTGCATACTGTAGTTGCCAACTGAATAAACAGTGATTAAAAAGCAAATTTTCTAAATTTTTAATTAGTTTTGGTTTTTAGTTGTTTTTACCCCCCCTTAGTACTTCATTAATGGTTTTCAGAGGTTCTGCAGAAGAAGATGAGGATCAGCAATACTGCACCTGCATGTGCTGGATAGAAGGAATGTGACAACAGAAACATAATAATGTTTATGGATCAGAATATATGAGGATTTGTAAGGCTGCAGAAGCTGCAGTGGGATACAGGCCCGTGCTTCACAATCATCCAGAACTCAGAAAAGGCAAATATGCTGAGTGTGCTTTTTAAGTGGAGTGAAAAAAGTTTGGGGGGACAAAAAAGGAACGAAGAAATTTAATTAGTAGTAAACACCAAAGATGATGTTGTTACATACTGGAATTTAGACTGCAGGGCTGTAATCACAGCTTTCAGCTGAGGAGCACCCAGGGCAGCTCATCAGGAACATCAGCTTGGTCCTTTTTCAGTCTGCAGTTTTTATGTGCTGAGCTATTCTTCTGCCACAGCTGTACTTGTCCAGAGGGCTGTGATGAACAGGAAAGAAACCCTGGACAAGCAGCCTCCTCCCTCTGCCTCTATCTTCTCAAAGGAGAGGAATCAGAAACTGATATTCTCTCAGGAATATTAAGGTGATCCCGTGATTATTTTAGCCTTCAATTGCCTTTCCATTAGCAGCTGTGTTCCACTAAAACACAGGTGTGAGGAAAAGATGCACAATCTTGTTTCTAAAATCCCTCAGTGAGCTCCTAAATTATTGGAAATCCTTTCTGGCTTTTCTGCCCAGCTGCCCTCTGAGTGTTCCAGAGCCTTTGGGGTGTTGTTGGCCTCACTGTGTGAGGTTTACACCTCGGGGCTGGCAGTGACCTGGGCTCTTCATGGCACAGCTCACAATTTTTTTGGGGGAGCTTGAGCTTTTCCAGCACTCTGCAGCCATGGAAGTTTCCGTGCCACTGGCTAACCCAGGCTGTTTCTTGTGGCAGAGCTTTTAGCCCCTGTTTCCGTGTCACTGCTGAGTGCAGATGTGATCTGTGCTGGTTAAAAAGGTGCTCAGAAAGATGAAAGGAAATGGCTTTTAGACGAGGGTGAAATAGAATCTCACTTGTATCCATGAATACGGTTTTGACTTTGAGAATTTATATGATAATTAAAAAAAAAAAAAAAAGAACCCTCACTGGAGATTTTTAATATTTGTAAAGATGTGTTGTTAATAATAAATGTATTTTCACTATAAATACATATCTATAATTCTACATGGGAATTAACCAAGTAACCAAGCCAATTTTCTTTTTAACCCAGCAATCCCATTTAAGAAGTTCCATTTCCACATTGATTTTTCTGCTTTTCTAGTTGTGAGTTCCAGCTGGAAAAATCTGCTGTCTTAAGGGCAACTAAAATCTGATCAGCAGCACAAAACCACCCCAGAGTGACATGCAAACACTGAATCCTTTGAATCCTGTCCTGCCTGAGACCTTAATCCTGGCTTCAGAATGAATACTTTTTTAAATATGGAAGACAATTCAATTTCTGAAAAATCATTATCCCAGGGATTTCTGCAACACAGGTCCTCAGTTCCAAAGGAAAAAAAAAATATCAACAGGAAAACATTTCTGAGTCTGCGCTGCTGAAAATTATGAAGCAGGTAGGGTGATAAGAGGACAGTCCAAATTTGCAGTTTAGAGAATTCAAGAAAAAGATGCCAATGTTTATTTTCCAGGTTATTTGGCTCAGGAAAAAAAAATTAAAATCCCTGTGTATGTTTATTTTCCACATATTATCATTTTCAGGGTGACATTTAGTGTTGGTCATGAATGTGTGCAGATACTTGCTTTGTTTTTTATTTTTTTGTGGGAAAAAAGCATTAGTTGGCTTGTACTTTACTAGAAAACTGTGATTGTTGGGCTTACACATGCAAGCAAATAAGGTATAAAGTGGCATAATGGTATCTATTCAGCCAATTCATGTTTATTTGTTGAACCAACCATCATTACTGGCTGTGAATGGGTCTCATTGTACTGATGTCAATGAGGTTGTGTTTAGTCCTGTGAGCTTGAGAACAGTTGGTTATGGCGGAGAAAAAGGCTAGATAATAGGACTTGAAACACTGTTCTGCAATTACTAAAGCATTGTTACTGAGTATGTGTTTTATTCTGGAGAGAGAGACTTTGTGTCCAAGCAGAGATGCCAGGCAGAGATCCTCAAAGTTGAATGTACAGGGCTGTTTCTGTATGGGGCTGTCTGAGTCTGAGAGATCTGTAGCCAATTCTGGGTGTGTATGATGTGCTATTTCTAAATTCATGGTTCTGAGTCTTTACTGGACTGCATGTTTATAATATACCCAGGTCTCCTCCAATGTAACTAACTCCTTTATTTTGTGTTCTCCTGTTGCACAGATCCCAAATATCTTCAGGTCTGCCAAAGTGGTATGAATATAGTCAAGAAGAGGAAGCTTCAGATCTTCTGGTGAGGAATTATGATTAGACAGATGGTATTTTTATCTCAAATATTATTTATTAGATGGACCCAGTAATCACTGTCCAATAAACGTGTGCCATTAATGCAGTGGTGCCCAACAGGCCCTTGGTAGATGAAAAGCTGTTTTCTTGCTGGGGCCTTAGGGAGTGATGGGAAGGAGGAGCTGGTTCACTCGAGGTGCTGGAGACTGACCCTCACAAGTCAGGTCATTCATCCTGCCTAGGCAGAAGGTGATCCTGGCCTTGGGACTCCCATAATTTCTTTGTTTTTCCCGTGGCTGTTCCCTTGGCACATGATCAGGGCACAGGGAGGGGTTCAGAGCCTGCAGTTTTTGTGTCTGGTACAATGCAGGCAATGTAAACAGCTGCATTGAAAACAAAAGGGATGGGATGGTAGGGAACTATACCCTGGAGTGCTTCTTTCTCTCTCTGCTGGACTGAAAAAATATCACTGGCATTCGATTTTTTCTTTGTTATCACTTGTATGCTGGTCATACTTAAATTTATCATAATCCACTGAAATAAGTTATTTTTCATTATCAGTTATGGGTGACAGGAAGCAGAGGACTCTAAGAGGGAATCTGGAAAGGATACCACTTTCAAAAGACAAAGGGGAGGGCTGCAGAAGGAAATGAAAACAGGGTTGATTTACAGAATACCTCACCTAGTGTTACTAATGAAAAATATCAATACACCAAGCATGGTAATTTGCTACCTTGATATGGGAACCAATGTCTTTTGTTTCAACACAAAATTTTGTTTCAACACAGCAGAAACCTGTGGGAAGGTGAAAAAGCTCCTATTTCCTGGCATCTTTGGGATTGAGTAGAAAATAGTGTTGAGGACATGATAGGAGTGCAGTCACCACAACGGACCAGTAGCACAACAACCTAGAAAAAGGTTAATTTCAGTACCTACATACTGTTTAAATAGAAGATTGTAGTCATGTGAACTTACAGGGACCAATTATTTTTTGTCAGCTATGCTGGTCTCTCAGCCTAAAGGCACCTGCTGAACTATTCTCACCCTCATTTCAATCCAGAAAATTCACAGGTGATTCATGTTAGATTATGGGGACCTTCATAGTTATCATTTTGATGTTACTACTCTTCTGCTCATTGGATTTCAGTGCTTTGGCCAGTGGACTGGTTTACCTTGTAGTCACAGGTGGTTGCTGTTTGACAGACAGACAAGGTAAATAGGCATGAAAATAAAATATTCCTTTGTTTTAGTGAGTCAGGCCAATGTCATGTGGGCAGGCACTGTTCTTTAATCCTTCTAACTGTGTTAGGATGGGGAGAGGGTATTGTGTGTAATGGCACACAGGAGTCTTGCAACTTTCTTTCCTGGACTGTTTTGTTGAGGATTAGATCAACAAATCTGAGCTTACAGTGACATTTCACTGTTACCTTTTCAATTAAGGTGGTAAACACTGCCATCACAGGGCACTGTGAAATTTTGAGGGGTTAGTCTGGAAAAATCCCATCTGGCAAAGATATACCTGATCCTGCATATCAATAGGAGTTTTGAGCAGAGATCAATAGTGCACTGAAAAGCTACATAATTATTGTGTGTCTGTGCCTGTATCTACTTGCCTGCATTCACAATGCAAAAAGAAATAAAACACTCAGGAAATAAAAACAAAAAACAACCAAACAAAACAACACTTCAGGTCACCAGAAGTACAGCTCCTAATATAGTATTAAACTAGTCACCTAGGCAGTGCAAATGCTTTTATGAAATATTTCTATATTATGAAGAGAGAAATCTAATAAATCAATACTGATTTTGAAAGTGATTAAATACTTTGGATTAAGGACTGTTGCACGGCATTTGTGGCAACTCTTGATGTGACATCTGCTTGGTGAATTCTCCTGGGGTAATTTTGTGGGATTGGAAACCTGGTTTTCCATAAAGAAATTGTTACTGACCTATTGATGCGATGTGACATCTCTTCCTTCTTTGGCAGCTTAGGCAGTGGCAGAGAGAGTTGGTCCCATTAGCCCTTACACTGATCTGTTGCCAGGTAAACAAGAAAAAGAATCAGACAGGGAATGGGCTGACTGCCTCTCTCTCCCCTCAAAACAAAACAAAACAAAGAGAAATTCATGATGTTGTCATCTTTTTCTCATTGTTTATCAGTTGAAGCAAGGCTAAAGCTGTATTATTTGACTCTGCCTTTAGTTTTATTAAAAATAATGAAGCTACCAATGAAATAATTTTGCTTTATTACCTAGTTTAAGACCAACTCCCAATATTCAGAACTTAAAATAAATGATTTGGTTATTGTAAATAGTTAAAGAAAGCTCCATTACCAGAGACCTTTTTTATACAGCTTTTTCTGTGTCTTGAACAGTTTGGCTGGATCAGGTTTAGCTGGTCAATTAAGATAAACAGTGGTTTGTTAAGCAATTGCATTGAAAAGGAAAAGCAAGCATATTATTACTAAGGGGATGGGGGGGGAAGAAAAGGTGTTGATTTGTTCTTTATTATTTCATCCATTTTGGAACCTAGTGGTTTTCAAGCCGTAACTTCAGACTGGGACCTTTGAGAGAGCTCTTGTTACAAAGACTGCATCTCCCATCAGCCCAAAATTAGTAGGGCAAAACACACTTTGTGGCTGGCTTCAGATTCTCATTTTCTGCCCATGGAAACCTTGATGGTGGGGCAGGCACCCAAAAATTTTCAGAACTTTGGTCAGTCTGGAGGAATCCTAGAACAGCCTGGAGTTCTGGCCACCAGTTCTGGAAGAGATCTTTTGGTTCTCTTTGGTAGCTTGAATTTGTTAATCTCTGTTTCCAAGGACAATTTGCATTAATTGTGGTTTCTCCAGCTACTGAAAACAATTGGTTTATTTTAAGGAAAATGTTTTAAACCATTCAATTTCTTAAAAATGGTAGCTATTGTGATTTTAAAATAGAATTTGCTTTGTTCCATAGACATAAAATTACAACAGATGTTACTACAGCAAGAAAAAAGTAGGTGAAGCTTTCAAACCTATGTCTTCAGATATTTTCCTAAAATTCCTACTATTCCTAAAATACTAATTTATGATCTGTGTAAATCAACACTGTAAATTTGTATCAATAACTTACCCTCATCTGGGTAAATGCAGTTGGGTAACTCTCATTAATATGATATGTGGAAACAAGAGTAAATGTAGACATAAAAAAACATGTTTTCACAGATTAAATTACTTGGTGGTTCTTACTGATGCTTTCCCAGATTGAGATAAATTAAGGTCAGGAAAGACTGTATCTCAAAAAAAACCAAAAAAGTCAGAAGAGAACATAGAAAATCTCATGAAGAAATAAGCAGCAATCATATTGTAAAAGCATTCGAAAATGCACATGGAATGCATGTATTGAGTTTTAAAGATAGATTTCTGGATATTTGAAGTGGATGCTAATGATCAAATTATTTTTGATACTGAGTACTAAAAAAAGCTAAAGACATTTCTGTGTAGCATTTGAGTATCTGAAATAATGGTTGATCATGACTAAATCAATCTGCACTGGAAACGTTTCATTTTATTTGTACCTGTGTTGGATTCTGCTGTTGCCATCAAGTTCTGTTGCTTCTCCCAAAATCTGCAAGAGGCAGATATTTATTTCTTCCAGCTCTTTCTTATGAACCAAAAGATGGATTGGAAAATAACTGAAAATGTTAACAATTTTATCGAGTTTTTCTGCAGTATATGACATAAAAGGATTTTTGGTGAGCTGTGTGAAGATCAAGGCAGAGATACACAGTGATCCATGTAGGCTCAGGCTTAATTTCTGAGTAAGTCCCAAGTTTTGATTGTTTTCCACACCACTGTGGTCTTTCTATTATGTATCTGTAATGACAGCTCCCCATTCTGCCTTCTGAAGAATCCTAGAAGCTCTCTACACTGAAAATCTCACTTAGATCTGTAAGAGAAACTGGCTGATAGACATATTTGTTCAATTTGTTCAATGTATCCCATGCTATAATTTTTTTATTGTTTCCAGCTCCAGAACTGCTATGGTTAATTTTGTCTCCTTTGGTTTCCATAAAATTTATGTCTTTTTTGAAAAAGGAAAATAAACCCAAATGACTAAAACATTCTTATTATTTAAGATCAAATATTATGACTAGGCTGTTAACTTTGGTTACTGCTAGTGAGAGTAACCATCAACCATCTACCCTTCCTCTGCATTGAATTAATGGCCACGTTTTTTTATTCATCTTAGCTGATTTTTTTCACTTTTCTCCATTTGTCTATCACTTCAGGAAAATTAACGAGTCAACATTGTACCAGTTCTAGAGAACTGATAAATGAGAAAAATCAGTCAGCTTGTTCAGCTTGTGTCTTTGCATTAAATCAATCTTGAAATAATTTATCCTTCCCACGAGCCGTGCAGATACACAGACCTCATTTATGCAGCTTCTGTGCAACTTTCTTCACAGCTTTCATTTGATTTGCTTATCCATGTGCTTCTGCTACTAATGGTTGGATACTGGGCTTAATAGGATGGATGGCAAGTCTTCGTGGTGTTTCAAATACTCTGAGTAAATCAGATCATTAAAATACAGCTTAACCTAATGGATCACCCTGGAGTGTAAAAGAAATCCTTCTCTGTATTAAAATGAACAGAACTGTGGTTTTTTAGCATCTTCCACTAACTGGAAAATAACTAATAAAGTATGTGGAAAAATGGTATGAAACACTATGTTTGACTTTTAATTCCCTAAAGCTCAGGTTTTACTCCTCTGTCTACATCTTCTTTTGGGATTTCATTTGAATGAGGGGACATTTCTTTGTGTTTTGTTTGCACAGTGCCCTGACACATGGTTGGGTGCTCCTTGTGGCACAAGCAGGCTCAGTTTTTCATCAGAAACATCATTAAAAAATGGTTTATTATGCAGTATTCCAGCCTAATCAGGTTTATATATGCCAAGACCTTGGCCATGGATCTAAATGTATTAGAGAATGAAACAGAAATTTCTGTGCTTTGTAAGGCACATTTTAATATTATTGTTTTGTCTAACAGGTGAAATAATCTCGAGGTTCATTTGTGCCTGGACAGCAATCATCTCTCTGGGCACTGAAGGACTGCTCTGGCCCCAGAGCTCAGCACCCCCTACTCCTGGTGGGAGACTCCTGGTTTAGACACAAAACCTGCTTGCTCATGTGGCTGGTGACATCCCAAAGTCAATCAGAGAGGACACCTCTCCAGAACAAAGACAGCACACAGCTTTCTAATTTCTGGTGGAAAAAAAGGGCTGAAGGTTCACTTTGACCAAGGCTGAGTTTGGACTTGCATGCAAGAGGTCACAGAGGAATGTTTTTAGGCTCCTGATTCTTCACTCTCTGGCCCAGGGTCTAGTCTTCCATTCAGTCTGTGCATGTTTTGCTGGCTTCTGTCTATATTTTATTTTGGTGTGTATGTAGAATGACTGGTGCCAAACTGGCTCTGCCTGGCGGGGCACTGGAATGCAGCAGGGCCACGTCTCCAAACCTGAAAAGTGACCCCAGGCTGACTTAAATGTCAAAGAGACATGTTCTGGGAAGGACTGACTTGAAGAACAGAGGTAAGAATGTGGTCTGCTGGCACCTCAACACATCAGAGATCTGGTAATTCTAGGAAAAAATGATGATGGCATTGGATGATTAGGATATGGATGATTAGGACTGCTAAATGTGTTTTTCATGCCTAAAATAACAAGTCCCTCCAAAGACCTTAAAGATTCTTTATAAATCCACACCAGCAGCAGGTGTTTCAAACCAATTCTGTTTCCTATCCCACTGCTCTTTGCCATTTGATGCAGTTCCTGTTCAGCCTTGCTCTGTTGCTGCGTTTGCCTTATCTCTAGTCAAGGTTTTAATCCCCTAATAGCAAACTGAGCTCATATCAGCACTCAAATGCTGCTGTGATGTGCAGCCACTTTATCAATGTGAGAAGTGCCTCACTCCCTGACCCTGGGGCCAGGCTCTGGAGCTGCACTACAGGGCTGTACACATGCCACCAACACACAGGTCACACACAACAGCCAGCACCATCCACCACCCTTGAGATTTCCAGGGGAGCAAATAGAAATTTCAAGTCCACGTGAAGGAAAGAGCAAGGGCTGGAGCTGCTGCTTCATAGGTTTGAGCATTAGTGCTTCTGCTTGAAAGATAATTATGTTTTATCTACATTAAATGATTGGGCCAGCTGAAGAGTAATTTTAGCACAGAAAGGGTAGCTTAAAAAACACTCAAAGGATAAACAGGAAAGATGAATGCTCACAGTTTTTTTAAGCCTCAAACAACTAAGTGTAAACACAAGCATGAAGAATTAAGAAAAAACCTTAGAAAAACCCAAAGAGATACAAAGTCTGTACTTTGTCTACCACCATGGCTTTCTCCAGATCTGCCAGCTTGACTCTAAACCAACATCAGGCCTCAAAAGGATTTATAAATCTAGGATGTGAAGTTCTGCTTTCTCTAAAAGCAGTATTTTCTTTTGTAAAAGAAAATATAAAGTAAGAATAGAACTCAAGAGCTTAAATACTAAATTTGTTAGTAGTAAAACAGGAAAAAATCAAACCTGAACAAATGCTCTGGGTAAGTACTTGATTTATTTTTTAAAATTATTTTTTCATGAAATGCAATACAAGGCTTTAAAAATACAGACATGCTGATTGGAAGCTGTTCACCAGGTTCCCTTTAGAAAGAATATTACCCGGAAGAATTTCACGGTGCAATCCAATTAGCCTTTCTGCAGCTGCAAAACTCCTCACAAAACCAGCTCCCTAAGTTCATGTGCATTGAGCAGTTCAAGTGAAAATCTGTCAGTGGAACTGAATTAAAACCATATAGCCAAGGTCTCTCCTAGTATAAATCATGTACATTGCTATAATAAAACAACATACAACAGAAGCAATTCTTCACACCACTGAGCTTTTGGCATGGGAGTTGGTCCCAGAATCCAAATCTTACTGTTCCAGCTTCCATATTTCATAATATGTCAGAAAACCTAAACTACAATATGCTGTAATAATTTTGTGACATTTGAGAATAGAATAAATGTGACATGGGATCTAAAGAAAGCTAAAATAAGTTGGGATTTATCTTATTTTTCCTTTTTAATGGTCTTGGTCCTGCTATTAAACGGCATTTTCTCATGTGTAAAATGAAGTGGAGGTATTGTACCATGTCCTGATTTTACCAGTTGAAGCCTCTTTCTTTTTTCCAAAGTCATAAAGTATATGTCAAGCACTCTGAGCAACTCCTTTATGCCTTGCTGGCAGTGCTGCAATTAGTATCACACTGTGTCATATTCGAAGCTCAGTGACTGTTAAATGTGCTATGCCTGCATCACACTAACTACTATATCAGTCATTTTAGATGACCCCCTTGAAAATTGCTGCCAAAAGTTTATATGTCAGAAGCCACTTTCAAAATGCTTATGAAGTGAAGAATTTTCACAGCTCTTTACCTACTTAAATACTAAAAAGTGTCAGTCAACGAAATCAGGCTCGACAGTTTATATTCCAAGGCTCACTATTCAAAGATTTGCCTGAAAAATTATTCCTATCATCTGTCAGCAAGTGGCTTCTGTGTTTAGTCAGTTGCTCACTTTTATATTGTGATGACCATGGTAAGCTTCTAAAAAAGACCTGCCAGAAGCCTTGGTATTGTTTTTATATGGGGTGAGCCAGGAACATCAGCAGTGTCTTCAGTCCCAAGTGATTTCAAAAAAATATGAGCCAGGTATAAAACACCAGAGATTTATTTACAGAGCAGTTAACAACTGATAAAACCTTTAGAAAAAGGAGATGAAGAGTTTTTTACATTTTAAGAATTTGAACGATAA
The DNA here is from genome assembly GCA_024734555.1 of Trochalopteron elliotii. Taxonomy (NCBI): domain Eukaryota; kingdom Metazoa; phylum Chordata; class Aves; order Passeriformes; family Leiothrichidae; genus Trochalopteron; species Trochalopteron elliotii. Next base: position 435,903 of record JANPWX010000020.1, read on the forward strand.
ACTTATCCCCTACATCCACTGCCAAGGGTGAGGTTTGATTTATAGCTGAGTCTCTATTTCTTTTAATTTCCTGGAAAAATATACAGGTGGGACTTTAGTAATATGGCTGAGGTCCAAGCCTAACCTCACAATATCCATAGGCTAGGTTTTAGTCTTTATTTTATAAAAGCTGCATAGCCATCAATGTAGTGCTAAGAGCCAATATCTACAATGAACTGCTATAAATTTAAAGTTACTCATACTTTTATTTGTAAGTTAAAGACTATTACAATGAATGGCAAAAGTGCAGTAGGACTTTATGTGCCCTGTTGCCAATCTGCACCAAAACTTTTCACTTTCTTTCCTCATAACACTGAGGAGTTCCCTTTTTGCTCAGCCTGAGCAGGTGGGGGATCATTGGGGATTATTCAGAAAGCAAACTTATCAGTTCTGAAGGCTGTCAACAGGACCTACTCAGCGGACCTGCTCAAGGCATAATAAATATCTGTCTCTATGACTGTTTTTTCACAAAACAAAGTCATAGAAAAATTACATTATGGTCATCTGTCTTCTGTATAGTAGAAGACAGGTTCAGTGCTCTCTTAGTTCTCAAAGGATTTAATTTCCTTTGGTTTGCTTTCCATGAAATGACTCTAGGTCAAGTGCAGGACTTCATGTCCTGTCCCAGGAAGAGGGAAATTCAAACAGAAAAGGAGAATGTCTGTGTCCTTGTCTTTTGATTGCTGCTGTGTTTTACATGAAACCCTCATTAAATGGAAAAAAAAAATAATGATGGGACTGAAAAATGACTACAACCTACCCTCTATGTGTTAACTAGGGAGATTTTTATAGCTCTGTTATAGGTGCTGCCTCATTTTCCTACTAAGCTGACTGAAAAAGAGCTAAGAGTTTTCTTCCTCATTTAAAGCTGTCTTTTTCTCCTGTGAAATGGGTTTTGTAGACCCAGGAGGATTAGTCAGCCAGCAGGTCATTCTGTCTGGTGCTGCCTTGCCTCCAGCAGGAAGCAGATGCAACTTCCAGAGATCCATCCCCACCAAATGCCCAGTGGCAACCAGGAATTTGCATGCAAAGGGTAAGCTGTATCACAGAACTGCCTCTTCAAAAGGTTTGTCTATATGGTTCTCACAAACATCTGTGTGTTTCCAAATGTATTTAAGTGTATAAATATTTATTGCTATAACATCATAGGCATAAAAATATACCTATATATATAACTTATATATATATAACATATTAATGTGTATATATATATTATATTATATATATTAACATATATATATATATGTTATGTTAAATGAATGCATAAACCATGCATAAAAGTGTTAGTGGCAACATCTTCACTGAATTTCATGGGCATTCAACCAGACATTTCCCAATGAAATTTTGAGGTTCTCTGCTGGGTACAGAGAATTCTGGGAATCAGATTTGCCTTGGACAAGAGCAGAGACAAAAGCATTTCCAACAGTCTGTTCTTGTTTTCCTGTAGTCTAGTGAGGAGCCTTTTTTCTCTCTGGCCTGGCCATTTGAAACACCAAGCCTTCGGAGAGTGTTTAACTTTTAACCTCTAACTTTGTCCTTGTTTCCCTGGCCTGTCTCAGCCTGTTGCTATCAGAAATACACTGAAACAAAGGCAAATGATTTCTCTTGGAGAGATTCCTCTACCTTGTGAAGGAATTACTGCAGGAATGGAGCCATATTTTAATTTTATGACATGAGAATAGGTTGTATCTAATAGTCAGTTTAGACACATCTTCCTTGGTGTCATAAATGAGTGTGATCTACTATAACAGGCAAGTGAAAGTATGATTTAGTCAGGAACAAATACATTGCAAGGGAGTGGCTGCTTTCAAATCTCTTTTATCTCTATAACAGCAATCTAAAATAAAAGACTGCTAAATAGAAACACTAAGGGAAATGAGAGCAGGATCTCTTATTCGTCTGTAGGAGCAACACTGCTTGGGATTTAGTCAAATTTATTGCTGAATCCAAATTCTCAGTTCGACTATTATGAGTTCTGGGTTGCTGTTTTTTATTTTGTAGGGTTTTTCTTCCCAAAGGATCTCAGAAACCACCATGGAAGGCCTGTGATCGTGGAATTGACAACAAACCTTTTGGGGTTTAAGAACTGCCTGTCAAGAACACAAAACAAGTCAGACTAGAATGTTGGATCTTAACAAAACTGGACTCCTTAACCACTTGTTGTGTTATCTCCCATTGCTGGAGTGCTTCACCTCCTTAAGAACACAGGAGTCATTTTACACTTCATAGATGCCTTTCAAAACCTTATGTTCTAAGTGCACAATAGAAATATGTGATACTTTGTGTATTGCCCAAAGTATGTAGAATGATGATAATTTCAGCATGAAGAACATCACCAGCCCTAATCTTCAGGCTAAAGCAAATTTGTTTGAGAAAATGTCTCACTAAGATGACAAAAGAAGGTCAGGGGTGCTGAAGAAGAATTTTGATGTGAGTAGTGTAGGCTGTTCTGACATGTAAATTTTTCTTGATGAAATTGAATAAAGTAAATAAACAAGCCTCAAACAGGCTGGGCTAATATATGAATAGGATCTATAATATTATTAAAGGTGATCCTTCATGAACAGAAGCACTATCTAAACAGTATTTATTGCATTGCAGTTTTGGCTACGGGGCTACTCTTATCTTTGTTTCTATTTTGATCATACCACGGTGGGGATAAGGTCTGGGTTGTTACTGATCCTGACAGACAGTGCAATTCCACTTGTAATTCCTATAGTCATTTGCTATGTCGAATTCCTGGATCAGTTCCTGCTGCTTTTGGAGTTCATGGCTGGTGGAGAAAATGATGACCAGACAGGTGTCTCAAACAATTGTTTAATGGTGGGAACAAAATACTCTGTCAATGGGTCGTTTGCACATCCAAAATATCTACATTTGTGATTTAACTTGGAACTATCCACACCCTGCTCTGGAATTTAGGAATTTTTCAGGAGTTTTTTTATAAACTGTAGGAATGATGAGTGATCTTTATCCAAGTTCGGTTTCTCAAGGAATTTCTTAACAGATTTTGTTGTCCAGAGAAGGATTTTCTTTTCAAAACAGTTTAAAATCCTTTGCCTTCTCCATTTCTTAGTGCTTTTTTTCTCAGGTCGGGTGAGTTCAAGCAGGGGTCAGCCCTCGCGTTGCCTCTCAAGTGTTGCTGGATGGGAAGTCATCTGAAGGTGTTGCATTCTTCTCCACTCTCAGGAACCAGCCCTTTGTTAGGTTAATGCTTTATATTCACCTACATTCAGCGCTCATAATACTTCTGCCTTATTGCAAAATGCCTCTTGAACCAATGTGTTTATGTACTGCTTTTTACAAACACTGTCTAACCTTGCTATTGCAGTTTAGGCTTTTAACTCCAGGTTTGCATTCCGTCCCAAGAGTTTTCTGCCTCCCAGCAATGTTAGCAGGAGAATATGTGTTGTTTTACCTCTAATATTCTGTGGTTGAGAGTTTCCCCTGACTCTCCTGTAGTACTGGTAATCTGTGGCAGAGTAGGAGGATGCTAATTTCTACAGCATAGTTTGTTAGAATTATCTGTTAATCCCAAAATGTCAAAGCCTTGTGCAGGATAAAAAAAAAAAAAAAAAAAGAAAAGAAAAGAAAAAAAGAAATATATTTCTGTGGTCTATTTCAGATCTAACAGTCTCTACTGAGTGCTGTACTATTCTTTCCTGTAAAGAGCCCTGTATACTATTTCAAAATAAATAAACCAGCCTACTTCTAAAGTTTGCCAGCCTAAATTTATCTAGGATCATCTTCTTTTGGCCGTATCTTATACCTGAGGCAATGTTCAGGATTTTTGTCCATCAGAAGGCACATCCTTTGTCAGTGCTCCTTTAATGGTGTAAGCCTTGCAAGGTGCAACTGCCCCAGCTGGGCTGGGGGCGTGGACTGGAGAAGGGAGAACATCCTTCTAGAAATCAATTTTCAAATGCTGGAGTCTCAAAACACAGTGTCTCTGGTTGGTGCCACCCTTAGTTGTAAAGTTATCTTTTTGTCCCCTCAGATCTCCATGGCTGCTAAAATTCCATCCTTGCTATTCTATTTCCTTTATGCCTCAGCAAATGTTAAATCAATGTTTTGCTAAATATGTTTAAATTATTTGAAAAAATTAGTTATTGCCTGATTATTTCAGTCAGCAGTTTGTTTAGTTGCTGTCTTGCCACAGAAAAAGTTAGATATATTTGTGTGGAGGTGGCAATTTGATTTCTGACTTATCTTGGTGCAACATTTTAATTTCCCATCTGTAGTTCATGATCTCTTGATACCTCATGGAGAAAAAAAATCCTGGTGGGTTTTATTTTGTGCTTTTCCTTTTTTCCCCTGTTATTTTGGGGTTTTCTTATTTTTTCCTCCCTGTTTACTTTCCTGCTTTTTCTTTTTGTTCCATTTTCTTTATTCATATTAATGTCTTTATTTTTGCTACTATTCCTTTCTTTTCCTGCTTCAGTACTTCAAGGATGTCAGATTTTGTCAGAGGAAAATACAGAATGCTCTATACTAGCCAGAGAAAAGTACTCTTTTACACTGTCCATCTCTGCAACAGGCACCACAATTTCTCTAATTGCTTTTTTTTTTTTTTAACTTACCTTTGTTAAAGGCAACATCCAGCCATGTCAGCACAGTGCTTCCCATAGAAACTAGAATTTTTTTGGATCTTGTGTCTTGAAGGAAGGTGCTCCTTCCCTAAGGCCAAAGGAAACAAGTCCACATTGCTGGCTGAGTATTTGTGAATCGAAATCATCAGTAGTTGAGACCTGAGTGAATTCAAATCCCTTAACACAGAACCAGGTTAACTGATTGATATGATATTATTGCTCCATGTACTTCATAAGGTAATTTAGTATTGTGCCCTCCCAAATGAAATGCTAAAAAAATATATTTAAATTGACCATAAACCTGAGAAAGAGTTTTACTAAGTGCTTAGCCAGCTCAGCTATTGCTTGTGATTCTTGCTTCATGCAATAGCTCAAATTTCATTAGAAGCTGCTTTTCATTCAAGTTAAATAATCCCTTAAAATCCTTATAAAATCGGAAGACACACATGCTTGAACTGTTTTTCTTCTACTAAAGCACACATTGCACAAATGAAGCTGACTTCCAGATTATGATTTGCACAGTACTATATAATATAAATGCATCTGAAATTTATAGCACGCCACGAGCTGTTTAATACTCAACAGTTAAACTGCTGTGTTTCCACAGCAAGTTGTAATAACTAAGGATTTAATACAGAATCTGATATCTGGACAGTTATTAACATTGTTTTCCCTGGTATTTTACTGCCTGCTTGTAAACACCAGTTTATTGAAATGTATCTACATGGTCATATAAACTGTGAAAAAGACCACGTTGTTTTCTTTGCCAGAGGTACAGCAGATGTAATGAAAAAGCCTGGACTATGAACTTAAACATCCAATCCTATATACACAAAAAAAAGTAAATCCCTTCCTACCACACCATTTTGACCTTGTATAGCTGTTCAGGCTTTTGACAAACAGCCAGAGGAAGTTGCTGCTCTGGAGATCTGGTTTGTTTGAGTTAGGCTTTTAAACTCTGTAATTCCCTTTAAAGAACTAGGGCTTCCTCCCTTCCCCCTCTATAATCTGTAAAAAAGGAGGAAGGACACTTCAATGTACAGTGTTATTTTTACTGCTGGATCTTGTGCCAACAGAAATGCGAGGTTTAATTTTATTAGTCTGTAGAGATTAAAAATACCGTAAGAATCTCAGTAAACGGTTATGAGTCCATATATTAATGTCTCAAAGTAAGTATCTCCTCTGATCTTATTTAAGTATGTTTTAAAACTTCTCCTTTCGCTCTTTATCACCTTAGATGAAGATTTTAGGCAAGGCTTTAGTAGATGTACAAAACAAAACCAACCAAATAAAGAAAACATAGATAGGAAAACTGTTGCCTAGGTGTTGAAGTCAGTGAAGTTTAATACTAGCTGGCACAAGAAACTACAGGTCATCCAATGGATTCAAAAATTGGGCTAGGATGTTAAGGACTTACCTTCATTTACCTGTTTGAACAAAGCCTAGTTGAATTGCCAGAGTAAGTCAATATAACCCTCCCCAATGCTGGGTTTTGTTTTTGGGAAATAAATCTACCTTGTTCATCAGAAAGGGGAAAAGTGAAGAGAATTAGCAGCTGTTTTGGTAGGGAGGATGTCATAATTCAAGCAGCCAGCTCAGCAGGATTAAGTCCAGAATCTGTACAAATAAAAGTAGCTTTCATGTGTTTTTTGTACAGACTTTCACTTTCTGAGGTTGGACCTGTATTTTGAGACCTAAAGTCTACCAGACCTTCCTCTGTAATCCATGGCACGTGTCTCCCTGCTCTCTGGCCAGTATTCTTTGGCTAGATGTGATGTTTCAGAGCCCCTTTATGGCGGTTTTTCTCGCTTAGGTCACAAAGGTAAGTACCTGGCAAATGGAATCAGGTTCTAACTTGGTGAAAGACCCTTCCTTGTTGTTTATTCTCTATAAAATTTGCTCTAATAGGAGAAATATCTAATTAAATTAGGTCTCCAGCTAATCTCAAACACTGCACAGCTGCTTCACATATATATTTATATATTATTTTTCCTGTTAGAATTTTAGATACCTGATTATTACAACCTATTTGATGGAGTTTTAGATCTAGACATAAACATATCAGAGACATGGCAGAGAAGGCACCATCCATCTCTGGCCCCTTCTGAAAAGTTAAGACACAGATGGGCACTGTTAGTATTTTGGATAAATTGAACCTTGGAGAGAGAAAAAATGGAGCATAACATAGGAGTAAAAAGTAGAATATTACTTTAATAAAAGAAAAAGAAGACCTAGTAGGCTTCTCACTATTTTCATAGACTTCCCATGCCAAACATCAAGTGGTAATCTGTGTTTGTTTGTTTGTTTGTTTGTGTGCATGTTAAAGTCTTTTAGATGGAAAGGAAATTCCAAAAAATTCTTATTGGTCTTATTTTTTTTTTAATTCTTCTACATTTTCAAAATACCGTTTTTGATATTAGAAAATAAGTGTAGAAAAGAATTACCTGTCAAAGAAGAGTGTTTTATTTTTAGCATAATGAAACTTAACTATTATTTAAAATGGCTTTTTAAAAAATTTATTTTAGTATGAGTAAGTATTTTCTACATTTACAGGTAGAATAGATAGTTCCTTTGCTGTCTATCTGCCACCAGTCTATTTTACTACTAGGTTTGATTCACCTACTTGCACATGAAAAGAGTGAGCACAGAATGATTCTCTGATTCAAGCTGTGGCTTTTTTAAAGTCTGGTGAGTGTATGTATCACTAATTCTAAGGTTATACTAAATACAGGTACCAGAGGGACTGTAACTGAAAGACTAAAAATGATGCAAAAAAGACACAGAGCACTACATTCACTACTCAATAGCCCTGTTTGTCTTTTACCCTTTAGAATGACATTTAAAAAGTCCTAACAAGGACTAAAAGGGCTTCAGTAATTCTGTTTGGTTGGGGTTTTATTTCAAGTAAAGCATAGAAGTGTCAGATAGCAAAGTTTAAATGAAACATGAGAAGGCAGGATGTGATTCTTTTCAGTGAAGATTTTTTTCCTTCAACAAGTTTCTTCTCCTTGGCTAAACAGATCAGCTGGTATATATATATATATGTGTGTGTGTATGTATGTATGTATGTATGTACGTGTATATATATACAATTTTCTTTTTTTCTATTATGTGGCAGGAGACATGTTTCAAGACCAGATACTTATTCTCTATATTCCAGCATGACGTGGGGTCTCCTATGCACATATAAAAGAGCTCAGAGAGGCTTTGAGCAAAAGCCAAGTATTTTAGTACTTCTCAGTTGCTCTCCAGCACTGCAGCTCATTTCACTTCACTTTCAGATGCCCAATCTGTGAATGTACAGCCAAAACCATATTGGTTTTGCGTTTTTGGTTTTTTTGTTTGTTTGTTTTGTTTTGTTTTGTTTTTGTTTTTGTTTTTGTTTTTGTTTTTGTTTTTGTTTTGCAAAGATTGCTCTTGCTCCAACAGAATTGTAAGAACAGTGGCCAAAGTTCTGATAGCTCTATCACATCTTTTAACACAGAATTCAGTTTTGCAAACCTTGGTTTTGCCAGCCTGAGGCATGAGTAAATGGCCATGCCATTTTAAAATGACTGAACTAGGACTTAAATGAATGTAGCCTAATACCTGAGATATGTTTTCTGACATCCTAGACTTAGGGTAAGTAAATCCTGTATTTTTAGTAGGCTGCTTTGATGTCATCATCTGGCATAAATAGGCTAATCTGTACCTCTAAATTAAAATTCCAGGTATGCTGGTGTTTTCTTCTGCATACATATATTTAAGTCAGAGAAGTACTGGTAGGGATTTCATTAACATAAGTGACAATGACACATGAAGAATTAGAGCCTGCTGTCAAGGTAAAGACAGCCCTGCAGGGAGAAATCTTTTCTCAAACCTACCTGTAAAGGATTAATGTTTAAAAATCTATCCTAATTATCTCTACTGTGAATTTGTTTTTCAGATCAGCATCTTATTTTAAAATATACAGGCCTGCATAAAAAATAAATCCAAGTAATATACGCAAAATACATATTATTATGGCTCATTAGTGCTTGATGCTCATTCTAAATAGAGAAGTAGCCATCATCCTGCTTCTGAGATCCAAAAGGAGTTTGGGCAGGAAAGAGAGAAAGTAGAAACTGAGTAGTCTGTGAAAGACTCAATAACTCCTTGATCACTCCTGTGGACCATTATTTACACTTCAAGCCTGAGAGCTCAATACCTTAGCACATAAGGGAATCTGAGTTTTGTGCTGCTTCACCACGGGTGCAAAATTTTCACAAGCCCCAAGACAGTCAGGGTCAGATCACACCACTTGTTCCTGAGCTGTCCATTGGAAACACCCCAATCCTGTATGGAAATGGTGTATTCTTCCTCTGTGCAGTGTACATGATCACCTGTGCTCACAGGAAATTGCAAAGTGGCCACAGCAGGTTCTCCTTTGTTCAAACTCCAGCCCTTGCATCACTTCCTATTTCTGACTCTCAGCCTTGAGCCTTGTCATCAGGTACAAAGGAAACCAGCATATTTCTTGACTGAAAAATTCATCTGCACCTGTTAGGGAGCAAAATGATGGTAACTTGCAAAGAAGACATTTAAAACTACTGTAGCACATATGCTGATGTGAAAACGTTGCTTGCAGTTTTTTTCTTTCTAGCCTAGTTATTGTTTTGAAAACTCTTGTAATAATTAAAAATGGTACTACACTAAATATTGGTTTTTGTTTTAAGACCAGGACTTCCCTTGACTTTTTTATTGTGTCTAAAAAGAAGTTGGATCATGCTGGCTGATGATTTCTTCACTGTCAAGAAAATCTAACCTTCAAGAGAGAAGGTTAAACTTAGCACAGGTGTATATATATAAATTTTGGGTGGAGGAATATAAACCTTGAACAGAGCACTACTCTGTCTACTTAGGAACAAATGTGTGAAAACAGACCCCAAAAAATAATGAAATCCTCATTCACCTATGCTAGCATGGATTTTTGAGTTTTCTTGGAAGTATATGACAGAATAAAGTCTTAAATTACATTTGTGCTTTATTTACATTGAGCATAATCAAGTGAACTAATGTGTGAAAATAAAAAGGATAAGTCTAGCCCAATCAAGTCACTAAAGCACACCTGAGTTTTATGCATCTTCACTTTTTATTTTCTTTTTCATGTTGCCATTTTCAAGATGAAAAAAAATGTTGTACAACATAAAATTAATTATCCCCATATACTTAGCTGCATTAGCACTCCTAAAGGTGCCTCTCTGAATAGAAATATAATAAATTACCAAGGCACCACTGTGTTCTTGAGCTTCCTATTTTCTAATAATTTACAAAATAATTCAGTAAAATAAGTATTATAAAGTATTTTGATATCTCTAATATATTTATTACATTATACTTTTTTTTCCAGACTGTTCTTGTTGTCTTTTGGCTTAATATTTTCTTGAAGGTTGAAAGGACAAGAAAAACCATACTGTAAATCTGTTGGCTCTTATTTGATAAATTATAAAAAACTTCTGATCTTTTGATCTTGAAACAACATAACCTAAAAGCCTTTTCCTTTTGGCTGGAATCCCAGACTCCAAATGTCATTCAAAGGATGCATTTTCATGATAAACTCTTTGATACTCTACATCCTTGTATAAATTTGTATTTTTTGCATTTAGTTTGTTATATTGATGCTTACCATGAGCTTTCTCATATTCAACTTCAATTGTTTAATTTGGGCTATACAAGACTGGATATTTTAAATATAAATTTAAAGGGTTTTTTACAAAAATGAATATCAGAACTTAGAGAAGGTAAAATTTAAAGTGGAGGCAAATTAATCTTTCTCCATTTTTAGATGAAACAAAATAATTTTGAATTATACATGTGCTACTATACTATATTTGAGAGCAAGATATTTGAGAGCAAGAAGGGAAGAACAGTAAGGAATCAGTGTTAGAAAAACTGTCTTGCTCAAGACTACTTGGGTAGAGATACACAACCAAAAACCAGATTTTAATTTGCTTTTCTCTTTATGGCTTATTATCCATCTAATTGTCTTTTTTAACACAAATTTTACAGTTGAAAGTAAATCAACTTTTTTCCACAATAGTGGAACAAATAATGGTGGATAAATAGTGAAGATTCATGCTAGTGTATATATTTATAAAAAAATATTAAATCCTTGTCATCCAGCATGTCATTACATGTAAGTCAAGAAAATATTTAGCTTCAGTCAACTTTAATTTAATGAGGAGAGTAGGAAAGTGATTTACTACAAATTATTTTGATATTTATATTGCTGCATAATACAGCCTTGCAAAGTTGTCATGAAAGTTTACCAGTATGGATGCAATTATTTATTTCTTTGTATTTTTTTTCTCAGCAATCAATCATGGTCATAAATTAATAATTTTATTTTCACTGCATTGCGTAATATTTTTCATTTCAGCAAGTTGAATGAACAAAAATTTGCTAAACTGCTATACTATAAATACATATTTCCATATACTTGTCTTTTGTAAATAAATTGTTGTAGCTCTGTAGCTTTCTTGTGTGTTGGGGATGTAATCAACATTGAAATTGAAATAGAATGCAGGAGAGTTACATAAAAACGACAATTATAAACGGCACAAACTTTTTAGTTTGTTCATTTTTTTAACTTTAGGAACCTTACAGGCATAAGATTAACTACATGATAAGGCATGTAACACTTGCTGGGTTTATATTGTAGAGAAATATTTTTAGGGCTTTGATAACAGATTTGTAACATTTTTGTCATGGATTAAATGATGATATTTAAGCTCTAGGTCCTATCAGTGGTGCAGTGCTAATGATTCACTCATCTCTCTCTAGGAATGCTTGCACAGGAGGTGTGGGACCAGCAGGTGGGTCTACATTTCATCCAGAGGAGGATTGACAATGATTTCCCTGGTCTAACAGTGTGAATTGAGAACATTAACCTATCTCTTTTCCCACTATTTTATTTATTTGGGTATTGGCCTCATGATTCAAACTGGTTGTCAAAGCTGTGATGTTTCATGGAAGACTGGGTTCTGTATCAAGTTCAGCACAATTTGAAATGGAAGAAGTTTCTAGTCATGAAGCTCAGCCCTCATCAAGCACTTCTGTGCACTTGGGTGGTTCAGCTCTGTGATGTCCTGGACTTGGAGTGGCACAACAATAAAACCTAGAAAACCCAGAAAATTAGGTCTCTATTCAATCCTTCTGTGTCTTTATCCAGTAATGATGACATTACTACATTATTGAGAGGATTCTGTATCTCACCAAAATTAACATGAAAACCCAGTTTAATGCCAAACATTTTATTATTATTAATTCCTCATTCAATGGTTTAGAGCTGGTTGAGATGCTGGAGAGGGATTCTGTTGTGGGAAGTGGGAAGTTCTGTCAGTGACAAGGCATTGAGGTGGGTGAGAAACTTCTGGTTTCTTAAGAAACTAGAAGTTTCTTAAGAAGACTAGAGAAGACTGAAAGCAGGGAAACTGAGCTGGAGGAAACAGAGGGCAATTTTCAACAAACGCTTAGTTGTCCTGGAGTTTATGAGAATGTTCAGGGTTGTTGAAATCAATAATGAAAATCAAATCAGTGTAAGTAATACAGTCTGTAAGGCTGTTTTACTATTAAAGAGGAGGGGAATGAAAAGCAACAAAACTAACCTCTTATTTGCACAAACAGAAAACATCTTTGTTGTGGAATAAAAGTCAATGACTGAGAAAATAATGAAGGCATCTATATGAGAGTTTATGATAACAGTTGCATCTGCCAAAAGGGTGGAATATTTTTCCATGTTCAGGTGGGTGATGCCAGAACTGAATATTAACTTTTGACCAGGGATATATTGTATAATTTTCTTTCTGGCATCGTTGATTTAAATGTACGAATTGAGCTATGCAAGAGTGGGAAGCAGATAAACTATCATTAGCATCATTCTAGTAACACCAGCTGCAGTGAATACCAAGCAGGTTTATACTTAGCAGGGGAAAGTGAATGTAGCCTGACTGAGATTTGGACATCTATTAACAGCTTGTCCAGGGGCTGAGATTAGAGCAGCCTCCCGTCAGTTGATGTGTTTCACTCACAAAGTGTTCTGCTTAACATTAAGATAATCACTGTTTACGAAAAGACAAAAATCAAAAATATATACAATAAATCAGACTGCCCTATAGGATACAGGGTCCTTGCCTGGTCATATATAGAATTTATTACTTCCTTCTTCAATGCACACGACTGAACTTTCAACAGATTCAGCATTTAAACCTAAAACCTAAAATTTAGAGTATGCTGTTGCCAAATAATCTTTTGCTGCTGTGGAAAGCATTTCAGCTTGTGATGCAAAAGAGAAAACCTCTTCTAAATTTCTCACAAAACAAACAAACAAAATTTCCTAGAATTTGCAGCCAGGGCAGAACACCTATGTATTTTCCAGTATGAATCAATGTACAGGAACACATTGGTTACTATGTAATTTCCACCATTCTAGTACCTTTTTTTTGTTGCATTTTGAGGCTTTTGGGGTTAGTTTCTTTTAGGATTTGGTCACTACTTACAGCATAGAGTGGTTTGGTTTCAGGATAACCTCTCTGTTTTACTGCTCCCATCTAATGTGTGGCTGCAGGACAGTGTCACTGTCCCTTCACTGATGAACAATTGTGTAGATCAGAGGGGAGCATGGTCTGGTTTTCATCCCAGCTTCCTGAGTGAGAGTTGTTCTGGACTAGAATATAGGTGAGTGCCACCCATTAGGAGCTGTGTTGAGCAGTGCAAAACTGAATATTTGCAGCTCCTGACCTAATAAAAATCTGAGGCCAAGATGTGCAGAAATCAAGCATTCAGAAAAAACACTGAAAATATAAGCTTAAACACTAGTGATTTATTTATGATTTTAATGTCTGCTTAATGTTCTTTCCTCAATATCAGCTTTGACTTTCACTGATTTAGAAAGAAGCTGAAGGTGTGACTTGACAGTTTGTGATTTTTGTGATTCATGTGATTTTGCCAGTAATTATAGTGTTGGAGAATTTGTGGGTATTTTCTCACAGGAAAGCAAAAAAAAATGTCCTTCCTGGGGGTTTCTTCAGCTGCAGTAGAAGTAGACTGTACTTGAGCTTTTCAGGGGCTGTGATTAAACAGGTATTCACTTCTCTGATTCAGAATGTCATATGTATATACCTGGCAGAAAAAAAAGATAGTTCCAGGTTTGACTCCATTGGGTAGTGGAATCAGAGGTTAAATACAGTCATGGTGGTAAAGAAATTCAAGTAACTCTGAGTTTGCTCAGATATCAGTTAACATATGGTAATTCACTAGAATTCTGCTCTCAGAAATGTGTTCTAACTCCTCATTTCACATGGATCAGCTGCAGTGGTTCTGCTGAATGCTGTGACAACTAAATCAGTTTTAACAATTCTATTTGTCAAGCAAAACACCTTTTAAACACATAGCAGAGATGGACATAAATTATCATCTCAGCTGCTTCATAAAACTAGGATAATACATACTGTTGTCCATAGAGAATACATGTTTTCCATAAAGAAAACAATTGGATGCTTCTGTCACCATAATCTTAATAACTTTCTGGACCCTGTCCTTTGCTTAATTGACTGATTGCTACTATAGGAACAGCCAAATCCATCGTGTAGCATTTTTCTGTTTTGCTTCTATAGAGGCCTCTGGAAATTAAAAATTATTTAGCACAAAAATGCTATTATCTCTGCAAAGAAAAAAGAAAAATATATTTAAAAGTGAGTCTTCTCTATGCATTAGTTCTGGGTATAATCTGGAGAAATTTTATAGGGCAAGAAGAGGAAAGTGGCAAGGATTCAGTGTAGAATTCAGATAAAACTGACTTGGCTTCCTGTTTACATTATATAGGTGAAATTGGAAAAGAAGATTGTTCAGTTCCTTTTGCTGTTTCAGGATATAAGCAAAATACCTTGTCCCAGGCTTTTGAGAGTTTGAGGGGTTGTAAACTTCAGGCTTCATTTCCAAGTGTGATGGAAACTCTGTCAGCTGTTCCAGCAGATACACATCATCACACACATATCTGGACTAGCAGAACATTTTTGAGAAGAGTTGATGCAATCCCTAAACTGGAGTTGCTACAGAACTGTTGAATCTTTGAATCACAAAAATTTCCTTTAAAGCAGAGTGAGCTGGAAATTTTCATAGGAATGAAAGATGTTGCACTTACAAGAACAGTAATTATAATCCTTCTTGTATCTCTGAAAGCCCAATAAGAACTGTCTTCATCAAACATCACAGTCTTGACTATTAAAAGCAGTATAAATAAGAAATATATCTAGTAATATATATATTTGATAATTCTTGCCATGTCATATATTTCCCACCCTTCCATGAAAACCTGCTACAGAGGAATAACAAGAGATAAGTGTAAGTGCCGTGCTCAATCTCAGATGGAAACAGGAATATAAAAAAATCTTATCTCTGTAAAAATGAGTGCAATTGCTTTTTCTCCAGTATTAAATTTAACATTGAAAACACTGATGAAACAAGTGTATTGTGCCTTGAAAAAGGACTCAGCTTTACCTACAAGTAATTTTTCATCTACTTCATGTTGGAGTCCAGGGCATCCCTTTGGTTGCCCTGGATGGTCAGAGACCTCAGCAGAGAGGCCTTGGACCTGAGCAAGAGAGTTTGAATCCTGGACAGGTAGGTCTGTCCAGGGGCGTTGCCTGGCACAGAGCCCAGAAAACACAGAACTTTGATTTCAGTCCACAGAAAAAGCTTCCAACATCGAGAGAAGAATTACAAGTCACAAATGTGTGACAGACAGTAGCTAATCACCGGGTGGAAAAATTTGGTAGTTTTGGGATTCTTAGAATGGAGATGAATAGGGGACAAGATGGAGATTTTAGGGTGGTGCCCTGGGCTCTTCTTGTTCTCTCTTGGCCTTGATGTGACGTGAACACAAAGTAGGTTAAAGAGATTGGGTGAAAGTAGAAATGACTCCTTTAGCATAGATAATAGGCATTGGCACGAAATTGTAAATAACAAGTACGTAACTATCTGTATAAGAGGTAGTGACCTGCCATCACGGGGGGAGTCGCCTGTGTCCGAGCTGCTGTGAACATCTCACCAGGCACAGAGAAATTTGTAAGATAAGAAATAATAAATATGCAAGAAACCTTGAACAACAAGATCTTGAGACTCCTCTTCATTCTCGTGCCGAGCTCAAAGCCATCAGAGGGCAAAAAAGACTCGCTCAAACCACTAGAACCACCACCTGAAATCTCGGGACGGGTCAGAAAGAAAACCAAAAACCCCAAGAACTTCAGTCACCAGTTCACTTCTGTTTGGCCACAGGATTAAGGCAGAAATATGAAAGCAAGACTGTTGCTCTGATCATTCTTCAGGTGTTTTCTATCTCATTTTCTGAGCATTTTGCACATTGGCTGGATGGATGCAGCCAGGGACCGTGGTCAATGTGTCTGTGTCCAGGCTGAGGCTGGTGAGGAGGTGAGGAGTGGTGTCCCTCAGGGTTCCTTGATATCCTTATCAATGACATGGTGACATTCTGTGCACCCTCAGCAAGTTTGCAGGTGACCCCAAGCTGAGAAGTGCAGTTGGCACAAGAGGAGGAAGAGAGTTCATGATTTCCCACGTCCAGGGCATTACCAGCAGCAGAGCTCTGGTAGATACAAAGCTCCACAGCTCCTTGTCCCCAGCCGTGGCCAATGACAAGACTGAACATGTATTACTGAATGCACATTTACCTGAACACATTTACCAAAACCTGTACCACAGCAGTGGGTGCCCACACACTAAAAACCCAAAAATTTACCTTTGCAAGGCTAATTTTGGAAAAATCACTACAGGTGCTAGAAATTATTACACAAATTATTTGAGCCATGAATGCGGAAGCCAACACTTTTCTGTTGCACCACTGAATCTGCAGAAAGGAAACAAGCAAAAAGCAGTGAGAGGAAGTGTTCCAGAGCTGACATTTATCATGATGATAAGTTACAGGCTCCATCACATCTCAGAGCAGCCTCTTCTTGTTGTGGTCATCTATAGATACTGGACAACACTAACATTCAGGAAGACAAATGTAATGAAATTGATTTTTAATATCATGATTTTCTGTACTGTGAATTTTTTGTGTTGTTGTCTCATCACCTGAAAACTGTCTGGGGTGTGTATAATAAGGCTGCATGGCTTGCATTTTGGAAACAGAGTAGAAAGTCTCTATTAAGACTGTCCTTAATAAAATCACTGTAAAAACATCATTGAAAATAGCTAAACTCTGTGGTATAAAATCTAAGTGATTTCTCCATTAGAAGAGGATAAAAAATTGACAAGGAAGATCTAACTGGCAAGGTTAGAACATAGTAAAGTAGGTTTTCCTCATTAAAATAAAATAACAACAGCAAAAATCCTGCAAATTAACCAGCATAAATGATTTCTGGAATCTCTTTTCTCTGCTGGCAGATGATAGTGGTTACACTAATTATAGTTATATTTTCTGCAGAAGTTTACGAATAATGCATGGAATTAAAATACTGTTTCAGGTTTTGTTTGTCAGATGTTAAAATTACAGAGACAAAGACTTTATGTGAACTTTTTGAGAGCAGTAATCTCAGGAAATGGGCAATCCAAGTTCAGCATTGTTTTGGCATTACACTCCCTCTGCAGTAAAATGCTGAACAGATGTATCTGATAGCAGTTGTAACCTATTCAGAAGGAAGCCTGCCAGTGCTAACCTACCACTGGTAGAGAGCAATAAAATGTCTCTGGAACCTGTTCACTACATATGGTTTGCCCGAGGTTACTGTCTTGCCTTTCTTACAATGTTACCCAATAAATCACAGAAAATATGGATTCATTTTGAACTTGAATGAAATAAGACAGGAAAAAAAAGTACAAACCAAAAAAAAACCCCAAAGAGCAGACTGTGAAGACTGTTAGATATTTTCCTTTTGGACATGAAATCAGCTATTTATAAGACTAAACTATTTTAAAAAATCCCTAAAATAGTGCTACTAAAATGTTTCTATTCTTGCTTAATATACTTGTTTTCTTTTCAGACAGAAATGCTATTGCAGCCTGTACTTATACAACATCTGTTGTGTTAATTATCAATATATTACTGAGCTCTCAATTTCCTCAGTCAAGCATAATTCTTTGAAACATTACATGAAACAATGGATTTAGGAGTATATCACTTGGGGATTTGATGTACTGTTCAACTTAGATTCTTTCATTCTGGCCAGATGGAGTTCATAAGAATTTGTGGGGGAGGAAGCCTCTAAACTATTGCCAAAAAATCTTTACTGCACATGCAAGATTTGCAAAAAATGGTGAAAAAGCAGTTTATCCAACCAACCAGCAGCCTGTTGGGAGCAAAAGCATAGGTTTTACATATAAATCAGTAATGGTCTTAATGCAAAATCAAAGGCAACTCTGTTTCAGACTGGAGAAAGGTTGC
The DNA here is from genome assembly GCA_024734555.1 of Trochalopteron elliotii. Classification (NCBI taxonomy): domain Eukaryota; kingdom Metazoa; phylum Chordata; class Aves; order Passeriformes; family Leiothrichidae; genus Trochalopteron; species Trochalopteron elliotii. The sequence goes on from JANPWX010000020.1 coordinate 453,945, forward strand.
TCTCATATGCTGCAGCTTCTATTTGAAATGAGCCATTTGCTTAATCTGCGCCCATATCAATTTTCACAAAGGTAGTACTTAAAACAGATAAAGAGTTGGATTCTTTCTATGATAGGTATCAAAGAACAGGACTTTGAAAGATAAAACCAGATGAGATAAACAGGCAAAAATTCTGCATGTTCGATTTTAAATTACTTATACTTGGAGTGGGGGGGGGAAAAAGTACATTTTCACTTACCTAAGGTGGGCTTTGTATCATCTGCATCTGAGCCTGGCACCTTGACCTGCCTTTAAGACAAAAGAGATGAGCTGCCACCTCTAAAAGACGAGCTGCCACAAGTAAGCCAACTAACTCGTTTTGAAGGTTTCTGTGCAAGAGGAGAGCTGCTAATGTTTCTATTTTCCCACTGATGCTCCGGGCAGCCCGAGAGGCAGGTTCAGTGTTTACACTGGCCAGGATCATCCTTCCCCCATGGCCATGGGGATGTCACAGTGCAGAGTTTACGCTGTGAGCACAAACGAGCTGAGAGAGACAGCGCACTTCATTGTTTTCCTAATTTAATCCTTCATTTACTCCACTCCTGATCCTCTTCTGAGAGTGTAAATTGTGCTGGAATCCAGCAGCCAGGAATCAGGCCCAGGCCAAATAGCATGTAAGTTCATTTGGGTAATGAGGTGATTTACAGACAGGCTCGTCTTTGGCTCTAGGTGTGCTCGGGGTAGCTGAGCCCTGGTCCACCTTGTTAAACTTGCCTCCTTATTAAACACACCTCATGTGGAGGAGTCCTTCGGATGTGCAGGGATTTGATATGAATAAATTTGCCTTAAGGTCAGAGAGATTTTTTATTTTTTTCCCCCTAGGAAAGATATTAATTTATTGTGCCATGTTGTATGTAGTAGGACACTGTTTAAAATATGTATAACATTCTTTAGGCATTCAGAAAATGTTTATTTAAAAAGGATTGACTATATAAATAAATTTAGGGAAAATACAAATTTATCAAATGCTACAATTAAGGCTCCTTTGCTTTTCTTGGCAGTTCTTCATGAGGAACAAAATTTTTGCTCTTTTGGAACAATGGGCCTCATTCCTAGGGGTCATAAATCAAATCGAAGTAGCCTGAGGGATTTGTACCAGAGAATGATCTGCACCACCAGGTAAAATTATTCCCAAAGGAAGATTCTTGGTGTAATTCCAATGATTTCACTGAATAAATGTGTCCCTTTAATCATATATGAAATAATCCTGCTTCCTCATATGCAATGCCACTGGCTTGCAGAAAGAGATTTCTAATATGCTATTTCCTATCTATTCACTGGCTGAATGGAAACTAATAACATCCCTTCAGCTGATTTCTTTCTCTTACACAGACAATACCATCACTTTGT